>JAWNOC010000020.1:8512500-9112500 GCA_035046325.1 Drosophila niveifrons
CAATGAAGTGCAAGCATAATTAAAAAAAATACATTTGCTTGAATAGCAGTTACCCTTTAAAAAAAAAGAAAAACAAAAATATGCTACAAATTAAGGGGTCTTCCTTTTAAACTTTTCCCTAGCCTAAAACTAAAATAAGCCTTATTAAATTTAATTCTTTTTTTTTATATCTGAATAACTTAAATTGTTTCAATGACCTACAATATAATTTACATTTTAAATAATTACGTTTGTTTTACTTTTTAATAGCGTACACAAATTAAGTATGCAAAATATAGTTTTCAACATAAATTTAATAATTTAAATTTTTATAATTTAATACATAAAATTATAAAATGTATTCCTAATTGATAGTAAAAAGTTAAAAAAAAAAAACAATCGACTTTTTTCCCTTCCCTTCGACGCTGCAATATAAAAACTAAATTATTCATTCTTTATTGTTTTATTATCAATTACAACTATGTTCTGTCTCATACTAAGTTTTTCAAATATATTCTTATACCCGCTATGGTATATTTTGAATGTAGTACTATACTCTTTCCTATTCTATTTTGTACTACAAATAAATCTTTAAATCTATAATTGTTTTACAAATACTTATACCCGCTACCTGAAAGGTAAACGGGTGTAACAATCATAATAGTCTATTTACATATCAATATAGTCAACCGTTTTCCGTATTTTGGTATTTGTCAGTATATTAAGTTGGTATATTTTAAGAAAAATACTGCATTGTTTTGCTTTTAATAAAAATGATCGTTAGTTATAATAGTGTATAGATACCAACTATAGCATTAGTATATTTCAGAATTTTTTAGTATATTAATTTGGTATATTGCAATATATTTGCAATATTATCGAAATTGCTTCGACTGCAGATATTCTACTTGATTTAATTGCAACTCGATGCTTAGTTTAACAGTTTGGTAAGAAAAAGAAAACTATAAAAAATATGTATTTTCCGATACACTCTTTAACTTCACTTCGCAGACTTAATTATGGTGCACATTCCTTGCACAACAAATCAAAGAAGGTTAAAATGCGGATATTTGCCATCATATTTCCCCCAATTGATCAAACCAAACTCATACTCAGTGAAGCTCACGGGCATTCTTCGGCCTGTCTGCTAACTTAATCATGGCCACTTTTGTATGCATTTCATTGCAGCGACAGTAGACAAAAATTAAAAAAGGAAAGTCCTTTGGCAAGTCAGACACAGTGTCCTTTGTTCAGTGGCATCCTTTTGTTGTATGCCGCTCCGGCTGCTGTTGCTTCCACCAGCTCCTCTGCATAACGTCATTAAAAATTTCGCATATAATAGTTGTTCTAGTTGCTGTTGTTGTTGTTGGTGTTATCGTATTACGTAATAGTTTCAAGCGCTCTGCTATGCGCTAATTAATGACGTAAAATATTTGTACTTCATCATCATCGTCATGAGGCAGCATCAGAAGCTGTGGCAGCCACATTTTTGCATGTCGTCAATTATGAAAACTTTTTAGCACGCTCTCAAATTGTCTGTGTGTGTGTGTGTTGCTGTGTGTGTGTGTGTGTGTGTGTCGTCTACAGCTGTGGCAGACAGCTCGTTAGTTGGCCCAAGCGATGCTCAACAAGTAGGCAAGGCAACACACAAACACGACGGCAACACACGGGGCGCATACTTGATCTTATCTAAAATATATTTAAAAAAAAAAAAAAAAAAAACAGCTACTGTTTTTACTTTTTGCTTCGCTTTCATTTTTCCCTCTCTGTTTGCTCACATGAAACGTGTGAAAATTGCCATTTCCGCTTCTGGGCCGCGTTTATTTTATTTTTTTCTTATTTTTTTGCTCTCCTAGCTGTGTGTGTGTGTGTGTGTGTGTGTGAGAGCTAATCACCGAATGCCACAGTGAAATTTTTGGCGAGCTTTCCTCGTTAATACCTCTGATCCACACCTAAGCTAAGACATCGCGAGTCGCATTGGTTTTTGCTCATCTTGTTCTACATTTTTTTTTTGCCTTCTTTTCGCTTTCTTTTTTTCAAGGTGGATTTCGCTTGGGGGATTTGCGCTGGATAATGTGGACTCAGTGCTTTGGCTAAATTATGTTGTACTTGTCACTTAAGTTGTTGTCACGCCACTGCATTAATTAAGCGTTTAAATGTCAACGAACAACAACAACACAAAAAAAAACAACAAGTTGTATCGATTAATTTTGCAGATTGATTGCCATTATTCTAAATACTAATTAAAATGCGGATTAATAAACATTTGCATAAACTAATTAATGCAATACAAGGCGTGCCATTTTTTACATTCATCAAATACGACTGTCAAACAGTGTGTTTGAGTCGAGTGTGCTCGACTGTGAGATACCCGGTAGCCATGGCGAATAAAAGCACAAAGTGCAGAATTATTATTAAAATATACCGAATTTATATACCAAAAATACTAAAAATATACCATATAATATATTTGGTATATTTATCTAGTACTACATTGAAAATGTATGTGTGGTGTATTAATTTTAAAATATACCAAATTCATAAAACACAAAAGTACTAAAAATATACCAAATTGTATGTTTGGTATATTTATCTAGTACTACATTCTAAATATAACATATGATGCGTACATTCATTTTAAAATATACCAAATTAAAATAACACAAAAATACTAAAAATATACCAAATACTATGTTTGGTATATTGCTATGGTACTACACTAAAAATTCGTCATAGAGTACTAAACAAACCAAATTATCAGCCAAAGCAAAAACTACAAATATACCAAATACCTAATTTAGTATTTTTTGTATAATACTACATTCAAAATATACCGGATTGTCAGCCAAATAAAAAGAGTAGTAAGTAGTAAGTAGGCGTTTTTGTCTATTCAAAAGTATTTCTTATATATACATAGTATATAGCTATATCGTCTAAGCTGTTGAAGCTGATCAAGAATATATATTATATATACTTTATGGGGTCGGCGATGCTTTCTTCTGCCTTATAATACCTTTCAATGCTATGGGTAGCGGGTATAAAAACATGCTAAACACATTTGACAGCATGTTTGTTTTTCCAATTATAAATGGAATAATTTATTTAAACTAGTCGCTAACGTTAATGGGGCATTATAAACTCCTGTTGGCTAATTGAATGAATTTCGCACACGCCTTTGAAGCTATTAAATGAAGTTGCGTTTGACTCACAAAATAACTTGAATTATTTAGATGCGTCTTCAGTGGCTGTGGCACAAATGAATACAATTTGAAGTTGAAGCGCCGAAAACAATGCAAAATCAAAACGGGGCAAAAGTAAAATAGTATTTGATTGATCTATGGCACAGTAATTAATTGATGGTCGAAATGATTGAGTGCTCAATGAGAGGTCGAGTCAAGGTGGCGCATAAAATGACAGCGATAACCGCAAGTAAACGAAATCATAATTGTAAATGTTTGCCACATTAACTTGTATAATTGTGTGAACGTGTGTGTAACTACATATAACATACATATAACTATAAGAGCCGCAATGAAGCATGTGGCAGTAGAAGTAGAAGTGCCCAAAGGCGAAAAGGAAGAAGGCAGAAGGAAAAAGGCAACAGCAAAGCCAAAGCCAAAGTCGAAGCCAAATCATCATCAGATGAAATCATTTCACACTTTTGCTGTTTACTTAAGCGTAAGTCAACTTTATGAATGCTCAACGCTGCCAGCACTAAGACAAACACCAAATGTTCTTACACACACACACACACACACACACAAGCATACATATGTGTGTGTGTGTGGCAGTAGCAAATGCACGTAGCCAAAGTCACAAAATTGCAATAATTTTCGGGGTAAAATTCGTCCTCGAAAACCGCAACGAACGACAATTTTGGTATTTTCACACTTTATGCGACGGCAAAGGCGGTTGTGTGAAAGGCCCGAGGAATGGAATGGGTGTGGAAAACGGAAGGGGGTCGAATGTGGCGTGGATTAAAGCAGGCATCGCATATATACATATATATGTATGTACAGTATGTTGTAGGCAAGCTCAAGACCAGAGTCTGCTGTGGTGTGGCGTCGCATAACTGCAATGCATGCTTTCCGCAATATGTATTGCGCAATATGGATGGAATGTGCTATCAAAGACTTTCACATGGCTGATTTGACTTCAACCGAAAGAGCGAGTGAGAGAGACAGAGAGAGAGAGCGAGCGAGAGACAGAGAGAGAGCGAAAGGAAGTCAAAGGGAGCCAGTTCAAATAGGGCACCAAAAAACATAAGCTCAACACGGAATGAGAAAGCAAAGTGAAAGGGAAATAAAAACAAGCTGCAAAACGACAAAAGTTGCCAGAACGTAAACAATTTGCAAAGAATTAACGACAAAAGCAAAGCAAAGCAAAGCAAAGCAAAGTAGTGATTAACTTATTGTGGTGGCTGCATTAGACGCAAACTAAGAGCTAACAAACTAAGCACAAAAAGCTTGATGGCAAAAAATGCAAAATTCAAATGGGTTTCATATAAGAGTTTAATGACAAATAAGCAAATGGAAATGTGGCAAATATAAAATTGAAAACAAATCTGGGATTAAAGAAAAAAAAAAAAACAGTTCGAATATGCTCGACACATATTCAGTAAGTGAAAGACTGCATCGCTTTAATATGTATATTTAATATACCGTAAACGAGCTAAAAATACCAAAAGACATATTTGGTATGATTTTATACCACTACATTCAAAAGATCAAGAATATAGTAAATTCCTAATATAGGAATACACCTAAAATGCCCAATTAATAAACAAACAAAAAACTCTGGAAATACCCAAATATATATAAGGTATAATTATATACCATTATATAAAATATACCATAGATATTATGAATATGATATATACTTAAAAGAGACGAATATAAAGAAAAGAAAAGAAAAGCTGAAAATACCATAGAATAAATTTGGTATAATTTGTTACCCCTACATTGGAAAGGTTAAGAATATAGTATATACTTAATATAAGAATACGTCTAATATGCTCAATTAATATACCAAAAAAGTGCTGAGAATATCAAAAGATATATTAGGTATAATTACATACCACTGCATTCAAAAATATACCATAGATATCAAGAATATTACATATATTTAAAAGAACTAAAAAATTACGATAAAAAACACCATAGGATATATTTGGTATAATTTTATACCACTAAATTGAAAAGATCTAGAATATAGTATATACTTAATATAAGAATACACCTAATATGCCCAATTAATAAAAAAAAAAAAAATTCTGGAAATACCCAAATATATATAAGGTATAATTATATACCACTACATTCAAAAATATACCATAGAAATCAAGAATATGGTATATACATAAAAGAACTAAAAAGGACGAATATAAAGAAAAGCTGAAAATACCATAAGATATATTTGGTATAATTTTAAACCACTACATTCAAAAGATCTAGAACATAGTATATATTTAGAATAAGAATATGCATATACCTTGAGATCAAGAATATACTGCAATCTTAGAAGAAAGATGAAATTATAAGTACAATAAGTACAAAAGAAATTTCATTTGCAAAATCTTTCATTAGTCAAAGCCTTGAGTTCTGTTCATTGGACTATCACATGAGAGAAGAAAGCTGCATAAAGCAGTGCCAACTATTCGAAATGGTTGAGTTTGAGTGCTCTCAAGCTCTTTTCAGCTCTCAAGCATACGCTTCGCTAATCAAATCGACCGCCAAAAGTTGTTGTTATTGTTCGCAAATATGGATAAAACGCTGCTCAGCTGGCAACTTGAACTCGAAAAACGTGCGATTCACATCATTTTTTTGTTGTTGTTGTTCTCCTTTATTTTCTGCATATTTTTTGGGTCAATCGCTAGACAAACGTCGTAAATACACTTAAACACACAGGCAGAGTGTGTGTTAAAGTGCTGCATAAAATGATTGAATGAACACACACGAGCACACACACATACAGCACACACACACACATACACACACCTGACAACAAACATCACATAAGCAATGACAAGAAAAAATTGCTATAAATATATTTGGAATGAAAAGTATGCAAACAAAATTGGCATAAAGTACACAGTTAAAAGAGAAAGAGAGAGAGAGAGAGAGCGAATGGATGTCATTCATACACACTCACACACACGCACACACACCTATCATCTTCTGTCAGCACTTTTCAAACACGTGATCGATCTTAAGACAGATACAAAAGGTGGAGAAGCAGCATAGAAATGGAAATAGCTCGAATCGAGAAGGAAGAAGGGAAGCAAACGAAACTAGACTAGAGAGTAGAGAGTAGACTATTGGGGGGGGGGGCTCTTCTTCTTCTTCTCCTTCTTCTTCTTCTTAGGGAACAAAGCACAAAAGTTGCACTCGACTTCGGGCTCCGGCTTCGACTCGTTCTCGGTCGCAAATGGTTGGGCAACACGCTCAACTCAACTCAACTCAACGCAGCTCAGCTCAGGTGTCTTTTGGCCCAAGTTTTGCCGTGCCAAAGTTTGCACAGCACAAACATCAAATGCTGCGCCCAGCTCACGCCTTTGTTTTCTCCCTCTCTCTCCCCCTCTCTCTCTCTTTACCTCTCTGCCCCTCAATCTTTCTCTATCTATCTCGACACGTTTCGGTTGTATAGAGGAGAGAGAATAGATCCAAGCTGTGTGTACTTATGTTACTCCTGATACCCTGTAAAGTTAAAGCACTGAACTGCATAACTAAAAATCAAAATAAGATTAAAGTTAATAATCAAAAAAACCTACATACATGGTTTTTTTCATTCAAGTACACTACAGAAATTGAAAATTTTAGCGATGTCACAGAAACCCGAAAATATTTAAGATTTTTGGCAATTTTACCAAATTTTTATTGGGTTCTAATCGTTTTAAAACAATTGGTTTTAAACTTTTTCCTTTTTTATATTAAAAGCAAATTTATTAAATTAGCCAACATCTTGCAAAAGTTGTCTGGAAACACATGAAAAGTTACTCAACAACTGAGAGATCTATTTTCAATTTCTGGCAACGCATTGTGATAATCAAGTGATAATCAAGCAAAGCGTTGCCACCTGACACAAAAAAAAAGTACTCGTAAATCATGAATAAAATAAAATTTTCAAACAAATATTTGAAAACAAAATAATTATTAACAAATATTTATAGAAACCCGAAATTCTATTGATTAGTTTTAAGATAAACTTTTCAAATCGATATAAATTATACAAGCTTGATTTATATTTGCAAACAAAAGAAAAAAGAAATTCAAAAATTATTCTTTTGAAAATCAACACAGAACGAAAGAACGTGCTAAAATTAAGATTCAAATCTTAAATCAAGATTCTTTGAGATAAAAATTCAACTAAGAAGGTTCATTTTGAAATCAAGATGGAAATTCTACAAAGAATCTAATCTTGAAATTCAAGATTATAATCTTGTATCAAGAATGAAAAAATTGTCCAATTGAACCTAGAAGGCAAAATCGCAAATCAAGATCAATCAATCTTTATGTTTGAAATGAAACAAAACAAAAAAATAGATTGTGTGTTTTCAATCTAGAATTAAACATTCTTAAAACAAGATTTTAAACCTTAATTAAAATGTTGTCAATTCTAAAATTAAAAATTTTGAATAAAAATCTTAATTTCAAATTATTTTACCTTAATAATCTTATTTTAAGATTGTTTTTTTTCTTCTTTTTTTTGAAGTCGAAAAAAACATAAGTCAATTTCTATCTAGATTTTTTTCTCTCTATGTACAGGGTATTATTTAGTCTGCTACGATTGTTGTTTTGCTTAGCGTTTTGTTGTTGTTGAGCAGAGCACTTGGGCCGCTTTTTATGTTGGTTGTTGGCTGTTTGGTTGGTTGGTTTGTTTGTTTGTTTGCCTGTTTGTTTGAGTTGCTGTTAGAATTATTTTTTCCACTAACGTAAAGCCGCGCCGCACACACACATGTCAGAGTGAGAAAGCGAACTAGAGTGAGAGAGAAAGAGGAGAATGAGAGCCTGTTTGGTTGCTGCTGCATACATATGTGACGCTTCGCCTGGTGTGTGTCCTTGTTTGCAAATACATATGAAAAGCAAACAAACAAGCATAGATTTAATGCAGCTCAGCTCAGTGTTCTCCTTAGACATCTCGTTCTCGTTCTCATGCTCTTGCATCTATCCTTCCCAAAAAAAATATAAAAAAATAAAAATAAAAAAGAAAACACATCCTTTGAACAGTTTTTGACAATCGCACTGCTTCCTTCCTTAGGCCTTATCTTACTCAATGTGCAAGTATGTGTTTGTTGTGCTTAACTATGTGTGTGTTTTTGTGTGTGTGTGTGTTTGTGTGTGTGTGTGAGGTCGCTGACCTGACTGTGCTTTTAAGTTTTCACCGATTCGTTCGCTTTTCCAGCCTCTTAGCCAAACACACTTTGCATTTTCCTCAAATTTTCAAAGTCTTCGTGTTTTTTTTTTCAATTATTGCAAAATACATAAAATATTGATTACATTTAGTGTGGATTATACACATTCTACCCATACACAATTGAACGAACATAGTCCGAATCTCAATCCCTTTTTGCCCAACTCCAACTCTTGTTACCAACTGTAAATTGTTCACTCAATTTGTAGGTTATGTTTGCAATTTGGTGCAGTTGCTTGCAGTTGAGTGGACATGAATAGCATCAATAAGATGAACATGAACAACAAACACACTTACACACACACACACACACACACACAGAGAGACAACAAAATACCTATGTCAATATGCAAAATCGTTTCTTTTAGAATTGTTGAAAAGTGCTGAAAACTTATATTCTATATTCAATGTATCCCAATTGTAAGCTTCAATTGGTTACAAAAATGATCCGTAAAAAGATGAGAATTCCAACGATACGAGAAATTAGATTTTGTTAAAAAAAATAATTTTTAAATTAGAACACAGAATTACGAGCTAATTTGATGTGTACTTTAAAAATTAATTAAATGATTTACATATTTTTAAATTAAAAATAAATTAAACGAGTGAGAAAGCTTCTTCAAATATACCAAATGCTATATTTGGTATAAGTTGGAAATCTTCAGTTGAGTGTGCTTGACTGTGAGATACTAGCCACCCATTTGTAATAAAAGCAAAACAGTGCAGATTTATTCCATAAATATACCAAATTTATATACCAAAAAAGAATAGTAAAAATAAACCAAATTATATATTTGGCATATTGATAAGTATATATAAACAGGGCAGTGCAAAGCAAATTTGTGCCTAAAATATACCGAATTAAACTACCGAAAAATACTACAAACATGCCATATGATATATTTGGTATATTGATGCAGTCCATATATAAACATTGCAGTACAGTAGCAGATTTATTTCTAAAATATACCGAATTTAGATACCAAAGAATACTAAAAATATACCAAATTATATATTTGGTATATTGATACAGTACAACATTTAAAATATACCATGGCGCACTAAACATACCAAATTGTCGTTTTTCACCATACAAAAATATTTCTTAGACAATTTCTAAAATTTGCTGTAGCTTCAAAATTACGCTTGCTATTCTATATTTATCTAGTCAGTTTTTTCAGTATTTTTAGCAATTTAGTTACTGATAAAGATACACAATTTTGTTATTTTTAAGACGAAAATAAAATAAAATTAATAAAATCAAGATTATCAACTCAAATTGTAGTTTGTTTAATTTTAGCAATCGAAAATTGAATAAAGTATCTGTACAGAAGAATTCTTTGTTGTGAATTTTATAACATGATTTCTAGCTGCTCTACATAATACGAATATCTGCTGGATTTGTTATACTGCATTTACATATCAACGTACAAGGTTTTGCATATATGTTTATAGCATTTTATTGAACCATTGTTGTTGTTGTTGCTGCAGTTGTTGCTGCTGCTGTAGTTGTAGCTGTTTGAAGCACAATTTGTGCTCCAGTCAAGTCAAGGCAAAGCAGACAGTGTTGTCAAACGTCAGCTGGCACATGACATTCATTCTTTTCGCATGAAGCCACATCGAGCGAGGCAAACGAAACGAAACGAAATGAAACGAAACGCGCTGGCAAAGTTTCCATGTCGTCGTCCAGAAGAGACAAGCGGACACCTCTCGCATCCCCTCCGCCCAAAACATGGGGACAACATGTAGAATGCTATTTTTTTCTACCCATAGGATAGAAGGGTATTATAACTTTGTGCCGGCAGGAAATGTATGTAACAGGTAAGGAGGAGGTATCTCCGACCCTATAAAGTATATATATTCTTGATCAGCGTCAACAGCCGAGACGATATAGCCATGTCCGTCTGTCTGTCTGTCTGTCTGTGTGTCTGTCCGTCACACAAAATGGATAGCGGGTATCTCACAGTCGAGCACACTCGACTGTAGCTTTCTTACTTGTTTTTTTTTTTTGGAGACAGTGAAAACTTTTCATCTCTTTCTCTGTCCGTCCGTCTGTCTGTCTGTCTGTCTGTCTGTCTGTCTTTGTCGGCTGCGCTTGACTGATATATAAAGTCGAGAGCGCGCGCTGCTGTTGAGGTGGCTGAATGATATAAACTTAATTGCGGAAATTGGGTTAAAAAACTTTGACACATGTGCGGGTTAAACAAATTTATACTACATACATATGTGTGTGTGTGTGTGTGCGTGAATTGTGGGCGATGCCGTTCATTGACTTTACTTAAGCCAGCATTTGCAGCACTCTAACGGTGGCATCATGCTCAAAGTTTATCCTGCCACACGTCTCACTCGCACTCTCTTTCTCTCTCTCTCTCTCTCGCTCTCTCTCTCTCTCTCTTTCTCTGTCTTCTTGTACCCACTCTCTTTGTCACGCAATTCACGCCAAAGAGACGGCAAGCAGCGTCCTTGAAGCGTTCACGCTTCCCATTTTGTGCCCGTTGTAATGCAATTTTATTTCATTTCATTGAAGGCAAAGTTTTCCCGTCGAATTCTTTTACTTTACTTTGGCTTTCGGTGCGGTATCATTTTTTTTTTTTTTTGTGTTGCCCCCGTTGTTATACCCTCGCTAAACTAAAATCGACAAGCAACTTGATTGTTTTCATTGAACTCAATTCAAGAAATTCAAAATGCAAAAAAGTTATCGAAAATTTCAAATCGAAAAAATCAGCTAAAGTTATTCTAATGAAACCGAAATATCGAATTAAATTTAGAGGGTAACTATTAGTCTGTCACCTGCCCATCAAACATTTGCACTTATTCTTTTATCCACCTTTTTTTTGGGTTATTTTTTTCTGCTCCTGCACTTGGTCTGTCTTTTATGCTCGGTTTGGTGGCTGGGCTTGGCAAACGACAAATTTGCCTTTAAATCGGACGCCTAACCCCAACACGAAAATCTCTATCTCTCTCGCTCTTTCACTCTTTCACTCACACACACGGACTCACACTCAAACAGACGCTGAAAGAACAAGCGACAATATATGCAAATCTTTGATGTAAGTAATAATTTCCTTCCCCTATGCATGAAAACTTTCGTATTGTAAATTATGAGCGTGCGAATATTGCTTTTAGCATTTGAAAACTGTGCAAAACTGCGAAAACTTTTCGACTCTGATTTTACCATATGCGTAGCATGTGCGTTACGAAAATGGATAAAAGGGGCTATAAAGCAAAAAAAGAAGAAAAAAAGCTATATATATATATGTAACATACATATATAAGAAAAGCAAAGCAAAGCAAAGCAAAGTGATGTAAGATAATCGGCAAGCATAAATAATAGCTTAAGGCTTAAGATTCATTGTGAGTGCATCAATTGAATTTCCCCCAATCGACAAAGACAAAGCTAGAAAATTGAATAAAAACGCGTGGACTTACCTCGTTGCAGTTGCTGTTGTGTGGCAACTCTGGCCAGCGAATCGCTTAACTGTAAATGCTCTACTGTATTCCACGTAGAGTTTATTTGGGTCAGTTTGCAGCTCAATCGCTTAACCATTGAATGGGGGATAAGCATAAGGCAAGTTACTGCAACTAAATTGAAATGAAATTGATTTGAAATCTTATCAAACAAATAGGCAGTTTATCTTGTATGTATATTTAAATTATTATCTTTGCATTACAAAAAAAGAAAGCTAGAGTGTGCTCGACTGTGAAATACTCACTTTCAATAAAAAGAAAAAAAGTGCAGTATTATTCTTAAAATATAACAAAAAATACGTAAATATACCCAAGGTTATATTTGGTATATGTATTTGATGAATTGATACGGTATTAAACAAAAACAAAATGAATATGCCAAAAAATAATTAAAAATACTAAGGTATAAATATTCGGTAAATGGAAAACTGGAATAACATATAGATGTGTATAGATGGTGTGTATTAAAAATGAAAATACCAAAAAATACTGAAATATGCTTTGGGCTATATTTGGTATATATTGATTTGGTTTATCGATACTCAACGGTTAGTGGGAATATAAAAATACCGTATTAATATACCAAAATATACCAGAAGCTTTTACTTGGTATATCCTGACTCTATGGTTAGTAGGAATCAATATACGAAAATAGTATACCAAAATATACCAAGAGCTTTATTTAGTATATCGGTATCTTATAGGTAGCAGGTATAAAAATTATCAAAGCAGATTATCTGAATACTTGGGTAAATTCTATTCAAGAGTCGATGCTATATTATACCGAAATTAACAGAAAATGTTGTTAATCAGCATTAAAGCTGTATTTTAATCGCTCTCTGTTAACTCACGTAGCCCAGGCTGAAAGGTCATTTGACAGCTGAGCTGTGCTAAGCAGCTGAATCGCTATGATGTTTATGGACTGCCTCAAGCAAAGCTTAAGCTTAGTTCTAAATCTTATCGGAACAATCAAAGAGCACTTCGAGGCGCTGAGCGAGCCAACTAAACACCTTCAAGCAGCAAATGCAATTCCTTTAAATGGTATGCTCAAAAAAAAAAAAACAAACCGTGAAATTTAAAGCAGGCGAAGAAGTGAGTGAGGAGGAAAAGCAGCTGACGGTCCTTGAATGTTGGCCACAACTGCGGGCACATGGCACATGGCTCTCTCACCGAGTTGAAGCTCTCTGTCAAGTGGCAGGCAGCCTGCCTGAGCCTGGACTTCGTGGACTTGCCACGGACTGTTGCAACAACAGCAACAACAACAACAACTGCCATGCTTGTGGACATTTTCGCACTCGCATAACTTTGACGGGAAATTTTTGCAGCATTACAATTAACTGGCTGGGCGTCATAGAGTTGCCACGGCATCGGGTGACAGGGTAGTCAGCACACACACAAACGCACGCACGGTCGTCAGCAGGGTTGTCAGCCATGTCAGGGTTGTCGCGGAACGAGATTCCTTTTACATTTTTTGCTTTTTTTATACCAGCTACCCATAGGGTAGAAGGGTATTATAACTTTGTGCCGGCAGGAAATGCCATAAGAGACGATCTAGCCATGTCCGTCTGTCTGTCCGTCTGTGCGTGCAAACATCTAAATCTCAGAGACTAGAAGAGATAGAGCTATAATTTCTTTTCGATAGCACTTCTTATGTTTGCACGCAGATCAAATTTGTTTTAAATTTTGCCACGCCCACTTACAACCCCACAAAAGCGTAATTTTAAGGCTAGAGCCACGAGTTTCAGTATTCAAAATTTAGAAATGGGATGCGATCAAATAAAAACTTTAAAAGTTATTTGAGAAATACTTTTGTTAGGGCAAAATCTGGTATATTTCGGACTTTATGGCATATTTTGAATATATATATATAAGATGTATTTTTAGTATATTTGCTGTATATTAACTTGATATACAAGTATATTAAAAATAATACCAATTTGTTTTGCTGTTATTCAAAATGGATAGCGAGTATCTCACAGTCGTGCACACTCGACTGTAGCTTTCTCACTTGTTTTGTCTTCTTTGGCTGCTGCGCCTATAAACCGCATACGCTCAGGGGGCGTGGCACTCCGAGTGTGTTTGTGTGTGTGTGTGTGTGTGCGAAATTTGTTCCATTTTACGCTCTCTACACAAAAACAATAAATCGCTCACAGCGTCACGTCAACTTTCCTAATGCAGCTGCCGCAGGGGATAGACGAAGAACCCAACTAAAGGATGGAGGGGCTAAGGTCATGGCAAGGCGGGGGGAAGGCGGAGGGAGAAGGAGAGGGAAAGGGAAGTCGGAGTTTAAGGGGAGCTTGCCGGATGCAGCAATTGAGGCTGAAGCCATTTTAACTGCCACTTGAATGCTAAAAACAATGAGCACAGCAACTAAATGCATACACAACATATATATATTATAAAAGTATGTGTATGTGTGTGCACACACACACACTAACACACTTGGCACAAAACAGAAACTGTAAATTGTAATTTAAAAGTTTTAGTGGCTGCCCTTGCAATAAATGCGCCACGTAAATCAGCCCATGATGAAGCGATGATAAAAGGTATATGTGGGAGAGCTTTGCAAGCGTTTTCTGGTTTCCCTCTCCTTTCACCTAAACTCACTCCCTCCCTCACACACACACACACACACTCGACTCTCAACACGCTCTCCAGGCGAGCAGTTTTCCTAGCAAATTGGCGTTGACTATCTGCGCCACAAATATTTAGTTCTCTAATTGCTAAAGCCATGCAGAGCACTTGACACACGTCTCCTCTTCCCCTTTTCCCTTTCCCCTTTCCCCACGCTTTGCCTATCGTCACACTCAACACTTTTTCTCCCACTTCAACTTCATTGCTCCACCCTCTCTCCCTTTTTCTTGTTCAATCGGTTGTCGCTTGATGTAAAGTTTCAGTTAAATCCACAAACAGCAAATATGAACCAGGCCACAGTTGAAAACAAACACAGGGCGCATCGTCAGCCAATAACAGGGTGTTTCAGTAGGTCAGCAACGTAAAGTTATCGAAGCTTAAAATGTAATATGCTTTGCTCTCCCTTTATTTTATGCATATTGGTTGTAAGTCAACTGAATTCAGTCAGCTCAAAATGCATTTAATTAAATTCATACAAAAATATGTATTAATATACAAACGTAAATATAAATAAGAAATGTTATACTTTTTAAAAATGAAATATTAAACTGTATTGTGAATTCAGGTTTGTATTTGAGTTATTTTCATGTATGTCAATAAAAATCTATAGTCACCATTCATTTTCTTAAACTTACAACCAGATTAAAATTGGTAAATATAAAATATTTTTAATAAAAGAAAAAGTGATTAAAAGACAGCATTGATTATTAATTTACCATTCCCAGAGTATACCAAAAATATACTAAAATATACCAATAATATACTAGATAAAAATAATACCAAATTCATATACCAAAAAAATACTAAAATATACCTAGCCTTTGTTTGATATATTGATACAGTAAATATACTGGATACAAATAATACCAAACTAATATACCAAAAAATTCTAAAATATACTAAGGACTAAATATATGTATATACCGTATAGATAATAGGTATAAATAAATCCAAATGAATATACCCAAAAAATTGAAATATACCATTTGGTATGTGGATACCACAGTGCGGTCCACCAAATAATACTAAAATATACCAAACGCTATATTTGGTAAATATACGTATTTAGTATATGGAAACCATATAGATAACAGGTATAACGGAAACCACATTAATAATACCAAAAAAAATATTGAAATATACTAATGTTTATATTTGGTATATATAAATTTTGTATGTCGATAAAATATTTGAATATACTAAAGGCTATATTTGGTATATTTATACACTATTGGTAACGGGCTTAAAAACTATTAAAGCTCAGACTCTGTTCTGCAGCTTCGCGAACTCTCTCAGCCGCTGTCCATTGTATGACTTATTGTTTGTTTGACTGGAAATGTGTGCAACTTATTCTTCTTTAAAGAATATTTTGTCCAAAAAGTTGGAATGCAACTTGGCATCTAGTTCATGAAGCAGCGCAGTTCAATTGAACCATTTCTAGTTCAAATTGAATTTGAAGACGGTGTGAGAAACACACAAATCATTAGTTAGTGACTTTCCAATGACTTTCGTGTATAACATGGCACAGCTTTCTCTCGCTCTCGTTTCTTGTTGTTGTTGTTTCTTTAACAGCTGCACACACACACACACACATACAGCTGCATAAATACGTATGTTAAGCGAAAGTGAAGAAACGTGATTGAAATTTTATCTTTTGCAAAAAATCGAAAAAATATGTGGCTTCGACTTAGCCAGCTGCCCTGAAAAATATACTCACACTTACACACACACCATGTGTGAAAAAGTTAGAGTGTGTGTGTACGTTTGACTTTTAAATTCCTCAACGTTGGCGTTAACCGTCGCCGTGGCTCTGTGTGTTATTTGCATTGAAATGTTGAGTAATTGGAAAACCAATCTGAAGCATCTGCACTTCATGTTTTGCATACCTGACTTACTGACTGACTGACTGACGATGCTCGATTTCTTCTACATCTTCTACGTTCTCTTTTCTTTTTTTTTGTGTTGCTCCCCTCATCGAAATCAGGCACACACACACACCCATTTCATACACAGGCAATACCACGCCCAAAAGCCCACAATATGCTGCTGCTGCTGTTGGTGATGCTGCGACAGGTTGATTTTGCTGTTGGCTTTTCGCGCACTGGCTAAAAATAAATTGTTTTTAAATAGCTCCACACATCGCTCGAACAACACACACACACACACACACAGGCAAGCGTCTCCCCTTCGGGGGCTCAGCACATGTGTGTTATGCTGTGTGTGTGCCTGCATTTTACCCTTCTTCCTTTGCCATCTTTGGTTGCTGCTGCTGCCAGCAACAGTGAAAACCAACAACGACAACAGCAAGAAGAACAACATCGACAAACAAAACTGCCTGGCAACAGTAACAACAATAACAACAACAACGACAACAACAACAACGACAAAAGCTAACAATGAACGCGCTTCCGTTGTCGCTTCCTGGTTCCTGAACTTATTTGTTTTCAATTTTATTATGCTACTCGTTCTGCTTTGCTTCTCCTGCTTTGATACCCTGCACAGCAAATGCCAAAAAGGCTTTAACGATTCTATTGTTATTTTATTGCACAACATTGGCATTGAACTTGAGATCAATTTCGACTCAAATAAGACGTTTATAATTCTCTCCTTTTAGTGTGCTTTTTCGCCTGGCGTATACTTAATTTATTCTATCAATTTTAAAAAGCGCGTAAAGATTGTTATATGTTTCTTTTATTACGTTGGCATTGGTCTTTCGATCAAGTTCGACATGAAGTGTAACTCTGTTTGCGCAATATGCGTATACTTAATATATTATATAAAGTTTATAAACTGCATTTTGTAACACAGCTTCGACATTGAGCTTGAGCTCAATTTCCAAGCAAAGAACACATTTATAATTCTCTCTTCTACACGCTGCGTATACTTAATTTACTTGCTCAATTTTATAAAGTGAACATTATTATATATTTCATTTTTAACACAATATTCGCTTTGATCTTTCGAACAATTTCTATTCGAAAATTACGTTTTTTGCCATTTAAAATGTGCTTGCACACTATCCGTATACTTAATACATGTTATACACTTTTGTATAAGCATATTTCATTACACAGCTTTGACTTTGAACTTCAGATGAATTTCAACTCACTTGTACACACTGCGTATACTTAATTTATTTTATCGTTTTCTATTTAAACGCTGCTTGCCTACTATGCGTATACTTAATATGTTTTACAAACTTTATAAAGAGCAGAAGGAATATTTCACGTTTATTTACTAACAGAACTTTGGCGTTGACCTTTAAATCAATTTCGATGCTAACGATTATAATTGACTTCCATTAAAAGTGTGCTAGAGCACGTTGCGTATACGTAATCACATTTTTAACAGTACTATAACTTAAAATTACATCTTTAACATTAATCCAAACTGAAAGACGACTTTAATAAGCATTTGAAATACGTTTACCTACTCTGCGTATACTTAATTTTGTAAATGTTATGCGTATACTTAATTTCTAGATTTTGTTTTAAATGCTATTGTATCAATTTACAAGGTATAAGTCAGTCTTGCTTAGTCCAATTGCATCTACTGGATTTTTTGTTTGTTTTTCTGTTCATTTGTCTACGTTTTGTTAAACTGTCGCTGTTGTTGTTGTTGCTGCTGTTGTTGTTGTGATTGCCTTTGTCGCTATTGTTGTGAATAATTTTGCGTTTGTTCAATTGTCTTATGACAGTCATGGAACAATTTCAATCCTCAACCCCCCCCCCCCCCACGCCCACTTATCGCTCCTCTCTCTGTTTATCTAGCCCACTTGGCCCCATCGAAATGTCACAGCTTGCAGCGGAAATCGTCTCAATATGTCGTGTCGCAACTTTGCACTGAAATAAATTCAAGGTGTGCTGCAAATTCTCTCTGACTGACTCTAACTATAAATGCCAGTAAGAACTTTGACACACATCTTTAATGTGCTGCCACTTGATTGCGAACATTTTTGTTGTCAATAATTTTGTGCCTTATTTTTAATAAATAAAATAATTATAAGAAATGTTTTCGTAATATTCAATTAGAAAGTCATGTATAAAGAATTCGTTTGCTGTAATTCATAACACATATATAAGTAAATTATATAAACCTAAAATGTTTTCTTAACCAAAAGCTGAAGAGATAATGTAACATAATTAAAAAAATATTAAATATCAAAAGTTTCATAATGTTTTTCTATTCAAAGATATTTCATGTACAAGCAAAATAAGTAAGAAAACTACAGTCAAGCTGCTTGACTGTGAAATACCCGCCACCAATTATGAATAAAAAGCAAACGGTGCAACAAAAATACTTAAAAAAATATACTAAATGCTATATTTGGTATATTGGTATACTTGTAGTACTATATTTAAGATATATTAGATTGTCAGTCAAAGCACAAACTAAAAACATACCAAAGACTACTTTTGGTATATTGATATTCATTCAAAATATACCATAAAGTGCAAAATATACCAGATTGTCAGCCAAAGCAACTTAGAACCGTAGTAACTAGGCTTTTATCCCTTAAAAAGTATTTCTTAAGTAACTTTCAAAATGTGTATCGCAACCAACTTTTTAAGCATATTAAATAGTGCAGTTATTATTGTAGGTACAAAAAATGAACCTGAACTTCAACGACTTTCAACGCACCAACCAAAAACAAAAGAGATGAAAAACCAAACTAAGAAAACTACAAAATATTTAAAACTTTTCGCATTTACTTTTAATTTGTCAATAGGCATTAAAAATTTCGATCATTTCATTAGGCTAAAAATAAAACATGTAATAAAAATCATTAACTGTTTCCATCGCTCCAGCGTTTTGTCATAACTCAGAATATAGCTAAAAAAAAATGTAAAAAAATTGAGCACAATTATTTGAAGTCAGGATTATGACGACTTCGCATTTGCCGCAATTTACGATATCGGCGACAATTGTTGCTGCAACAACATTTTGCTCTGGCCTCTGTTCGATTATTTGTCTCACATTTCTTTGAATTATTTGGATTGCCGCGCACTTGCTGGGGAGTATCAAGCGTAGTTGATGCCTGTGCTGTGGCATTATAATTTGAATTCGTGGCAGATAGATTGGTAAAGCTGCTTGGTGCGTAGGTCGGTTCACTGATGTTCGCAATAAACATTGTCTCATTGGCACAACTTTGATATTCCGATGGCATGGATATATCGTTAATATTCTGATAGTTGCTATCATCGTTTTTCTTCATATAGATGCGTGTCATCGATGTGACAGACGCAATAATTTTTACTTCGTTTTTGGCATCAGATTTATCCTCTTGCTTGGCAATGCTTTTATTCGATGCCTTCTTCTCAATCGCATTCTGTCTCATTTGGCTGCTCGTTTGATCCACTTGCGAAGCGGGACATTGACAAGGCGGCTCATTATTAGACTCGACGATGGCAACTTCTTCGCCAATGGCTGTGGAGCGTGCAAAGTTATTGCGTGGCCGTTGCATCGTTGTTGAGTCCAACTGCTGCGGTTCACTCAAATTACTCGCGTATGTCGGAGCACTCACATTGCCGAGCAACTCACTCGGATAGCTGGCATCCGCATCGTTGGGCTGACGACTCTGATAGCTGAAGTGCAGCTCATTCATTGTGCGCTCGTTCTCGTTGTTGTCCAGCTGCTGTTGGCTGGGTATGCATGGAAAGCTGCGACTTCGATGCATCGTTGGCATCGTTACATCGTCCAGGCACTCGAAGCTACTTCTCATCGCATTCCCATCATCCACGGAGCGCGGTAGTCGCATGTAGCTGGCATAACCGTTGCAATCCAATTCAGTATTTTGACTCAACGCATACGACGGCATTGTCATGTCCTCCAAGTACTTCGAGCTTAGATCGCGCATATTTCTTGTTGTTGCTCCTCGCGATTGACTGCGTCCTGCATAGCTGTCCGGGCCAATAGAAGGCGCCGTTATATCACAGATATTCTCACGTTGCCGACCACTTGGCGAATGGGCTCTGGCAGCTCCCGAGATGCCGCCAAAACTGGGCATGCTCAGGTCCTCCAAGCGCGTTGCTTCGTTGACGAATGACGGAGCTGTTACATCGCAGATATTCTGTGATCTCTGTCGTTGTCGTCTCGACGTTTGACTGCGTCCAAGTGCATCACTTGCATCAACGTTGTCATTAACGTAGTAGGACATTTCATTGAACGAAGGTTGAGTCACATCTTCAAGGCACTCCGAGAGCATTAATTGTTGGCGTCGCGAAGCCCCGGAAACTCCGCCAAACGAAGGCGCAGTCATGTCATCTAAACACTCGTTGGTCATGGCTCCCGATCGACCGTCGATTATTGACGGTTGAGTTATGTTCTCAAGATATTCCCAGGGCACTGTTTGCTGACGTCTTAAAGAACCGGATACTTCACTAAAGGAAGGCATCGTAACGTTGTCTAAACATTCATTCGTTAAGGTAGCAACTCGAGTACTCCCGAATGAAGGTTGTGTTATGTTCTCCAGGCATTCCGAGGGCATTGTTTGCTGTCGCCTCGACGAACCTGAAACACCACCAAAGGAAGGCATTGTCACGTTATCCAAGCATTCATTAGGCAGAGCTGCACCTCTACTATTTCCATAAGAGGAAGGTACATCTATGAAACGATCTACACCTCGACTAATCCCGAATGAAGGTTGTGTTACGTTCTCCAGGCATTCCGAAGGCATAGTTTGCTGGCGTCTTGAAGAGTCACCAAAGGAAGGCATTGTAATATTATCCAAGCATTCGCTCGGCATGGCTGCACCTCGACTATTTCCATAAGCGGAAGGCATATCGACAAAATCAACCACAGCTCGACTATTACCGAAAGAAGGTTGCGTTACGTTCTCAAGACACTCCGAAGGCATTGTTTGCTGACGTTTTGAAGAGTCACCAAAAGAAGGCATCGTAATGTTGTCTAAGTACTCGTTGATTAAGGCAGCTCTTCGACTACCTCCCAATGAGGGTTGCGTTATGTTTTCCAAGTACTCCGAAGGCATAGTTTGCTGTCGCCTGGATGAACCTGAAACACCACCAAAGGAAGGCATCGTCACGTTATCCAAGCATTCATTAGGCAGAGCTGTAACTCTACTATTTCCATAAGACGAAGGCATATCTAAGAAATTGTCTACACCTCGACTACTACCAAAGGAAGGTTGTGTTATGTTCTCCAGGCATTCCGAGGGCATCGCTTGCTGTCGCCTCGACGAACCCGAAACACCACCAAACGAAGGCATTGTCACATTATCCAAACACTCGTTGGTCATGACTGCAGCACGTCCAGATCGCTGCTGGCGTCGCGGAGATCGTGCTCGCGAGTCACCCGAGACATCGTTAAACGTAGGCATGCTCACATCCTCCAAGCGTGGATTAATCATTGAATTTCCGAATGATGCCCCACGATACGGCGAGCGTCGCGCTGATCTGCTGCGTCTTCCAAACGATGATGGGACACTCACATCGGCCAAGCACTCACTTGGCATACGTCTGCTTGAAATGCCAGAAACTCCGCCGTACGACGGCATTGTCATATCATCTAAGCACTCTTGAGTCCGCATTGATCGGATGTTCGACATGTTCGTCTGCTGTCGCCGAGTTGTCTGACCCCGTGACGAGCTGCTGCCAAACGTGGGTTGTGTCACATCATTCAACCACGCCGAGGGCAAGCTTTGCTGACCTCTCGAAGCTGCAGACACGCCACCAAAGCTCGGCATTGTTACGTTGTCCAAACACTCGTTGGTCAACTGCCCACGTCCGGTACTTTGAAACGCCGGCGCCGCAGAGCGCTGACGACGTCGCGAAGATCTTGTGCGTGACGTACTCGAAACTCCGCCAAAGTCCCCCTGACCACGACTTGAACTGCCAAAGGAAACGGCTTTCACATCGCCGACATTCTGCGATCTTTGCCGTCGTCCTGCTGTCCGACTGTTGCTTGAATTGTCATAATAAGCCGATTGATTGTACACTTGCTGTTGTCTTCGGCTGTCGGCAAACGATGGTTGGGTGACATTATCCAGGCATTCCAGAGGCAACGTTTGCTGTCTGCGCGACGATCCCGAAACACCGCCAAACGTTGGCATTGTCATGTTATCCAGATACTCGCCGGTCATGGCCAGCGATCGACTATTTCCATACGAAGGTTGCGTTACGTTCGCAAGACACTCTGAGGGCATGGTTTGCTGGCGTCTTAAAGAACCGGATTCTTCACCAAAGGAAGGCATCGTAACGTTGTCTAAACACTCATTCGTTAAGGTAGCGACTCGAGTACTGCCGAATGAAGGTTGTGTTATGTTCTCCAGGCATTCCGAGGGGATTGTTTGATGGCGTCTTGAAGAGTCACCAAAAGAAGGCATCGTGATGTTGTCTAAGCACTCATTGGTTAAGGCAGCCCCTCGAGTACTGCCGAATGACGGTTGCGTTATGTTCTCAAGACATTCTGAGGACATTGTTCGTTGTCTTCTCAATGAACCTGAAACCCCACCAAAGGAAGGCATCGTCACATTATCCAAGCATTCATTAGTAAGAGGTGTACCTCGACTATTCCCATCCAGAAAATTATCTACACCTCGACTACTCCCGAATGAAGGTTGCGTTATGTTTTCAAGACATTCCGAGGGCATTGTTCGTTGTCGCCTTGATGAACCTGAAACACCACCAGAGGAAGGCATTGTCACATTATCCAAGCATTCATTAGTCATGGCCGCAGCTCGACTACTACCAAAGGAAGGTTGGGTTATATTCTCCAGGCACTCCCAAGGCATTGTTTGACGGCGTCCTGAAGAGTCACCAAAAGAAGGCATCGTGATGTTGTCTAAGCACTCATTAGTTGAGGCAGCAACTCGACTACTCTCGAATGAAGGTTGCGTTATGTTCTCCAGGCATTCCGAGGGCATTGTTCGTTGTCTTCTCGATGAACCTGAAACACCTCCAAAGGAAGGCATCGTCACGTTATCCAAGCATTCATTAGGCAGAGCTGCAACTCTACTATTTCCATAAGAGGAAGGTACATCTATGAAACGATCTACACCTCGACTACTACCAAAGGAGGGTTGAGTTATATTCTCCAGGCACTCCGAGGGCATAGTTTGCTGATGTCTTAAGGAGTCACCAAGAGAAGGCATTGTCATATTGTCCAAGCATTCACTCGGCATGGCTGCAGCTCGACTATTTCCATAAGCAGAAGGCATATCGACAAAATCAACCACAGCTCGACTATTACCGAAAGATGGTTGCGTTACGTTCTCAAGACACTCCGAGGGCATTGTTTGCTGTCGCCTCGACGAACCCGAAACACCACCAAACGAAGGCATAGTCACGTTATCCAAGCATTCATTAGTCATGACCGTCGAGCGTCCAGATCGCTGCTCACGTCGCGGAGATCTGGCTCTTGATGCGCCCGAAACTTGTCCAAATGTCGGCATACTGATGTCCTGCAGGCATTCGGTGGTCATTCCTGCATCGCCCATAGACTCATTATCGCAGATATTGCCACGTTGCTGACGACTTGGGGAACGGGCTCTGGCAGCCCCCGAGATGCCGCCAAAACTGGGCATGCTCAGGTCCTCGAGACGTGTAGCTCCGCGAGTTGAAGTGGCAAAAGATGGCGCTGTTACATCACAGATATTCTGGGATCTCTGTCGCAGTCGGCTTGACGCTAATCCGCTGTGACCAAACGACGAAGGCTCCGTGACATCCTCCAGGCACTCGCAGGACGAAGGCGCTGTCACATTATCCAGGCACTCGTTGGGCAAACTGTTTGCCTGTTGTTGTTGTTGTTGTTGCTGTCGCATCGTTTGCATGCCTTGGCCGACATCCTCGAGGCAAACGTTGGTGCCAAACGACGGTGCCAGAATGTTGCCCACGGTCTGATTAACTCTGGCCGTCATCGTTGAGTCCAAGAGCATTTCACCCGGTGCACTTGTATTCGCAATGCATTCACCAGACAGTTGTTGTTGTTGTTGTTCTTGTTGTATTGAAATCGTTGAATCCCCATCATCGTGAAACGTTGGCATTGAAGTTTCAGCAAGCTGCTCACAAGGAGCCGCCGCCACAGTGCTCGTCTCCTCGAGGCGACCGGTGACATTGCCACACCGATCCCGCAACGTTGTCACCTTGCGAACCGTTTTCTGTGTGCCATTCTTATGGTGTGAACAGTGAAGTTAGTCGAGAAACTTTTACTTTTACTTGTGTGTTTTGTTGGCTAACCTGCTGCGTGGTGCACACATTGCATGCATCGTGTGGCAGCTGCTGTTGCTGTCGATTATCGCCACGTGCAATGCATTGACGCAGCTCATCGAAACGATTCACAATCTCCTGATACAAACTGTCCACATACGAATCGGGCTGCGTCGTCGATGCATCGGCTGTCGTCGTCGTCTCCCAGTTTGAGGGCGGCGTCATATCCGACAATTGCTCCAACGGCATTGTGGTCAAATTGTGTGCCAATGGGCCACGGAATTCGTTCTCATTGTTGGCAACTACAAATTCAGATGTTAGTTAGGCACAAACAGCATCAGCAAGAGAAAGAAAAGTGTTTAATCAACTTAACCGTACATGTTATGTTCCTTCGTCGATTGTCTTCTTCAGTTGGTTCGCATTGCTGTGATCGAAGCTGTGCCCCATCATTTGCCTTCGTTTGTTGCGACTCATTGTACATGTTGCGGCGAGGGGGGGAGAGGAAATCACTTAATGTTTTATTGCACTTTTAGCCTGAATGATGAATTGTGTTTTTGTCGAGGGGGGGAGAGAGAAGCCGAGTGAATAATGTCCGGCAAAGCCTGCTGACATTTCAACATAGTTTTTGAAATCTCTCAGTTTTGAGGTCTGCTCAGTTTTTGATGTGCTACAAATCCAATCGACATCCTTGCTGCACTTTTTATACCCGGTAGAAATAGAGTAAAAGGGTATTATAGCTCAAAGAAATATATGCAACGGGCAAAGGAAGTCATCTTTGACTCCATAAAGTACGTCTGGTATATTTTGCACATCAAATATACCAACTATATTACTTACTATATTTTTAGTATTTACTTTTGCTCATAAATTGGACTCCATTAATTACATCTGTTATATTTTGCACATCAATATATACCAAGTATATAATTTAGCATATTTTTAGTGATTACTTTTGCTCATAATCTGGTATATTTTAGTACTCTGTGGTATATTTTGAATGCAGTACTTTTTCAATATACCAAATAAACCATTTGGCATATTTTTATTTTTGACGTTGACTGACAATCCAATATTTTTAAGAATTCCCTGGTATATTTTCAATATCAATATACTAAATAAAGCTTTTGGTATATTTTTTAGTTTTTGCTTTGGCTGACAAGATGGTATATTTTGGTTCTTTATGATATATATTATAGTATATTTTGTATGTAGTATCATATCAATATAACAAATAAAGCTTTTGATATATTTGTAGTATTTGATTTAGCTGTCAATCATATATTTTGAATGTAGTATATCAATATACCAAATACATATATTAATTTGGTATTATTTAAGTACCAACTAAAGCATTTGATACATTTTTAGTTTTTGCTTTGGCTGACGATCTGGTATACCAAATATATAATTTAATATAGTTTAAGATTTTTTGTGGCATATTTTAAGACTGTTTTTTCTTTCCAGGTATGCCATAGTCGATCGCACTCGACTGCAACTGTCTTACTTCCTAAAGTCGTAGCAATCCGTAGCTTCATTTGCTGTTTTTCGCTGTCTCATTTACGTCAGGCAATCAGCCAATTATGTGCGTTAGTTCGCAAGTTGCTTCTTGGCAAAAAAGCTTTAGCATTGACATGCATTTCCGGTTTTGTGACGGCGCCAAACGGAAGTGCGAACGTGGAGCGCAGAAGTGCAATTAAGTCAATGGCGCAGCATAGTTTTCTTTTCTCTCAATTTACAAGTTTTTGCTGCTACTTCATTTTGCATCAAGTTCAACTCGGGGTTGTGTGTGTGTGTGTGTGTAGGTGAGTGTGAGAGTGTCCTTGCGGTCGGCTTGGGCACAAGTCGTCACACGAAACCGCTTTCATTTCCGCCAAACACAATTGCATCATTAGCGATGCAATCTCCGTTACTTAACGTAACCGCAACATGCCGGAAATGAAATCCGAGGCAAGCTGGCGCGCCCAGCGCCTAAGCTCACTAAACTTTCCACACGGTGAACGACTCGACAAGTGCCGCTGTCGCCGTTGCCGACGCCGCCCAAGAACAGGATGATGATGATGTTGACGATGGTGAAGAGCAGCAGCAGCAGCAGAGCAACAAGAAACAAAAAAAAAAAAAAGTGAACACCGTCTGCGCGTAGAGAAAGAACGAAAGAAAGGAAATATGACGTCGCCGTGTGGCAGAGTCAAAGAGCAGTCGACAGTCGGCAGCTAGAAGGACGATGGCGAGGATAAAGGAAAAACAACCGGAAAGCAAACGAAATGATGCTGCTGCGCACAAATAATCGAATAAAGCCGTAGCTCTCTTCTTTCCTTCAACCATTGCGACTCTGCATTGAGTAGGTGTTGCAAGCAGCAAGCAGCAAGCGAGACGGTGGCACGTTGCTTGTTTGTATGTTGTGCCACGTCCGAAAGTCACAATTCCATCGTGTGACTGTGTGCGAGGACAAACGATTACGCGGTGTCGCTTCATTTAGCTGGCGCGACGGCACACGGGCAAATGTTTGACTTAAGCTTTAGAAAACTCACAAAAAAAGACGACGCTTCTCCCTCTCTCTATTTCTCTCTCCCTCTCTCTCAGACACATGCGAGGGATAATTGAATTGTTAGCTCGCGAGACGCGCCACAAAAAATATGCCACACAACCAAAGAAGTCAACTTTTTGGGAATAGTGTCAATAAGTTGCAACTATACATAAAAATTACACTTTAAAGATAACTGCCACAGCATTGAATACATTTCTTAATTGACAACATACGTTTAAGTTATTTGCATTTCAAGCATAACTGCACAATTGTTGCTATTTAACTTCAATAAGAACTCACAACTCACAAATTTGCTAACACCTCACTTAGCAGCCACAACTGCAACTCAGAATTGGGCCACAAAGCTAAACACACTTTCCCATTTTGCTTAGCGACATGTGCTGCTCTTTTAAAGGTTACACGTAACCAGAACAGTTTTATACTTCGCTTAGTGGCCATTCATTTAAACCAGTTGTGGCCGCTAAGCGAGATATATGTGCTAGCTGTAAAAAAAACACTTATCAGCATTATTAAACACACTTCAAAGTTAACTTGCTGGTGCTCCATTGCTACAAACTTGACTTATCGACCCATTCATTTGTGGCCGCTAAGCGAGATTTATGCGATAGCTGTAAAATGCACTTATCAGCATTATTGAACACACTTCGAACTGGACTCGCTGTTGTTCTATTGCTACAAACTTCACTTGGCGGCCCATACGCTTAACCCAGTTGTGGCCGCTAAGCGAGATATAAGCAATAGTCTTAAACAAAAACTTATCAACATTATTGGACACTTTTCGAACTCAACTCGCTAGTGCTACATACCAAGAAACATCGCTTAGCGTTTCAAATTGCTAAGCTCCAATTGTGGCCGCTAAGTAAAATACACGTTTAAAATGTTAAGTACTAGAAAATACTTGGCTGAAAACGTAAGGAACTCCTCTCGCTAGAGGCACATACATATGCATATTGCTGTAAATGTAACGTGGGAGACATGTGATGGCAGGCTGAAAGTCAGGCTGGCTGGCTGGCTGGCTGGCAGGCAATCAAGTAGGTATTTGCATATACTTCCCATTCTTGCACTTTTATGCAAAATGTCTTCGCAGTATCCAGCTCCCAGGTTGTCACTTTTCGCGACGCTTTGTGCCGCATTAATGCGCATATTAAAATGGACGACGTTGTGGCTGCCGAGGCGAACTAATGTAAGACTGACAGCAGCACAAACACACACACACACAAACACACACAGGACTACGAATATGAGGTACATACTAAATGTACCACGGGGTCGAGGGTCGAGGAAGACTATCAACAAAAAGAGTTAGAGCCAGCTAAGAAAACATAAAATTGCGCTGCATATGCTCGACTGCAAGTTACCATAAAATATTTAAGACTGCATTTTATGAATGCAATAAATGTTGGCATAGTTAAAAAAATGAAACTAAGTATACAAAGTGAAAGCTGTAAAAGTTATAAATGCAGTTGAGAAAGTGGTCGAATAGCGAGGATGCGAAAAAAAATCATATGAAATACTTTCTTTCTTTTGTATACTTCAAAGCATATCAAGAAGTTAAAGTATCTCTAACATTAGTTAAAAATACCTGTGTTGAATTATTTTTATTTCAAGGTGCATATTTAACCGTGTTGCAAAGAATAGACATAAAGTATTTAATCTTCAAACGAATATACTAAATTATAATTAAAAATCCGTATACTTAAAACACTTAAAAATAAATTAAAATAAAAGACAATTTATTCAATTCTTTTAAGGCTCTAACTAAACCCTTTAAAAAAAAGTTGAATAACATGTAATTTTTCATTTAATTTTTCGGTATTTTAAGTATATACTATTTTTCAGTATATTTTTAATATTTTAGGCATGTATTACTTTCAAGTATTTTTAGGTTGTTCTCTTTTTAGCATTTTTTAGTATATTAAGTGTGTACTTTATCAGTATATTTGAAGTATTTTAAATATTTGATGGTTTACTATTTACTATTTTCTAGTATTTACTATTTTTAGTATTTTTGTAGTATTTTAAGCATATTTTTGTAGTATTTTTTAGTATTTTAAGTAAGAATTCTTCAGTATAATTGCAGTAATTTAATTATGTTCTCTTTTTCAGTAGTTTTCAGTATTTTAGTTATGTAGCCGTAGTAAGATTAAGTAAGAATATATGTAAGTAGATTACGCTTAAAAGTAAACAAGACATGAAATTTGTAGCACGCAAGATGGCTCTCAACATGTTTATATCGTGTGTTCACAGGGTATTCGAAAAGACGCTGACGACTGCCTCAAGGCTACAGACGTTCGGTTACAAAAGGCGACAAAGTTTCGGGGAACGTTTAGCTTGCTTACTTTTCAATTGAGGTATGTGTGAGTTCACATGGGTGGGTGGAAAGAGGTGGGGCGATGCGGGTTGAGTGTGTGTCGAGTTAACAGTGCCTAACGGTCTCGGGCATGACGCCATTATGCAATGCAATAACACAAAGAGCTCCTTTCAAGCTTAGTCCCCAGCTCAAAACATCTGCCACATGGCGATTAGCGAATATGTTGCCTCACCTCACCTCCGCCCCACCTCCTTCTGCGCTTGCCAAAAAAGCGAATGAAAGACAGAAAAACAAATCCAAACACAAAAAAAAGAGTTGGTAAAGCCAGCTCAGTAATTGTGCCAAAGTTGATGGAATTTCTCATCAAAGGTAAGTCTTGTAGCTGTTATTTGGCGTGCTTTCTTCGCTTTTGTATTTTTTTTCCGGTGCGCCTCTCTCGACAGCTAGTTAATTAATTTGCCATGAATTTATAATCAAAAAATGAAGCGACACATTTGAAGTAAGCTTAGTTTTACGAGCTTAATGCTCAAAGGGCATAAGAGAATATAATTATTATTTTGTGTGTTTAATCTTTACTGATTTTTCATTTATATTAATTTGCAGTTTAATATTTCATTTGATTTGCTTAGCATGCGTAATTTCCAATTTCATTAAATCTAGGTACATTTTAGCGTCAAATTTCCCTGCGCAATCTTGGGAAATAGTGTTGCCTAAATATCCCTATTTAAAAGACCCAACGATGAAATTCCTAGTAAAATTCCCATTAGGTACATTTGCAGGACATTTTGCGGTACATTTCCAAAGTTTTGGCACAAAGCGACCTCTGGCGGCAGCAGCCTGAAGCATGCTCTTCGCTAACAGTGCTGCCCATAACATCAGCTGTTAAGCTAAGTTTACTGTTAATAACAGCGAAAAACTTAACATTGCAGCAGCTTTTTAACGTGCAACGGAAATGATTGTTCAAAAAAACTAGTAAAATGCATTTTCAAATTGAAAAGTGTGTACAATGTTAGTGCAAAGAGTTAACAGCGACTACGTGGCTTGCTATTTGCCATGGCAACTTAAGCCACAACACACAAGGCCAATGTCGTTGCCACTGGCAACTGTTGGCCAAGTCAGCTGGCCACCGCTGCATGTAAACAAATAAATACAAGTGTAGAACACAACAAAACAAAAAAAAAACGAGAGTGTTTAAACAATTACAAATTCGCCATGTGTTAAATGGGTTTGGTGTGCGATAAGCTGCGCCGCTGTTGCTGCTGCTTCCGGTGTTGCAAGGAGGCGCCACAAGCAGCGGCCGCAACGGCAGCGCAGTTCAAGATTCTGCTGCTGGGAGCCACAGGAAGTGGCAAGACACAACTGGGACTGCAGCTGAGTGGAAAGCAACGCGACGCCGACGATTTGGGGCCAACAAATGGAGTCCGTTGCTATCGCATCGAAGATCTGGTCACACTGATGCTGCTCACCGAAGTTGGCGGCAGCGAGGATATGCAACGCATCTGGCCATACTATTATGCCAGCTGCAATGCGCTCATCTATTGCTTCGATCTCAGTGCCAGCAACGAGACGTTGCAACGCCACTTTGAGCTGTTGCAACGTTGCTTGCAACACGAGGCAATGCGTGGCAAGCCGGTGCTGCTGGTTGCCACACGGCATCGCGATGGCGTCCAACTCTACGATGTGGAGCACGCCTTTGGACTCGAGCATGTGGCACGCAGCACCGGCTGCCCCTTGCACATTTGCCACATGGCCACGACGACGGAGGCAGGCAATGAGGATCTGCAACGTGGCATGAACTGGCTGCAGCGACAGCTGCAACTCCTGGCTCCAACATTGTTGCAACGCATCAAATACGATGTCAATTTGCAGGTAAACTTTACTCCATTTCATTTGCACTGAGAGAAAAAGTCAAGCAGCTTGTCTCCATTTGACGTACACTAAAGAAAAAGTCAAGCAGATTGACTTTACTTCGGTACACTGAGAGAAAAGTCAAGCAGCTTGACTCCACCGTGGTACACTGAAAAAATCAAGCAGCTTCTAGAAAGTCTGGAATATTCATTATATGCATTTTTTCTAAAAACTTGCATCTATAATTGTTAATAATTTTCTAAATTTGATTTATATATTTCGATAATTTAAACTTTCAATGTCTATTTTTTATTTTTTCCAAATAAAAGCCTTTTTCTAACTGACAGCTGTATTTGCTAAGAACAATTTCTAAATTTAATTTGCATATTTTGATAATTTAATTACCAAAAAACTTTAAATGCATTATTTCTACTTATTCCTTAAAAACCTTAATAACAAAAATTCTTTAATTTAAAATTCGCTCGAAAAAGTCCCATAGATTCATTTAATTTACCGTTTTAATACTAAAAACTAAAGTTCATTTTCAAAATATAATTTCTATTTTACGCATTTAAAAAAAAATATTTTATTTTCCACTGCAAAAAATTGCATTCAAATAGCTTCGCTTTACAGTTACTTAATCAAATACCTATTGCTATCTCTTTTTCGCCCCTGCAGTCATGGCAGCAGCGAAAACGCTCCTTGCTGCCAAATGGTAAACTGCAGCAAGTGCATCGACAGCGATTTCGCCGACCGCATAGAAAGGTATTTAAATCAGACATTCGCAATTTGCAGCGAATTAAATTCGCCTTTTCTTTGTTTCTTGCAGCTGTGGCCAATGCCCCACGTAAATGACGTCACAAGAGCGCGGCCCAACACTGCGCCGGCCGCCATCTTTTTTCTGCGATCGACGCAGCCGCCAGCGAAGCCTTAGCGCTGCTCTGGACACTACAGCGAATGTGCCAAACGAACAACCAAATACTCAATTTTTTTTTGTCGCCTACAAACTAATTGCATTTTTTCTTATAACAAATACATTAAAGACACACACAATGTGTCTAATTTACAAGAATCCAATAGGAAAAATTACTATGGTGTATATGTGTGTGTGTGTGTGAATGCTACTCACCGTTGAATCCAATTGGAGAGTTATTAAGCTGTGTGTGCTCGTTGCTTTTATTTTACACTATCACTTATTCACTTTAAACCATTAATTTACACTTTTTATGCACTCACTTTAATTATATCACTTAAAAAAAAGGAAAAAAATACGACGAAGGACACGACGCCAGCCAACCGACGCGCGCGAAAATTTGCAACTGCCATTTGCAAAGATCCAGGGCTACAACGCAATATCGTGATGATCGTGACTGTCCAATCGATAGTTTTGCCAATTGGAAACCAATTGGCAGAGTTAATTTCAAAGCTTTTGCGTAATGTAATCACATTATATATCTAGATTTTCTCATATATCAATAATTTGTTGCCAACAGCGAACGGATTGCCGTTTTTTTTGTACGAGAAAACTATCGATAACGAGTGGAATGCGTTTGATTGCGGGCCGTTGTCGATTATTTTACTCCAATTGTCCTCAAACTGTATTGAATTGCCAAATTTTATGTGATTCATATGCCAAATTCGTTTATGGTTGACAGTTGACTGACAGCAGTTCAAACGCTAAATAATTAATGCACCTTCCAAATTGAAATTTATTCTATGCTCCATTCATCGGTCATTGACTTTGCTGACGTCACAAATGAGAACAAAGTGCAGCTGGCAAAAATGGCGCCAAAATATAAATAAATACAATTAGCTATGGTTAAAACTTTTTAGTTTATTTACTATTACTATTAATATTTAATGGAAGATCATGTGCGCTTAATTAATTGTTTTTTCGAGACAAAACTTTTTTATATGGTGGCTAAATTTGCCATTCACCATGTCACGCGGGTGAGAAATACTTTCAAAAGGATTTATAAGCATCAAGTGGTTATCGTTTAAGAAAATTAGCATTATTGTCATTGATAGCCTTAGCAATGAGGAATAATAATTGAAACTACGCTTGTGTTGCAATTTTCAACTGCTGCTGCTGCTGGCGTGTGGCATTGATGCATTTTAAAGGTGTCAGCCAGCCAAACAAAAGCTGCTAACGTTCTAGCTGCTGCTAACCATGTGATGTGATGTGATGATGTGCATGTGGTGGCCGCTAACTTTGTGCGCGCGACAGCAAATGTTGGTTGCCCAGGAGTTGAGGGGGAGAAGGGTGTGGAATAGTGACGTGACGTTGCCGCCATTGCCCCAAGTGTATTTGAGCTATGGACGGCCATGGCTGTTAACTGGAAACTGGAAGGCGATCAGCTTAAAGTGAGTAGTAAATGTTATCGATGTATCGATTGCGGCACAAAATTGTCGCTTTGATGTTGAGTAAGCGATTAGTTGCCTTTGAAGATTAACTGTGTAACAAATAAAAGAGCAGTGTTTCATGAAGTGATCAATTTGTAAAAACTAATTAAATACAATCTCATAAAATATCGATAAGTCTGCCACTGACTACAGATCATCGATGCATCGATATCATCGTAGTTGTTTTTTTCCCATCACTGTGTGGACATTGTGCCTGACTTTGGCAGCGCGTTTGTGAATTTTCACTGCTTCAAAATTCAATTGGGCTAACACCAACTACTCTAGTGTTGGTGTGTTGTGCAGAATCTCTCCATCGTCGTCGTCGTCGTCTCGCGGCTGGCAGCCCGATGATGTATTGCAGCGCAGTAATAAGTAAACCACAAGAACAGCGTCGCAAACACACACACACACACACACATACAGGCATACAAGCGTACACGCATGGAGCGTATTCAAACAATTACACCAATACACGAACACAGATTGCCACCCAGTTTTTGGCCGTCGGCTAACGGTTTGCAGCTAACATTGATGATTGCGGCTCGTTGACAGAGGCGCCGCTGCCATTGTTGTTGCTGTTGTTGCTGTTGTCGGTGTCTGGAGACGCTCGAACGTGTGCTCATCATAATCCCGATATACTATAAGGAAAATACACGAAAAAAAAACAGCCGCCGATGCAAACACACACACACTGAAACACACACACGCATGCAGTTCTCACGCATACATAAATAAACATGTGTCGCCGTGTGTTGTAACGAAAAGTGTAAAATAAGCATCAATCATCGCTTATTTGAGTTGTCATCAATCACACACACACACACACTGGGAGAGACCGCGCTACGCTGCGGTGACAACGGACCACAGCAACAACAACAATAACGGGAACAACAACAACAACTGGTGCAAGGGAAGCAACAAGCAGCAGCGGCGTCATCCTTGATGGTAAGCTAACCCTGAATCCCTCTCCCTTCCCTTCCTCCCTCCCTTCCCTTGCCCCCTCCCTATATCAAGCTGCCACCCTTACAAATTTTCTGCCACCTTTAACAATTTTTGCAACCCCTTTGGCTTTAGGACACTGGCTACCCCGATGATATATCCTCCCCTTCACCGCTTAAGGACAACCCCAACTCCTAATCAGCTTTTGCCAGTTATTAAATCATCAGGTTGCACGATCAAGCGACCAAAAAAACGCCCATCCGCTGTCACATGTCTGTCAACAGTCAACAACAACGAACGAAAAAAAAGAAGCGGAGTAACCAAATATGCTTGTCGCAGGACGTTAACCAGTTTTGCGTGCGTCAAGCTAGAAAATAAAGATTTAATCGGCATTTATGTATGTATGTATTTTTCAACGCCTTTTTGTCAGACCCTCCAAAAGTGTTTTTTGAATGGATGAAGCATGTCAACTAATGTCCAATCTCTGGTAAATATAGAATACACTCACACACACACATCTTACTTTATAGATGTAGTATTCATAATAATAAGAAAACTTTTATGGACTTTGGCAGCGACTTTGATAAACATATTTTATTATTATGTCATGCAAAATGCGCATACGAAGAAAAAGGACATTCAAGAGAGAGGAGAGAGGAGGTGGCTGAAGATTAGCAAAGCGAAAGGATGCGTGACATCGAAATTGAATTTCGAATTATTTTTAAATCGGAGTGGAACATTTAAAATGTTCAGTTGATAGTTGAAGTAAGTCAACTTTCTGTGCTCCATTTCTTTCATTTGGTTTATTAAGTATTATTCTCATTTATTTATTTTATTTTATGCATAATATTTTTGTAGTTAGTTTTTAGTTACTTAATCTTTTCTATACTTGAAATTCACAAGTTTATAAATTTTTGGCTTATAAGCATTATATACTTAGCTAATTCTTTTAAGAATCGTTTGGGTCAATTATGTATTTATATTATTACTTCAATTGCCTAAAAATCCTATTATAAACAGAAGCAAGGTTCTTTAAGATTTCATAGAGTTAAAATTCATAAGCTATAAATTTTAGCTAATTCATTTAATAGTCGTTTGTTTCAATCAAGTATTCATATTAAAACTTTAATTGCTTAACAATCTTATTAGAAACAGAAGAATTGTTCTTTAAGATTTTCTATACTTAAAAAGACTTCATAAATCTTAAAAGAATTTACAAAAATTTAAATAATTGTAGCATAACAAGTTAAGAAAGTTTTTTTTAACAAGTTCATAAATTTAAGAATAAAAAAATTATTTATATTCTTGTTAATTCCTTTTTCAAATAGGTGGTATCAATTGCAATTTAAATTTTTCAACTATTTCATTTCCTAAATTGTACAATTAGTTTGGTAAAGAGAAAAATGATTTTTAAGTTTTATTTATAGTTGATTTAAGTTTATTCGTTTAAGGTTAAAAAGTATTATTTATATTGTTAATTCTTCTTTCTAACGTTTGCATCAATTCTTGTTGTAATTGCTGATTTATGTTCAAGTGTAGTAGAAGTAAAGAACCTTCTTTATTTTGTATAGTTGAAATAAGTTGATAAATTTAAAGTTAGATAGTATTGTTTATATTGTTAATTTTTAAATCGTTGCTTTATAATGTTGTTTCTTAAATTGCACAAATATTTATGTGAAGTTAAGAAGGCTCTTTTGTTAAAATAAGTTAATAAACTGTAAAAGAATATAACAAATGTTAAATATGGAATTACTTTTGTAATATATTCAGATAGCGAATCAATTCGAATTGCTTACAATGTTAAATACCTGAATATTTTTATAATCAGTGTCAATCAAATTTGTATAGTACAAGACTTAAGATTAGTTTGGTTGGTAATTTCATGTATTTGTTTTTTATACCTGCTGACAATTTGGTATATTTTGTATGAAGTACTATAACAATATACCAAAGATTGCATTTGGTATATTTTAAGACTAAGACCGCACTGTTTTGCTTTTATTCACAATGGGTAACGGGTATCTCACAGTCGAGCACACTCGACTGTATCTTTCTTACCTGTTCTATCACATTTAACGGAATACTGTTTTTAATAAACAATTGTGTATAAATTTGTTAGCATAATAACATCATTTAAGAAAGAGAACTTCGATCAGCACATTTAAGAAACTAATATAAAAACAACTTTTCTAATCAAAACTAAACTTAATTTATAATAAGTACAGATACTTTTTTGTATTCGCGACGAAGGCAGCCAATACTCTCTTCTTCATTAAATATAGTTTTAAATACAAGATTGAATTTAATAAATAAATATGAAAACTACGCTTATAATTGCAGCGAATAAATGAAGTAGCTTTTGTGGCACTAAAGTGAAGCTTTCTACTGAAGAACTGATTGCCAGATTCGAATGATGAAGAGTCGCAGCAACTGTGTTTGCCCGGAATCCGAGTGGCTTTAAGCAGGAAAGTGGACAATTGAGCGAAGTGTGTGTGTGTGTGGACAGATGTCTGGGAACAGCAAGGTCTGTTTGCCTGTTGTTTTATTTTATACCCGGTACCCATTTGGTAGAAAGGGTATTATCACTTTGTGCTAGCAGGAAGTGTATATAATAAGTAAAGGAAGTCATCTCCGTCCCCATAAAGTATATATATTCTTCATCACTCTGATCAACAGCCGAGACCGAGACAGCCGATCTAGCCATGTCAGTTTGTCTGTCTGTCCGTCTGTCCTTATGAACTCCTCTATCTCAAAGACTATAAGAGATAGAGCTGTAATTTTTTTTCGGTAGCATTTGTTATGTTTGCACGCAGTTCAAGTTTGTATCAAATTTTTGCCACGCCCACTTTCACCCCCAGCAAATCGAAAAAAATCGCATAACAAGCGTAATTTAAAAGCTAGAGTCGCGATTCTTTTGGTATGTATCAATAAAAATGTTGCCTGTGATTACCGAATTTAGTTGCGATCAAATCAAAATTGTTATTTATAAAAAGTTATTAAAGAAATACTTTTGTATAGGCAAAAACGCCTTACTAGGAATACTTACTTAGTTCCTTTGGCTAACAATATGGTATATTTTGCATGCTTTAGTATATATTTAGTGTAGTACCATATCAATATACCAAATATAACATTCGGTATATTTATAGCTTTTGCTTTGACTGCCAAACTGGTAAGTTTAGCACTCTATAGTATATTTTGAATGTAGTAACATGTCAATATACCATTTGGTATATTTTTTAAGTAATTTTATGGTATATTCGCATTGTTTTTATTTGTAGCGGGTATCTCACAGTCGAGCACACTTTCTTACTTGTTTTTATTTTGTTGTATTTTCATGTGCATTCGTATTATGATTTAAGCAGCGCGATGTCTGAACTCGGCTCAATAATTGCAAACTACTGAAGCATTTAATATTTTGAGTGCATTTCCGCGTTACGCGTTTGCCAGAGCGCAAAATCAACGAAGGGGCAGCCCTCGAAAATCGAAAGTCTCAGCCTCGGTTGCACAGGAAACAGGATACAGGACACAGGTCAGTTGCGGTTCAAGTTGTTGGTCAAACTGACTGCCTCTCTCTCTCTCTCACTCTCTTTTAGTTGCGCTGTCTCTGTCTGTCTTTGGTTTGGCGTAAAGTTAATAAAGCGACCCCTGCAGGCAATAAACAATTTGTCCAGAAGTTGAACTCGAGGCCCGAAAGGGAGAAGCTACAGCTACATAGATAGCTGCTGCGGCTCAACGGACTGCGAACTTGAAATTCTAATTGGCATTTTATGCCACAACCAATGGAAAGAGGAGGAGAGGCAGGAGGAGGAAGAGGGGGCTGTCGAAACAGGTGTGAAATCGTTGACGAATTCTCACGAATACGTTTAATCCGCTTTCTGATTTTTGTGTTGCAACTCGGTTGAGGAGGAGGACACAGCACAACCACGATGAAGATGATGATGATGCCAGGCAACGTTTTGCATTTTGCGGGCGATATCATGTTGGATTAAAAGCGCGTCGTGTGCCCTTCTTCGTTGCAAATTAATTTCGTGTACATGTCCTGCAGCCTTTTGCAAGTTTATGCGCCTGCATCCAACCAACCATCCACATGTGTCTGCCTCTCTCTCTCACTCCATCTCTCAGTCTGTCTCTCTCTGGGCACATATCGAGTTACCCAACCTGTCCATCACTTGACCCCTTTTGATGTCCCGGACAACCGCAAATGTTAAAGCGGCGTGACTTTATTTGATTGTGTCTGCGTTGAGTCCAGAGTCGAGAGTTGAGAGTTGAGTTTAGGTTTGAGTTTAGAGTACGCTGGCATTTTTCGGTTTGTGCCTTGTTTTTAGATCCGCTCGCAAATTATACAAAAACAGTAGATACATTTTAAACATAACACCGCATTGTTGTCCAAATTGAATTTAAAACCCTTTTCTATTTTTATTTAGTCAGTTGTTAATGAATGTGATCAGAGGAGGCCAACATAAATACTTTATTTACTTACTGACAGAAACAAACGTGACAAGTTGAATGTACAGAAAAAAATAGTTAAATAAAATATTAAAATAAAGCTTAATTTTTTATTAGAAAGTAGAACGTAATTAAGAAATTCTCAATGTGAAAACCGAGTATATAACAATACTAAATAATAAGGCAAGATACTAAAACAAAACATGAAATTCATATCGACAATATATTATAATTATTTGGTATACAAAATGAATGTGTGTCACCCGCAGAAAAATATCTTATTTCTGCTCAAAGAAATATAGAAAGAAAAAAGAAATATAGTATGTATACATGAATCATCTGTGATCGTTTCTGTGCTCTAAAACTGTGTTAAATATTAATTCCCCGAGTTTTTATGGACAACAATCTCATGTTGCATTTCTATGATGGCATCTTCCAGTCCAGAAATTGAGAAATAGATCATAGAAGAAGGGCGAAAGATTGTTCCATAAGAAATACTTTTAAAAAGAATACTGCAAATATAAAATATGGAATTACAATAATTTCAAATTTAGTATGCTTCAAACTCACCAATTTCATTTTGCTATTTAAAAGTATTTCAAGCATCATTTGCTGTAGAAGCAATCTCAAATTTTTGGTACCAACTACAGTTTCAAAAAATGTTTTCAGGGCAAACATTTTACTCGTGTAATAAATAAGTTTTTATACCGATTGGCAGCATCTGAAAAAGTTAAGAACGTTAATTAACATAAAAATAAAAAATAATAATAAAAAAAAACAAAATTTACTTTTTGAAAAATATTCGATATTTAAAGAAAAGAAAATACAATACAAAACCCCAAAAAATGTAACAAAAAAATAAAAACTGATAATTTTCTTACAGCTGAGCTGTGCTCCCAATGAGCTCAGGCAACTGACTGAGAAAAAGTGGAAGGAAAAAATGTATATATAGAAAAATTTGTAGTGTCAAAGCTTACTAAGATGTAACAAATTTTTGAGGCAGAAGCAAAGGTAATGTGATTAGGAAAGAATTCCCATTTAAATAAATAAAAAATAAGTTGAACTGCAAAATAAAAAAAAATGAAATGAATAAAATGCAAAATGAAATTCCATTGAAAAAAAAAAACTGAAACGATGAACGATTTGGTTTACTATTCTGGCATCGTTAAAATCGTTAATCGTTTCAGTTGACAGCATAAAAAATAACGATTTTTAAGTATCAAAGGTCATACTATAATAAAAATAAATTAGCTTAGTTTACTTTCAAAAAATGTAATAACTATTTTCTTGAATGTGGCATACGATATCTCATATTTAAGGTTATTTTTTATAGCGCCGTTAATATTAGGGTTTCAAAATCAAGAGTATGAAAATCCCTAAATTAAAAGTACAAGGTCACACTGTTTAAACTCTGCTCTTAATGGTGAAAACATTTTATATTATATTTATACCCGCTACCCATAGGGTAGAAGGGTATTATAACTTTGTGCCGGCAGGAAATGTATGTAACAGGTAGAAGGAGGCATCTCCGACCCTATAAAGTATATATATTCTTGATCAGCGTCAACAGCCGAGACGATATAGCCATGTCCGTCTGTCCGTCTGTCCGTCCGTCTGTATGAACACCTAGATCTCAGAGACTATAAGAGATAGAGCTATAATTTTTTTTCGACAGCATTTGTTATGATTGCACGCAGATCAAGTTTGTTTTAAATTTTTGCCACGCCCACTTCCGCCCCCGCAAATCAGAAAAAATCGAATAACAAGAGTAATAATAAAGCTGGAGTCCCGAATTTTGGGATATACATTAGAAACTATAGTCCTTGTGACTTCTGAAAATTTGGTTGCGATCGGATCAAAATTGTGGAAGTTATTAAAGAAATACTTTTGTATGGGCTAAAACGCCTACTTACTAGGGGTCTCATTTGCTTTGGCCGACAATCTGGTATATTATGCCGTCTATGGTATATTTTGAAAGTGGTACTATACTGAATACCAAAAATATACCAAATATATCATTTGGTATATTTTTAGTATTTTGTAGTATTTTTTGGTATATTTAGAAAATAATATCGCAATATTTTGCTTTTATTCAAAATGGGTAGCGGGTATCTCACAGTCGAGCACACTCGACTGTAGCTTTCTTACTTGTTAATACTAGATTTATTGTAATAAAATAAAAAAATAATATTTACGTATGGGTATATTTGTGGCGAAAATGTGCTCACCTTTAAGAGAAGAGTTTAAATAGTGTGACCATGATTTATTATTTTATACTAAAGATTGTAGCGACTGCTTTGAACCTGCGAATCGAATATAGAAATTGTTAATGAGCTTTTGTTAAAAGTGTACAATGTTATATGGATAAACAATTTACATGTTAATGCATAAATTATATGCTTTAAGTAAGCTGCACAAATTTCAATTATTACTTTTATCGCTTATCGCTGAGAGTCAACTCGTTATGGCTAATGCTTGATATTGTATGCAAAAAAAAGAAATAAATTCAAAGCAGTCGGAGATGCTTTGTGTCCTTTCAGTGCCCGCTGCGTTGACTTCATAAATATGCCAAGCGGACTCTATCAAAACAGTGGCTAGCTGGAAGAGACGGGTAGAGAGAGAGAGAGAGGGGGAGGAATGTGTGTGTTTGTGGAGAGAGAGAGAGAGATGGGGAGAGAGTGAAGTTGGCTGCGGGAAACGCCGCCAGTTGAACATAAACTAAGCGAGTAAATTGAGACACGACGGACACGTGAGTTTGATAGATTGAAGGATATATGGAAGCAAACACACACCACTCAGACACACAGACACACACACACAGACACTCACACACACACAGACACAGATACTCATACATGCTGGCAGAATACACGCTGAGCTAGACGGCGTCGTCTCCTCTCTGCCTTCTCACTCTTCCTTGCTTGCCAACTACTCGCTCTCTCTCTCTCTCTTTCCTACCTTCTCTCCCTCTTCTCTCTTCCTCTCTGACTCGCTATCTCTGTCTCGCTCGCATGCTGTGTGCGTATTTCATTAACGTCGCCTTTGAAAATCCATTCATTTATCAAAAGCAAACTTCAAACACGCACTCTCTCTTCGTATGTGTGTGTGTGTGTGTGTGTGTGCGATAGATACTGCAACAATTTCACTATGTGTGTGTGTGTGTGTGTGTGTGTGTGTGTGTGTCTAACATAAGCGGCGGCATCGCTCATCGTCGTAAAAACGTTGCGGCCAAAAGGGATCAATGAAGTATGCCTAAGAATCTGTCATTTATGACACATGACATACTTTATGAGCCACTACACAAACACACACACACTCACACACACACACATACACACTCACACATACACACTCACACACTAACACACACACACATATATATATATAGACTGCCACAGCACCTTGACTGTGTGTTAATAACAGCGACGATAATAAAGATAAGCCACAAGTAACTTGGCCGAAAATGCAATTGAAACTTTTTGGCCTCGGACGAACCCAACAAAAAAAAAACAGAACTCCTCAAACTCCCCTTTCCTCACCCTCCCCCGCCCCCATTCTCTCCCCTCATCCAGCGCGTGTGTTTCACATTTGTATCGCTTGAAATCAGGCTCGTAAATCTCTCTTTCGGTTTATCAAAGTCCGTTTTTGTGGTCTATGTGTAAGCCTTTTGCGCCTCCCGGATTTATGTAGTATGCTCAACGCAATATACTAGACAAGATGGTATATTAAAATACTAGAATCCATAGCTCACACTATTTGTATAATATAAATGAATTGTGTATACTAAATGAGTTCGCCTTGACTTTAAAATGATTGTTGTTTAAGCTAAATAAGTACCAGAACTTTATGCCAAAAGATTTTCAATTTAATCTTTTTTGTCTTTTTTTTTGTTTGAAATGTAATTTTTAGTTGCTTTTTTTCGCTGTTTAGTTGCTCTTTACGATTTGCGTGTAATTGTATAATATTAAATTTTAAATGAAATGAATTCTTAAAATTTCCATTATACAAAATTCTTTAAGACTGAAAATCACTTAAAATATAATAACATAAATCTATTATGATTTAAAAAGAAATCAAAAATCGTTACATTAATTTCGGTAAACCATAATTAAACCGAATCTATATAACAATACTAAATAATAAGGCAAGAAACTAAAACAAAACAGAAGTTCATATCGACAATATATTATAATCAAAGTGGTGGTATTATTATTATTATTTGGTATACAAATTGAATGTGTGTCACCCGCAGAAGAATATCTTATTTCTGCTCAAAGAAATATAGAAAGAAAAAAGAAATATAGTATGTATACATGAATCATCTGTGATCGTTTCTGTGCTCTAAAACTGTGTTAAATATTATTTCCCCGAGTTTTTATGGACAACAATCTCATGTTGCATTTCTATTATGGTATCTTCCAGTCCAGAAATTGAGAAATAGATCATAGAAGAAGGGCGCAAGATTGTTCCATAAGAAATAATTTTAAATAGAATACTGCAAATATAAAATATAGAATTACAATAAATTCAAATATAGTATGATTCAAACTCACCAATTTCATTTTGCTATTTAAAAGTATTTAAAGCATCATTTGCTGTAGAAGCAATCTCAAATTTTTGGTACCAACTACAGCTTCAAAAAATGTTTTCAGGGCAAACATTTTACTCGTGTAATAAATAAGTTTTTATACCGATTGGCAGCATCTGAAAAAGTTAAGAACGTTAATTAATATCACCAAAAAAAATATATAAAAAAAACAAAATTTACTTTTTGAAAAATATTCGATATTTAAAGAAAAGAAAATACAATACAAAACCCCAAAAAATGTAACAAAAAAATAAAAACTGATAATTTTGTTACAGCTGAGCTGTGCTCCCAATGAGCTCAGACAACTGACTGAGAAAAAATGGAAGGAAAAAATGTATATATAGAAAAATTTGGCAGTGTCAAAGCCTACTTGGATGTAAAAAATTTTTGAGCCAGAAGCAAAGGTAATGTGATTAGAAAGATATTTCAAATTTTTTTCACTTGTTTTTGTATCCATATTGCATAAAGTATTTTATCATTATTTTACTAATAAAATTTTATAATGATGCCCCTTATTTGTATATACATACATTCATGTTTTAAAAAATTCCGTATTATTATTTAATACTAAATATATTTGCAAGACTGCAAAATACTGATGATTTGTTTTTATCATTATTTGTTATTTTTGTTCATATCGTATTATAACTATATTATGCTCATGCTACCTTGATGCCCCTTATTTCTAGTTATTAGAATCAACAAATTCCGCCATATTATTAAATAATTACGTAGACTTGCAGTTCGCTTAAAGATTGCCTCATCCATCATCATGTGTTTGGTTGTTGTTATCGATGTGCTTTAAGCTGACTGCGCTCGGCACTTGGCTTAAACCACTTGAAGAAAGCCGCAACCAAAATATCTCATGCTCAACCATCTCTATCTCTCTCTCTCTCTCTCTCTCTATCTCTTCCTCTCTCTGTCGCACTCTTTCTGGTTGTCTGTGGCAATCCAAAAATACTTAGCAGCCACGTCAAATGTCACTAAATAATGTAAGGAACCAATTACGAGGCGAAGGCGAATTCAAGTGATCCACTTGCACTCGTTTCACTTCTTCTTCTTCTCAATGTTGTTGTTGTTTGTTGTGGTTGCTGTTGTTGGCTGTTTGCCCGGCTTTTGTTTTTGCAGTGTTGCCGCCGGGCGCTGAAAAGTATGCCACATAAAATCGAACATCGCGACAGCAGCGTTGCAAACGCAGAAAAGCAAAAAGCAAAGGCAAACGCATTAAAAGCAACTTAATAATTCAGATCGAAATCACCAATCAGCGCAGCTGACATGTTGACAAACGACGCCGCCGCCAACACCAACAACAACAACAACAACGAGGTTGACAACGCGAACAACACGTTGAGACAGAGACGAAGAGAGAGAGAGAGAGTCAGAGAGAGGGCATCGCAAGATGATGGCACAGGATGAGTACAAGAGATTTACATTTTCAAAATCGAATGGCGACATAAGCCACCGCAAAGCAAAAGACACGCAACCGCAGCCATAATGAAATCCATGATAAACAAGATAAACGAACACAACAAAAAAATATATTCGCACGCACACACACACACACACACACACACACACACACACACACATACACAGAGAGAGACAGAGAGAGAGAGTCACGCACACACAAAAGTTTGTCGCAAAGTGTCGACTAGCAAATACTCTTCAAATCTTAATTATTAAATCATTTGCGTTAACATTTAACAACAAATTTCAGTAATTAAATGAAATCTTATAATATAACAACAAAATATGTAAATATATTTATGAAATGCATTTTAAACACATATGAAAGCTACAGTCGAGTGGGCTCGACTGTGAGATACCCGCTACCCATTTTGAATAAAAGGAAAACAGTTGATTTTATTATTTTAAATATATAAAAAAAATACACCGCAGAAATATTAGAATATAAGGAAAGTTATATTTGGTAAAACGAAATACTACATTTGAAATATACCATAGAGTTAAAAAATACTAGACCCGATTGCTGCAAAAGTTTTTCTTTAATAACTTCAACAATTTCCTCGACTGCGAGATTACTCGATTACTCATTTGCAATAAAACAAAAACTGTGCGGAATTATTATTAAAATATACCAAAATAAATATACTGAAAATATACTAAAGGTTAAATTTGGTATATACATTAAAAAGTTTGCTATAGAATGCAGAATTGATAAAAAGCAAATAATTTCATTTTGCACTAAATTTTAGATTAGGCAGTTTTCTTTTTAAACTTATTCATTTTAATTAAAAGTCGTTGCTAGTTGTATGTGTCAGCTGTTTAATCCGATTGGAAAGTTTATAGAGAAATGAGCAACTTCGTCAACTGTTTAAATTATATAAATATATATATATATATATATATATACCAAAATATATATTTGGTATAATTATTGATATACAATACAGTACAAGAAGGTATTTTAATATATTTTACTTAACGTTTAGTTTTAGTTTACAAATAATAAACATATTTTATTTAATGCCAACTATAATACATTGTGTTTAGTATTCTTAACTTCAACTAGGCGTCGATACCAATTAAACGTGTCAGCTGTTTAACCCGATCTAAAAGTGTACAGAGAAATGACAAAATACTATAGAGTACAAATATGAAAATAAATATAAATTACTAAAATAAATATACTATACAAAATATATAATATTTGGTATATCAATATTCTTTAGAATACAAATAAGAAAATAAATATGCTATACTAAAATAGAGCGAAGACTAAACCGATATAAGTTATTTACTAACTTGTACAGATAAACTCTTTAGTATATCGATATAGCCTTCGGTATATTTTACTATACTAAACTATACCTAAAGCAGTATTTGGTATATCGATATACTATAGAGTTTAACTAAGTAAGAAAATAAATTGATTGCGTTGCGTTTTAGTTTCTAATTTGTAAATAAATTTGTCCTCTACACTTTAATTAAGCTTCTTTCCCAATTGTAAAAAATACTAACACATATTGAACGCTTTATTTGGTATATCGATATACTAAAGAGCACATATGAGTAATTAAATACATTTCGGTTTTTAAAACTAAATAATTTTGATATAATCTAACTCATAATAAATAATGTTTAGCTGCCACCACTTCAATTAAGTTTCTTTACCATTTTGAACGTGTTAGCTGATTGACCCTTTTGGAAAGTGTATAAAGAAATGAGCAACAGCGTCGTCTTCGGTTGATACATTTATATCTATTTCAGTTTTTGCCCCGCTTGTGTTTTGGCACATCGACTTCAACATCGCCATCGACATCGGCGTCAGCAGCAACCACCGCGCCACCTTGTGTGTGTGTGTGTGTGTGAGTGTGTGTGAGTGTGTGTGTGGCACTCTGTCTGCCACACACACACACACACAGAGCAGACAATCTCGCGGCAAAAATAAGGAAAGCAAAGCAGAGACCAAAAAGCAGAGCAACGAGCAATCGAGGCAGCTGCTACGGCTCATCTTGGGTCGTTGTCAACGTTCTCTTCGATGTCTTCGTTTGCAATCAATGAAAGATTTATGACAACACACACACACACATAGAGTAGATATCGATATGTGTGTGTATATTTGTGGGGCAACGTTGCCCTCTTTCTTTTTTTTTATGTCACATCATTATTTTTATTATGACGCTGCCGGCGGCGGCATTCACATTCACATTCTCAATTCACATCGACTGCGGCCCGTTATTCGAGAGTGATTAGTGACTAAAAATGACAACAATAATAATTGCATTGTGTGTATAAGTGTGTGTGTGTGTGTGTGTGTGTGCCACATGAGCGATGGCGCCCATTCAAGATATTCGATATGATTCACAAATAAGTGCGAATATTTGTTATTGCTCAATGCAGCTATCGTCGCTTTTGCCTTCCTCTCTTCTTCTCCTCTCTCTTCTCCACCTCTGGCAATATTTTCTAGGAAAAACTGATTGGTTTATGTCACAAATGCCGTCGCTAGATGTCGCCACTAGTAGCATGCTCTCTCTCTCTCTCTCTGTGTCTGTGAAATGAAAATCTAGACATGCAAATGAGCAAAGCGACAACAAATTTGTTCAACAATACAACAAGATTTTTTTTTTTGCTTGTACGAATATCGAAACAAATTCATCAATTTATGCCTTAGCCTTTATTAATTTGCATTAAGTTAGAACTCTTGGCCTCACATTAATCGTTTAATTTGATAGCTCTTTTACAGCACCTGACTTCAAAGAAGTTTAATTCAAGTGTTTGTGTCTTTATGCTGATATCAACATTTGGCTAAGCGTAAACTTGATTAAATTTTGGTATATTAAGTAACCATGATAAAGCAAAATAATAAGGAATAATTAAGAATATAAATAATTGGGAATACATTTATTAAATAACTGGACGATAAAAGTAAAATACAATAAACTGTTTATTAAAATTCGATTCTTAAAATATACCAAAAATACTCGATAAGTACTACATTTGAAGTATACCATGTAGTACAAAATATACCAAAATATATAATTTATTGTTAAATAAGTGAGTACTTAAAATACAATTCTACAATTCAAACAAAAATATTTATTTAACCTAAAGTACAACATTCAAAATATACCATGGAGTAAAAAATATACTAAAATATATAATTTATTGTTAAACAAATTTATGCATTAAAGTGAGTACTTGAAATATAATTCACAAAAGTCGAAAACAAATTAATGCATACAATTTATTTAACCTAAATTTGGTAGATCGATAAAGTACAACATTTGAAATATACCATGTAGTACAAAATATACCAAAATTGATAATTTATCGTTAAACAAATTTATGCATTAAAGTGAGTACTTAAAACACAATTCACATAAGCCGAAAACAAATAAAAACATACAATTTATTTAACCTAAATTGAATGCTGTGTTAGAATAATATTCAATATAAAAACAATGATAGAATTCGATGGCAACTATTTTAAATAATATATATATATTTTTTTGTATATTTATTAAGTGATTAAACACTAGGATTTTAGAATATATTAAGTATTTAATATTATAATTTATTATCTTAAGCAGCATTTATTTAGTTAAATAAATTTCGGCTTTAGAGTAAATATTTAAAATGCATATACTGAAAATAAAAATCATATTACTACTAAGCAATTTGGTCATAAAGGTGCATTAAAAACTTGGAAAACTTAAAGAAAACGCATTTGGATTTCAAGAACATTTGATATAAGACCAAGTTCTTTTTTATAAGAGAAAAACATCTCTAAGTTTTCAGACCAAAATGTTATTATAAGATCAGATATTTTAAGTATAGCTATAAATTTAGTTTGCAAGAATTTTTTGTTGCTATGGTTTGAGATAAGGGATCTAACTTAATCTGAAGATTTCTCGCTGTTTATCAATTAATTTTCTCTCTCTTCTTAACTTGATCTCTAAATTTCTCGCTATCTTTTAATTAATCTTTCTTTCTTTCTCTCTCTTCTTAACTTAATCTCTAGATTTATAGCTATCTTTCTCTTTCTCTCTCTCGCTTCTTTACTTCTTCTCTATCTCTTTCTCGAGCTTTCGTTTCTTCTGGCTTTTGTTTTTTGGTTCGCTTCGCTGTTGCTGTGTTATTTATCAAATGTTGTTTGCCAAAGAAACTGTTTAAGCCATTTGCGCACAACTTGGGAATTTCCGGACTGCAGCTACCATGTATGAGTGTGTGTGTGTGTGTGTATGTGTGTGTGTGTGTGTGTGTTTGCATGTGTGTCTATGTGTGTGTGTGCTTTTTCTGATACTAACTCACATTTGACACTAACTGCATTTTGTAGACTTTTACTCTATGCAGCATCCGCTGAAAAACCCCTTCACATGTCTTTTTTGCTCACTCCTCGAATTCTGTCTCCCTTTCTCTCCCTCTCCCTCTCTCTTTCTCTCTCTCTTTCGCACTCTCTCACTCCAATGCTGCGTTGCTATGCTGTGTAAGTGAAATCTTTCAGTGCGTGTAAAATGCCGTTGCCTCGCCTTTTGGATGCCACGCCCACACACTTGCCCAGCTTGACAATAACAAAACAAGTCAAAGCACTCAAATCCGAATTGAACGACTTCCAAATACCCCGTGAAAACAGTCATGAAACTAAATTTAAATTATGTGTTAAAGATGAACATTTGCAGTACTTTTAATATATTAAATTTCAGCTTTATAGCTTTTATACTTGCTGAGTTCACTTGGTCAGTTTTCGAGTATACATTTTGTAGTAGTAAAGATATGTTGAATATATTAAATTTCAGCTTTATAGATTTGATATTGTAGTTGAAGAATAAAACAGCAACTTTTTTAATGTTTTTACAGAATATTATATGATTAAATTGAACTAAAAAATTCTAAAAACTCTAGCTTTTATTCTTTTGAAATTTACTTGTGTAATTTGTCATGTTAGTTGATGAAATTTTGAGAACACACACATAATGAGTTTATTAAGAGGTGTGCCAAGCATCAACAAATTAGCAGTCGAAATCTAAGATAATATTACTAAAAATTTCGATATTTAATTCCTCAATTACACTATCAAATTATTAAGAAGTGTGTCAAGCATCATCAACTTAGCTGTCGAAATCTAAGATTTATGTGATATTATAATTGGAACCTTAAATAACGAAATTTTTAATAATATTATAGAATATCATATAACTAAATTTAACTTTGAAATTCCACAAACTTTAGCTTTTAATGTTTTGGACTTCACACTTTTCAATCTCTTCGTCATTTCTTTAAAAATTTACCCAAAATTCAACGCATACCCATTGCACATATATTTTACAGGGTATTGGCAAGAACGAGTTGGACAACAATGAAATGCTTTTAGCAACGAGCTGCGAGCTGCGAGCTGCGAGCGAGAATCGAGTAGCGAACAGCGCCATGCGAAATTAAGTTAACAACACAGAAAAAAGTTTGCTGCACTGTTTTTATTGAAAATTGAGTTAAAAAACTGAAAGTGTCGACGACTCGACTCGACTCGTTTTTCGTTTTCTGCGTGTTGTATTTTATTTAGCTTGTTTCTTGTTTGCCCATTCTATTGTTCACACACACACACACACACACACACACACACTCTGCAATGCAGTTACATGGATTGCATTTGGGGTTTTCCATATTTTGTAGGCATTACACGTCCCCAAAAAGCAGGCAACACAACAATTTTTTTACAGCTCTTGCATGTAAATCACAGCACACGCGGTCTCTCCACCTTCCTGCCCCTCTCCCCTCTAGCACCCACTACAGTGTAACCGGAACTAAGCGGAATCTTCATCAAACGCCACTTTGATTAAATTGATAGTCAGATTTTGCAAAGAAAAACAAAAAAATGATTAATAATTCCTTATAGGTATGTAAACGCTTTTTGATATAAACACCAAATACTATATACCAAAATACTAAATAAATACTACTATTTAGTATATAGTATATACTATACTTAATGCAAAATACATATAAATAAATACTAAATAGAAATAATACAATACTAAATACAAAATACCATATTCTTTTAAATACTACATACCATAGACTAAATACCTTAAGTATTTTATTATTTACTTTATAGTATGCAATCAATATACTGCTAGTAGATTTATCAAGTACATACTTTTGAAAAGAAGTAAAAAATTGTTTGTCATTGAAAACTGCTTTGATAAATCACCAAAAAATTGTTCATAGTTTTGAGTGGCGCTCAAACTTAATTTAACTAAAAGAAATGATGCGACTATGAGATGCTCTTTAAAAACGCTCGACTAAAATAGCTTAACAATAGCATCGCTGTTGCAAATGTGTTCCATCAAAAATCATATAAAGATTACTACCCAATTTTGCTTTGATTATATTAAGGATTAATTATATACTACCAACATAAATTGTTTTGAAATATTTATTAAAATTAGCTAGCATTAGTAACAACAATAAAAAAGAAGTGTTGCTATTTCTTTGAATTTGGTAACTGGAAATAAATTGCATTTATACTAGCAACTTTAATGCTAGAAATTAGTTTATTATAACATTATTATTTAATGTTATTTTTATAGTTTAAAGTTTAACTTGGTAACATATTTAAGCTTCTGAACTTTTGAATTTAGTGCTACATATATGGGTAATTCTCTGGTAAATGTCGCGTGCGAATAGCTTTTCAGAGACAAAAAAAAAAAACATAAACTAAAACAATTTTAAAAATAAGTGAGGGTTATTCTTAAAGCTTTGGATTATCAGTATTTTTAGTAACTTGTTCTGGATTGCGATAAAATATATAAATTACTTAATTTTTTGGTTTTGCGTACGAATTTGTTAATTTTTGCAATTTTCAGCACAAAAAACAAAACAGAAAAAAGATTTCAAAACCATTCTTAGCTCTAATTAAAGTACTAATCTAGCTATAAAAATAACCTTTTCTTATTCTTAAATTTGTTTTAGAATATGCATTTTTTTCACTGAAAAAATGGTCGCAGAGAATTACCCATATGCAGAATTATACATATCAAATATTTTAGGTTTTTTCTTTAGTGGCCAAGAAGTGAATGCTGAATTAAGAATAAAATTTTAAATGCTCATGTTGAACCAAAAAGACACTTTCAAATACAACAAAGTAGCTTTTGTGAATGGACATTCTTTTTATTTAACTCGTGAGCATAGACTACCCGATACTATATATCTTAACAGTACCTAATTCATAATATGTTATAGATTTATTAATGTTACAATACTATAATGTATTCAAACTGCTCGACTAGCAGATACCCTGCCATAAAGTGGCACTTTTTGGCAGTAAATGAATCAATTAGCACGCAGAATTAAACTGATTACGTAGAGTGTACGCTTAATTAAGTATACGTTGTTGTACGCTGCGTATACTTGATGCAATTAAATGTATATCATATACAGAGATTTGAGCCAGAGTCATTGGCCAAGAAAGGCCAAAGTTTTTTCTTTCTTTCTTTTTTTGGGGCGCAGCTGTCGCCGCCTGGCAAATAGAGGAGAGAGGGGAAGAAGGGGTGGAGGCGTTTGTAGGTGCGCCGAAGGAATCTGCAATAAAAGTTGTCGACAGGGCAACAACGAACACGAACACACACACAGAGAGACAGAGAGATAGCTGCCAAATCAGCGCAGAGATCACACAGACATGCACAGACGTGTTTGTGTCTGTGTGTGAGTGTGAGCATAAAATTTATAAATTATTGAATCTATGAAAATATGAACATCACGTACGCGACGTCGCGCGCTTCAACTTCTTCTTTTTTCTCCTCCTTCTCCTTCTCCTGCTCTCTCAACAGCATGAACTATTCTCCAATACACACACACACATCGCACAAAACGAACTTACAGTTAGCTAAGCATCCAGTGTGTGTATTTGTGTGCGTGCGTCAGAATATGCACAGAATTTCATTACGCTTTTGCCTGCTACCGTTTTTATAAATAAGTTGGCATCCCCCAACCAGCCGTCCGTCCATCAGTCAGTCAGTCAGTCAGTGAGCCTTTGCCTTGAGTCGAGCCTCTCTGTTTATTTGTTTGTTTGTTGTTTGTTAAAGTTTGTTCATCTGTTTCGTCGCGTTCGACGTGCTCAACATTATTGGCGGCGGCTGCTGCTTCTTCTTCTTCTTTGTCGTCTTCTTCTTCTTCAGCAGCAGCAGCAGCATTGAAGGGCTCCATCTAGCGTCTGCGTCTGGAACTGAGTTGGCAGCCCGCATCTTCAGCAATAACGGTGCCAACTAGAAAACTTTTCTAATAATTCGTTTGATGAATTTTTTTCTTTTTTTCTTTTTTTTCTTGTAGCTAGACTGCGTACAAAACAAAAGAGCAACCAAGAAACCTGTGCATCGACTTCGAGATACTCGCAGTGCGGTATTAACTGTAGAAATATACAAAAAAAATACTGAAATGTGTCCAACTATTTATATGGTATATTATAATACATATAACAAGTGCTGTGAATGCATTAAATTAATATACTAAAAATATACCAAAAGACACATTTGGTATTCTGTATATTACTACTACATTCAAAATATACCAAAGTAAAATATACCATTATAAAAACAACACAAAGCCAAATTGACTTTGAGCTGCTATTTATGATAAGACTTTTCAATTACACTAAATTCAATCAAACTCATTATTCTCTAACTAATAAAAAGGAGCAAAATCACACAGAGAATGAACAACTATTCTATTAATGGCAAAACTAAAACTCAACTTTGAAAAAACTATGCGACAGAGAATATGTTAATACATCGAGTGGATCTTTTTTTTTTAATTTTACAATGCGTATAGCAAATTAAATGGGATATAAAGCACCTATTTTATAATAAATTAAGCTAAACATGTCTTTGGTACCGTTTAGTTATAAGTAATTGGGCGCTATTTATAGTTTTAGTTTTTTTTCCATTAGAATTAAAATAAATAAAGATGTTCCAAGAATTCCTGAAGATACAAAATCTGCAGTTTAAAGAATTAGTGGCATAATCAAACACAAAGCAAACGCACCTATTAATTGTACAGTTTTCTTTCCTTTGTACTACTTTGAATAAAAACTGTCCAAATATAAAAGAAGCATTAAAATCGATACAATAGTCAAAAAAAAAATTTATAGGCGTATGACTTTGTGTGAGTCTTGCAGCTGAAAAGAATTCAGCGTTTAATTCTATGATTAGCGATAAAAATAATTCTTTCATCTGTTTTGTAAATAATAAATATTTCCTAATGTCTATCATTTTAAAAGTATAGTTTGTAAGTCTAAGTAAAAGCGGTAAGAGCTTGGAGTTCGCATTTTTTATTTTGCAAGTTCGAAAACTGAAACGAACAATCTTTTAATTCAATCTTTTTAAAATAAAATTTTTCTTCGCAACACTTTTGATTTTATAAGTGAGCTTAGACAAAGAGAGCAGCTATCAATACAGAGTTGAAAACGGAAGGTAAGAGCTAGGAGGCCGTATTTTTTCTTTCAAATTCGAAAGCTGAATCAAATAAGGTACATTTTTTTACTTCTTTGTTTTTAAGTTTATATTTACTTAGCTGCGTTCTTATTTAAAATGTTTTTTAGGATACGCACCAGCTGAGGTATATCAAAGCTTAAATGTAAGTGGTAAGAGCTAGAAGGTCGCGCAATGCATTTGCTTTTCTTTGTGTGATTAGCCTAAAAACTACTGTCACAAAAAATGGTATATAAAAGCAACAAGCTTACTTATAGATTAAGACGAAAAATAATATCGAAGTGAACTGAAACCGAAAATGAAACAAGAATTTGATTAAAGTTGAACTGTGCTCGAGATGAGCTCAGGCAATAAAGATGCGGAAAATGTCGTTGGCAAGGGCTACTTGGATTAAGGAAATGATGCTCAAGATGAAACTAAGGTAAAGTTAAGGGTAAGGTAGGTAAGGGATGGAGGGGAGTGGGGCAATTGCTATATAACATAATATGATTGAATGACAGCTGGGAGAGTTTGTGTGTGTGTGTGTGTTTGGAGTGTTTGTTTGTCCTTCACCTGATTATCAGCAAATGCAATAAATAAATATGAATTATGCGCATTACTTGGCTTACTCTATAACTTTGAGATGTGCACACACACACACATACACACACATACAGTTGCATGTTTGCATGACGTTGTTGCCTTGCTTGTTTCTCATCTCCTCACTCGCATCCTTAATCTATTTAATTCAACCAAGCAACCAGCTTGCCAGCTGTTTCTCTCTCTCTCTTTCTCTCTCTGTGTGTGTGTGCTTCGCTTTGGCATTATCAACTCATAAATATTTATTGAATTTTAAGAAATTTTTCAAAAAATGGTTACACAAGTAGCCACACAACGACAAACAGTCGAAGGGTTTTGCTCTGACACCCAAACCCAACGAACCATTCAATCTATCTCCCTTTCTCTCTCTCTCTCTCTCTTCCACTTTCGCTCTCTTTCTCTTTCTGGTCACTTGGCTGACTATCAACACATATCCGTCATCGATTCTTCTTAGCTGCCTTCCCATCTCTGTCTCTGTCTGTTTCCCGTTTGCATTCTCTCTTATTTGGATTATAATTTTTTCCATTTCACATATGAATGCGTTTCGCCTTGGCTGGCTTTTCTCTCTCTCTCCTCTGCTTCTTCTTTCCCTCAGCTTGTCTCGTCACATCGTCGCTGTCCACTTGTCAATTTCCATTTTCATTTTCATTTCCCCGACTGCAAGCGCCAAAAAGGACCAATGCAATTCCCTCTCTCTCTCTCTCTCCCTCTATCTATCTCGTCTATCTCGCTTTATACAGTGGTCACTTAAGCACTGACAAATCGCCTTAGAATCTGTGAAAAACATTCAACAATTATGGTTAGTTCGTTAGCAAAAAGAAGAACGAAAAAAAAAAACGAACAGCTAAACACAAAACGCTTTTAATTTGAAGAGCTTTCTATGAAGCCAATTAACAATGAGAATGCGCATAGATTAGTCAATAATTGAAGGTATTTCAAGAGTTCGCGATCCTAGCGAAATAATTGGATTTATTCTGTTGATTATATTTCTACATATTTCACATTTTCTATTTTAAGTTAAGGATAACAACATAATAAGCAAAGACAACGATATTTTAAAATCAAGAGCAAGTTGAATTTAGAAGATTAACTCTTAAATCACTACCTTAATTTAAGATCCAGATCAACCCATTTTTAATTTAGAAATGACAAAAAAAAAAAACTGAATCTAGAACAAACAATCGTTAATCAATTTCAAACATTTCGAGTTATTAATTGTTTTAAACGTATAAACAAATTTTTTTTTCAAATTTTTCTATTCAACAACAAGACTATAATCTTAAATATATTATCATTATAACTTTGTGCGGGCAGAAAATGTAAGTAACAGGTAGTCAATAGTCAATAGTCAAGACAAGTCAATAGTCTACCAATGACCATCTGTCTGTCTGTCCGTCTGTCCATATGAACACCTATAGCTCAGAGACTATAAAAGATAGAGCTATAATTCTTTTTCGATAGCATTTGTTATGTTTGCACGCAGATCAAGTTGGTTTCAAATTTTTGCCACGCCCACTTCCGCCCCCGTAAATTGACAAAAATAGATTAACAAGCGTCATTTTAAAGCTAGAACTGCGAATTTTGGTCTATATAATAATGACAATAGTATTTATGATTCCTGAAAATTTGGTTGCGATCAGATAAAGTGGAAGTTATTAAAGAAATACTTTTGTATGGGCTAAAACGCCTACTTACTTACTTACTTACTACTTTGACTGACAATCTGGTATATTTTGCACTCTATAGTATTGCATATTGAGTGTAGTATCATATATATCATATACCATATATATCAATTGAAAATAATACCAAAATATTTTGCTTTTATTCAAAATGGATAGCTTTCTTACTCGTTTCTGTTTAAAATATTGATACCCAAGTGTTTAAGTAGCTTGTGATTACAAAACAAGAAAAGTATTTTGATATATTTGTTGTTGTGCTTATCCAATAAATATTAATTGCTCCGATCAAAGGAGTTCTCATCAATTTAGTGTAGTGTCATTTTGGCACGACACCTGACAAACAAACAAACAAACAAACATATGTATGTTTGTATGTTGTGTAATTATCAAATGAACTTTGAAGCCGAATCGTCGCCAGCGATGGCAGCGAAAACTGGCCTTTGCCATTTTAATCGCATTAAATGACCGCATTGCCATTTCTGCAAGTGACCCAACTCCAACTATCGAAAGCTGCCCCAGAGAAGTGCTGCAAGCTGCAAGTTGCAAGCACTGCGACCACATACAGTTTACAGTCCCTACACAACGCCTCCACCACCCTCCGCCCCTTTGGAGGACCACGCCCCCAAATTGAATTGAACTCAACCTTGCGTAAAATGCAAAATTAACTTGTTGATGTGACGATGCGCAACATCGGCAACAATTGCTGTTGGGAAATGGGAAGGTGGAGGAGGAGGAGAGTCAAAGCAAGAGTGAGAGGAGGAGTAGGGGAAGGAGCAGGAGCAAGAGGGGGAAGGGGGGAAGGGGAAGTAGTGAGGACATTCACCGTTGATGGCAGTTTGAAAATCGTTTCGTGTTCGAATCTTATTAGTGGTTTATAATTACAATTGTATACAGGCCAATTACGTTACGAGACAAAGCGACTGTCGACCACACACACACACACACACACGTACAGTGTGTGCGTGTGTGTGTGTGTGTGTAGCTAATTAACCAACGTTGAAACTGCCCCGTTAAGTGCTGTTGTGTGCGTCTCTCTCTCTCTCTCTCATTCGCTTTCGATAATGATGTTCATTTCGTAAGCAAATCTCATAACACACACACACACGCACAACATATGTGTGTGTGCATTTATGTACATGCTAGAGACAGCAATTTATGCATATGTATTTGTTGCATAAGTTAGCATTCAGTGAGATAACCAAGCAACCAAATTCCTTTCTCATCTTCAGCGCGTGTGTGTGTGTGTATGTGTGTGTGCGACGTGTTGTGTGTTTGTGTGTGTATGTGTGTGTGTGTTTGTGTATGTGTGTGTGTGTTTGTGTCACTTGACTGCCGCCATATCCAAAGTGTGTGTTTGTAATTGAATCCACGTCTCAAATCCGTCTGTGGCCGATAATTTCATTTTAGGCCCCATTTTGAATACCAATTACAACGCATCTCTCACCCTCCCCTTGACATTCACCCCCCCCTCTTTCCCTTCACTCTACACACACTTCACTTCTGCATAGCTCAAACAATTTCTGCTCACGTTTCAACCAAACAAAATGACGCTCTGACTTCTTCTCCTGCTTCATTTGCCTAGCGAAAGTGCATTTGACTTTTTCTTTTTCTTTTTTCACTCTGAATTTTTTTTTTTGGGGGTAAATTAGGCCGCTTTTGCAAACATTACAGCTTGATCATTATACCAATACACACACACTACACCACACACACACACACACACACACACACACACACACACACACACACACACACACACACACACACAGAGATTGTCGCCTGATTGATTGGCCTCCAGTTTTGGGTTGCGAAATAATATTTTTTGGACTGCGCATCAATCAATTTGCAGTTGCTGCAAATACGTCGCCGCATTGCTCTGAATGGAATTTGTGTGTTGCATCTGTGCAACACTTAATTAACCTGCCCCTAACCACCTTTCTTCACCGAAACGCACGTTGCACGTTGCAACTTCGATGCTGTTGTTCACTTTCTGTGTTGTGTTGTGTTGTTGTGGCAACGTTTCTTTACTCACTTTCTTTAAATGATCTATGACTTTATTTATATTACACACATTTTATGTTAATTTTTCCCCGTTTCTAGTATTCCTTCTTTCATATAATACTATATTTTAGTATTTTTTGGTATATTAATTATTGCAGGATTAAGCAAGCTACAAGCTCAAACTCATATATAAATATAACAAAATATACTGATATTTCTAGTATTTCTTATGTTTTGTTCCGTAAAAATACTATATTTTTAATGCATTATACCGAAAATTTTAGTATTTTTTTGGTATATTAATTTGGAGAACTTAAGCAAGCTATAAGCTCAACCATTCATATATAAATATAGCAAAATATACTGTTATTTCTAGTATTTCTTATGTTATGTTACATATTATACAATATTTTGTATACATTTCGGTATATTATATTACAAAATATACCAATATTTCTAGTATTTCTTATGTTATGTTACATATGAGTATTATACCATATTTTGCATACATTTCGGTATATTTCAGTATTTCTTTGGTTATATTAATTTGATTGATGTAAACATGCTGTAAGCTTAATCACATACTAATATACCAAAAAAAAAAGACTGAAATGTGTGTATTTGGTTTATTGATATACTATTACATGATATGTATACCATAAAGAACAATATGCTAATTTAATAGATTTAATTAAGCTGCAAACTCAATCGTGCATGTATTACATACATTTTTATGTTTTGTTGGTATATTTTGGTATATTTCAGTATATAAATACCAAATATATATACCGAAAAAGAACTGAAGTATACCAAAATATACCAACAAAACACTAAAATGTATGTCAGCTTACAGCTTATTTAAATCTGCGATCTCCACAAAAAATGAAAATAAAAAACAAAATACTAAACTTCACTAAAATATATAAGGTTTATGGATGTACTATAACGTGAAATATATACCATAGAGTATACTATATACTAGTTTGATAAACTTAAAACAGTTGCAAGCTCAATCTTGCATATATTACACACATTTAATGTTTCTAGTATTTCATTTGTTATATTATATTACATATTATGCTATATTTTTTTAATGCATTATACCAAATATTTTATTTTATTATTTTTCACGGTGTATTAATTTGGTAGATATAAATAAGCTGCAAACTTAATTATTTATAAATAACTCTCTCCAAAATACCTATATTTCTAGTAATTATTATATTGTGTAACATATATATACTATATATATGATAGTTAAAGGCAAGCTGCAAGGTTAATCTGTTAAATCGTTTCTAGTATTTTGTTTTACGTTTCATGTTATACTATGTCTTTTAGACATTTCGGTATATTCCAGAATTTTTTTTGGTATATTAATGTGATAGATTCAAACGAGCTACAAACTCAATAGAAGACTAATTAACCAAAAATACTACATTGTGTATATTGATATACTATTACATAAAATATATACCATAGAAATAAAACAGATTGTCAGTCGTATATTCCTTATTACATTTTTTTTTTTAATTTTCTTAATAATTTTTCTTAGTTTGTAATTCCTTCAAAATAAAACAATGTATTAAAGTATACTGTATATTAATTTTCAATATGTATTAAATAAAAGCTAAAGAATTATACAAATTTCAATAGACATTCGATAAATTTAACTACAAATTCAATTATGAACCTGCTTGCAAGTTTCTTTCGACAATTTGTTCGTATTATATCTCAGTTGGCTTGGTATGCTACTTTTATGGCAGATCGTTGCATTACTATAACACTTATTTCCGCATAAGCTGATTATATTTGAAATGTCATGTATTTAACATTCGGAAATTCACATCAGCTCAGAAACTCAAGAGCTCTTTTCTCTCTCTTTGCTGTAATCCAAAGTGTGTTAAGGACAACCATAAAGGATGCGCTCTCTCTCTCTCTCTCTTTCTCTTTCTCTGTTAGGGAAGTGAGCATGCGCAGAACGAAAGAGCGTAAAAGGAGAAGAACAAATTACTGTTAAGCTCGACAAAAGCAAATTGATTGTCCAGTTACAGCAAAAGTGACGCTAATCAAATGCCACTGTGATTTATGACAGCGCAAGAGAGTGCAACAGAAAAGAGAAAGAGAGAAGGAATCGTAAACAACTCTTATACAAATGGTGCATTTCTTGGCTAAAGAAGTTTAATGAAAAGGACGAGCAAGGATAACATAATTAAAAAAAACATACCAAAAAACATTTCATATAGTAAAATATAATAATATAAAATAAACTACCAAAAACACTTAAGAATTGAAATGCGCAACTTTATAGCAAAGAGACAACTGTTATACGTATAACAGCAGTCGCAAATAACAGTAATTGTCGAGCTAAGAGCACCGTTTGCTCTTCAAGCGCGCTCTTAAATTCCTCACGCTGTTAACTCTCGCTGTTATGTTAACGCCAACAGTTCAGTGCACTGTTAAGTGCATTACATAACTGTTATACGCAGACAGCGTTGAGCACTTACAGCACATAATTGGAGAGCGCGTCCTCAGTGCCGGAGTCAGAGTCGAGAATTGATAAGAGACTCAGCACACAAAATTGCCCCAACCCCCCCCCCCCCCCCAAAAAAAAATACCGTTTTGTCCGTTTATTGAAACAAAATGTTAAAAATCGATTTGCCACACACACACGCACACACACACGAAACTGAAGAGACAGTTAGCCTCGACCTGATTAGCGCCAAATTGTATGCTACAGAAATTGTACGTACATGGAAATTCATAATCGGAGCAAATCGGAAGAAGAAATGGAAGCAATGCTGAAAAAACTAAAGCCCCAAAAACTTGTTGAATACGTCGAGAGCTCAACTCGAGTCAATGGTCGCTTTTTCAAGTACAATTTTCCGCCCTCCGCCCACCGCAGACCTAACCAAAAATGTTCGTTTAGAAATTCAATATCTTTACGTGCAACACTGTGCGTGTGTATAAGTGCGTGTGTGAGTGTGTGTGGCAACATTGCTTCGGCTGCCTGAGCGCCTAAAAAGCAGACATAATTAGTTTACGCCGAGATTTTTGCGTCTCCTGCTTGGCAGCTGCCTGCCACAAAAGTCCTTGCGACACTTTGCCAAAAACAAAAATGTTGCCACACCAAATTATGAGTAATGCATTAAAGTCAACCAACAACAACTTTACCCAAATAGTTTCAGCGATCTGATTGTTTATCATTTTCGACAATTTTCACCAACTTTTCTCTTTTATTATTTATTTACTTTATATTTTACAATTTATGCTCCCAAAACTGCATTAAAAAAATGTTTATTCTCTTTATAGATAGTTAAAGATTTTCTTTAATTTTTTCACACATTGTGTATTAATTTTATATTCAACAAATTCTTCAATTTATGGTTCAGATTCTGCATTATAAGAAATTTTTATTCTATATATCTTGAAATTTTTTCACATTTTTTACATAATTTTTTAAATAATTTTTAAACACATTTTGTATTCATTTCATGTTTAAGAATTTCTTTATTTTTTAACTAAATAATTTAAGGTACACATTGTGCTTTAACAAAAATTTGTTTTGCTTTATTAGATTGATAAAGATTTTATATCAAAATTTTTAACCGTTTTGTATAAATTTCGCATTTAACAATTTCTTTAATTTATGTTTCAAATTCGTCATCAAAAGAATTTTTTTATTTAATTTTATACACGAATTAATTTAACTCTATACAGAGATTGTTAAATATTTTCTTCTGTTTTTTTTTTGTACTTATTTTATATTTATAGGATAAAAGAATTTGGGATTCAAATTTTGTTAAGCATAATTTTGAAATTGTTAAATTTAATTTTATATTTAATTCCATATTAAGACTGTTAAAGATTTTTCGCAATATTTTAACATATTTTCCTGAGAATTTAGTTGCGATCGTATAAAATTTGTAGAAGCTATTATAGAAAATCATGTGTGTTATAAATTACGACTATTGTTATCGGGTTCTAGCTGCTTTGACTGACAATCTGGTATATTTTTACCCCTCTGTTATATTTAAAATGTAAAACTTCATAAATATACCAAATACGTCCAGTGGTATATTTTTAGTATATTTGAGGTATATAATTTGATATATGTTAAAAATAATATAATTATTGACAATGCTTAGCGGGTATCTCAAAGTCGAGCACACTCGACTGTAGCTTTCTCACTTGTTCAATTTAATTCTATAATAAGTTTCTTATGAAATGTCTTCAATATTGGTACAAAAATATTTATTTTTGTTTAACAATTCCTTCAATTTGTACAACAAAGAGTTTTTACGGCTTTAATATATTTTAATATATTTATATTCATTTTAAATTTATATATATTTTATTCCATTTCCAAATATATATTTTGCAACATACTTAAATTTTGCAAGTTTATTTTTTTTTCAATATTTTTACACATTTTGTATTAAATTTAAATAAATTGTAGCATTCATTTCTTCTTTAATAAAGAAAAAAGAATTTAATGAAATTTATGTCGCATATTTCACTTCACTAATTTTATGCTCAGTTCTATTAATTTAGTATTTTGTAGCATATGTTTTCAAATTGAATTTGTCTATAGAAAAAATTCGAATTGTATTTTTTTGCGTTATTTCATAATTTGCCATTTCCTATTCACTTTGTTGGTTGATTTACATTTATTGCCTAAAAAAACGTTTATTATTTTATTTATATTTCCGCATTTGTTTTAATTTAATTTAATTTGTTATGCACATACCTACAAAATATACTAAGTTAAGTATTTTTTTAGTATTTTTGTTTCACATTTCGATTTAGTTGCATTTATATTTTATACACACACACATGTGAGATTTATTAGGCACAATAATTGTAAAGAATGTTCTTGAACTTTTCGCATTTTGGTCTTCTTCTTTATCCTCTTCTTCTTCTTTCCATATATATAGTATAAATCATTCATTTGCATGTTCAGCCCACCCACTAAAGTGTTTCCTCTTCTACCGTTATACGTGGTACCTCTCTCCATCTCTCTCACTCACTCTCGCTTCTTCATTCCCATATCTCTCTCTCTATCTTTATCTGGTGCTTTATCCTGTGCGTTATTGATGTACATTAAGAAAAGTGCTAAAATATTAAAGCTAATTGTATGCAAGATATGATTTTTATTCACAACGTGTGTGTAAGTGTGTGTGTGTGTGTGTGTGTGTGTGTGTAAGTGTGTGTGTGTGTGTGTGTGTGTGTGGGTGGTTGGAAAAATCAAAATTTTACGCTCGGCTACACATTCCTAAAGGCTGCACAAAGTTACGCCAAACGCGAGCGGGGAATGTTCAAAGAGTGGGGGGGGAAACCCAAGTGTGTGTGTGTGTGTGTATATCTATGTGTATGCGCTTAAGTGCGTGTTTATGGCGCAATAAAACAGACCCTAACAGGCTTGCAACACACACACACAGACACAGACACAGATACAGACACAGAGTTGTTGCATGCCGCCAGCCAAATGAAGCAACTGAACGAGCCCCAAAAAGAGGCAGCAACAAGAGGCAGCAACAGCAGCAGCAACAGCAGCGTGTGCTTCGCTCTGGAGCCCCAAAGACCAAGAACCAGAAGCAAAAAGACCCAGAGCCAAAGCCATAACCGAGAGTCAGATTCAAACTCGGAGTTTGAGAGTCGCAGACATCGAGCCAAAAAAGAGCAGCAGCTAGTCTGTGTCTGTCCGTCTGTCTGTCTGTCCGTCTGTCTGGCAGCCAGCATCTTTGGCTATGTCTTTCCGCTTGTCTGCGGCGCATTTATGACTTCCCATAGTCTCGGCATAAGCGAGAGAGAGAGCAATACAGAGAGAGAGACAGAGAGAGAGAGAGAGAGCCAATGTCATAGACTGTGCATATTGCCTGCATATAGCATATTGTAGGCGCATAGACATTATGTCTTATCACACACACACACACACACATGCACACACACATGCACACACACATATGCACACACACACACACACACACACTCGTGCACAACACTTTGGGTCTGCTGTCAAATGCCATACTAAACCGATAATCCAATCATAAGTTATAGTCAAATGAGTTTGCTCTTCAATAAATTTTCGCCTACATCTTATTTTCTTCATTTTCTTTTCTTTTTTGATGCACTGACTGAAACAGTCACATCACACTTTGGCATGCAACTTGTTACAGATCAGCAAATTATATACATCTTCAAGTGAAAGTACAAAATAAAAATGTCTCATAAAAATATAAAGCAAAAGTGTCAGAGGAATATAATATTGTTTCATTTATTTACTCATCAGTGATGTTTATTTATAAATTAGCAAAAGTATTAAATAAAAATCCCATTGGAATACAATGTTGTTTTATTTTTTTTTTCATAAGTGATATTTATCTATAAATTAGTATTCAAAATTGATTTATTTAAAAAAAAAATAGTTTTAAATCAACATTTTGATCTTGATACTAAAAATTTTGGTCTAAAAAGTGTGTCAAGAACATGAAAATACTATTAAAATCTAGATTTCAAAAAACATTTAATATAAAACCAAGTTCTAATGAATGAGAAGAAAAAATCGTATAGCTTTAAGACTAAAAATCGTATTATAAGATCAAAAACAAAAATATTATATTAAATAGTATCTTAATGTCATAGAAATTTAATGTTGATTCATTTATTTTCTTACAAGTCAGGTTTTTTTTACTATTTATTTATTATTTTACCATTTAATGGCAGCCCGACTAACTGAACATATAAAAAGAAATACATTTAAATCTAGGGTAAACCTTTATAGGAACTACACAATTTTGTATTTGTTGTCTAATTTTTGAGAACTTGGCATTTAATATAACTTATGTGTTTAGTATTAAGAATTGGCTTTTAAAGCGGACTTTTTGAAGGCGAATGTTCTTGATTGTTTAACTTGGTCTTCTTTTCAGTGTAGGATTTTAAAGTAAATTAAAAGCCATCAACAAATAATAACTTATTAGTACATATGAATATTCCTTCTATATTTTTCTATACCAATACATAACATAACAATACATACTAATTCATAACTTAAATTATTTATTGTATTGCACTTGTAGCGATGGAAGAAATAATAAATAATTAAAAGTGAATCATCAAAATCCCTCTTTTTTTATATCTTTATATTAATTTTTGTATATTTAAATTGACATGTTAAAAAAATCAATTGTATTCTTCTCTCTACATTTAACTCAATTAATAATTCGTCAGTATTTCTTCACAATCTCAATAGGGGAAAGTTTGTGATTTAATAAGGATATCAACGAGCGTATTTCAATAAAAATAAATTAATAAATGGAAACAAAAATAATACAAAATTTTATGGTTTACAAAATTGAACTTTACTTTTTAAAAATTTGTGTAATTATTTGCTTTTTTAATTATTGCTTAATTTAAACGTTCAGAGAAATAACCATACAAAATTACAAAAATATAAATCAATTTTAAGGATTTATAATTATTTTTGTGTGTTTCAATTTACAAGCTATAAACTTGATAAAGATAATTATATTCTTCTCTTAATCTTTCATCATGAATTGAAGAAAGTTTGCGGACGTCAAAGAGAGTATTTCAATAAAAATAAATAAATAAATGGAAACAAAAATAATACAAAATTTTATGGTGTACAAAATTTAACTTTATTTTGTAAATTTTGTTAGTAGTGTTAGAAAAAAAGTAATTTCACAAAATGACAAAAATAAAGATCAATTTGAATGTTTTATAATTATTTTTGTGTGTTTCAATTTACAAGCTAAAAAATAGATGGAGCTAATTATATTCTTCTCTCTCAATTCCCCTCCATCAATAATCCGTCAATCTTTCATCGCGAATTGGAGAAAGTTTGTGTTTTAATGAGGACATCAACGAGAGTATTTCAACGTTCAACGTTGTCAGTTGTCGCTGTCACTTTGTTTTGAAGTTGATTTCCGTCTTCTTCTTCGTTTCTGTGATTCCAAAATGCTGTTGGAATAACTTTATTTACTGCACGCAGTGTGTGAATGTGTGTGTGTGTGTGTGTGTTTTGTCAGTTGAGTTGCGTTTTGCAGTTGAGTTTTTCGAAGCCCCGAGTTAGGGAATTCGCCTTTGCCACTTGCCATGCGACACGTTTCATATAACACGAAACCAATTAGCCAGGCAACGAGGGGAAGAGGGGGAAGCAGAGGCAGGCAGAGAGGCAGTCAGCTGGCATTGGACTTGGCTACAAAGTGGCATTAGGCGAGTGTCGAGAAGTTGTCAGCTACTCAAATTTAACGCAGTGTGCAATGTGTGCGCACTTTCCATGCAACAACAACTTACAGCACAAGATGCATGCAACATAGATAGATACACATGGCAGACATTCTCACTCGCATATCCATTGCGAAAAAGATATCAACCTGTGCAGCAAGCCAGCCTCTGATAGCCACCTCCAACTCCAACTCCGAAGCTCCATTAGTCCTCTGGCATACGCTGCGTATACGTGTTTACGTGTGTGCGACACTTAACCATTTGCTTTATGGACCTGCCGCCGCCGCCGACGGCAATTGAAGCAAACGACGCCATCAAATAGCTCGACTGTGAAATGAACTGATCTGTTGCACACAGTATCGTAGCCAACTTCTTCCTTCTTCCTCCAAACTATTTTCCACATTTTCCAGCCAAGTTTTGCCTGGCAAATGCCTTTGCAACGAAATTTTGAAATGTTCTTGGAATCCGTCTACTTTTTGCGGCTATTTGAACAATTAGTTTAGTTTTGTGTGGTTTTTAAAGTTCATTGAATTTTGGATTTTGAATATTTAAAAAAAAATTAACAATATATAAACAAAAATTTGAAATCAATTACATTTGTCTTTAGCAGTTTTTCGGTTCATTAAAATTACTAAGCAAAGAAATTTAGCCTATTTCAGCCTTCTAAAATGCATATGAAGTGTTCGATTGCAATTAGTTTCAACCTAATCCTTTATTCCCTTACCTTTATGCTTTCATTGAAGCCAAAACTTAGACTTATCACCGTTAATTATAGTATTGATAACTTTCTCCAATTAAGGAAGTAAGATGAACAAGTAAAAAATGCTTTATATACTACTTTAATACACATTACGAAACTTAAAACGATCTTTTTAAGAATCGAATTAAATTTCGGGATTCTTAGAACTTAGTATACCCAACAAATGTATGTAACAGGAAGAAGCAGGCATCTATAGTCCCTATAAAGTATATATATTTTTGATCAGCGTCAACAGCTGAGACGATCTAGCCATGTCCGTCTGTCTGCCTGTCCGTCTGTCCGTATGAAACACTGGATCTCAGATACTATAAGAGATAATAATATAATTTTTTTCGCCAGCAATTAAATTTGTTTTACATTTTTGCATTTTTGCACTTCCACCTCTGCAAATCGATAAAAATCGAACAGCAAGTGAAATATTGAAGCAAGAGTTGCGATTTTTGGTACATGCAATAATAGTTTTTATGATTCCTAAAAATTACGATTGAATACAAAATTTAGAAGTTATTAAAAAATACTGCTCTTTTAACGTATCTTATTTGCTTTGACTTTGATATTTGCACTCTATGGTATATTTTGAATGTAGTATATCAATATACCAAATGAAAGCTTTGGTATATTTTTAGTTTGTACTTTTGGTTGACGTATATAGTATATTTTAGCACTCCATGGTATATTATACTATACAATTGGTATATTTTATAGTATAATTTAAAATATACCATACCATATAATAATATAATATAATTAGAAATATAACATAGCATTACCATATAGCATTATATTTCTAATTATATTATATGGTATGGTATATTTCAAAGTATACTAACATGTATCAGTATTTTTGCGTTATATTAATTTGGTATATTTTAGGAATCAGACCGCTCTGTTTTGCATTCATTTGCATTTAAAATGGTTAGCGGGTATCTCACAGCCGAGCATACTCCATTTTAACTTTCTTTTAAATGTCTTGTAAATGTTGCAACGACAATATTAAAATGCAGAAAATAAAAGAAACAAATATAGTTGTTATGTAAATAAATATAAATATAAATCGCTCAACATATTTCTTAATAAATAAATGAACAACTGCAAATTAGGTTAAGTTTTTAGTTCGGAAAAAGCTAGTAACTTATAGCGGAAAACATGTGAGTTAGGGAAATGAATTTCCATAAAAGTCGATCACAATCAAATGTGAAGTTTGAATGCACAAAATGTGCTTTGTGCATGAGGCAAAAGTTCAGAGTGGCAACTGGCATTATATTAAATCTATATATTGACTAACGCAACTAATTAGTTTAACGCAACTCACTGGGGGTGACTGCTTCTTCTTCTACCATATGAATGTGTATATGTATGTGTGTTTGTGTGTGTGTGAGCCAATTTAACAAAACTGGCCAACATTTTGCGAGGCGAATTTCATAAGCGTAGCAAAAATATGTGTAAGTGCAAGAGGCTATCTCTCCTCTCTCTCTCTCTCTCTCTCACCCTCTCTCTTTCTCTCTGTGTATTGTAGCTGTATAAGGATGCGTGGGGGATGCATGTGTGTGTGTGTGTGTGTGTGTGTGGATGGCTTTTATTGAAAAACGTAATAAGCCCAGGCCTGTAGTCAACGTACATATGTCGCGGGTTTCCTTTTGTATTGTCATTGGCGTCGATGTCCTTGTTGTTGTTGTTGTTGCTGTTGTCCTTGTGCTTGTGCTTGTGCTTCTCCCCCTCATCGTTGTTGCTGCTGTTGCTGCTGTTGTTTAAGCTCGGTGTCGTTTTATGTGTATGTTGCCCTTATGCGTCTGTGTAACAACTATTAGAAAAGAGCAACCGGCAACGGCAACAGCCGCAACAGGAGCAACAGGATTGCTCGCTGCTCGCTCCCATGTCCTTTGGCTGACTTTTGAAGTTTTGCCACCGCTTCTACGCTCTCCTCTTCCTTGTTTAGCTCACCCCTCTGGCACTGAGTAGAGAGCTTGTTCCATGTTGCTGTTGCTTTTCTGTATGCTTTTTTTTTTTGGCCTCTCACGCTGTGTGGCAGCCAACAAACGTTTATGATGTCCTGCAATTGTCCCTTTTAACAACGCATGTGTGTGTGCGTGGTGTGTGTGTGTGTGTGTGTGCACTCTTCTTTTGTTACAACGATTTTTGCGCAATTTCTTTTGTGCTTTGTGCGGTGCTGCGGCTCTGCTGTCATAACTGTCGCTCTTTCTGTTGTTCCGCACACGATGTGGACAAGGACGAACAGGAGCAGCAGCAGCAGCAACAGCCACATTCACATGCTGCTGCTGCTGAGCACATGCAATTAGTGCCAAATGTTTCCATATTTTTGCACACACACACACACACACTCATACACACCAAGCGAGTGTGTCCAGTACACACAGTTGACCACAGCATTCGGAGAGCAGCGTGTGCAGCATTTCACTGACAAAACATCGCAATCTCCTACAGGCGGCGCCCTCTTTCACTACTCCCTCACTACCCACCTAACTGTCACACTTGCACCCCCTTACTGCTCCCCCCCGCCCCCTCGTTTCGTGCAGCACCCGCAACTGCAGCAATCGTCCATGGCTCGACAGGGGCCAGCAAAAAATGAGCAACATTTTCCGTTTCATTGTTGCCAGCAGACAGGCAGCAACAAAAACAACAACAACACTAACAACAACAACACCAATAACAACAGCATTGCAACGCACTGCAAATACCCTAACTGCTAAACATAATTCGTGTTTAACTCATTGCGAAGTCGAATGAATTTAAAGGAATTTTCTTGCCTGCAAACTTCTCAAATCTATAAACCAAACATATTGAATACCAAAGTTAAAATACACTTTCTGCAATTCGGTTTTTGGGCATAACAATTACAATAAACAATACTTACTTCTAACGTAATGAAACAAAAGTGTTTTCTTTGCAGCAAATACTTAAAATTTACACTGAAAAAAGACCTTCTAAAAACATTTGTTTTCAAAAATTTTATACCTAAAATAAGTTTACTTTAAGAATAAAAGACCATTCAAGAAAAATTCTTTTAAAAACTGTGTTCTTAAAATAAGTTTACCTTAAGAACGAATAAAAATTTCTTTTAACCACTGTGTTCTTAAAATAAGTTCACTTTAAGAACAAATTCTTAAAACTAAGCACATTAGTCATAACAAAATTTCAAATTCTCTTAATAAAAACAAAAATACATGTTATTAGTTACAAAATTGTCTAACTCATCGAAATTCCTATCAAGTTTATTTAGCTTTCAGTGCTTTTGTTCTAGGTCTTATATCAAATGTCCCCAAACACAAGTTGTGTTTTATAACTTTAAGATTTTCATGTCTTCGCTGTACTTTTAAAACCAAAATTTTTTTATTTTTTAGAACGTTTTTTGTTTAGTATAAAATCAAATACTTATAGCAAATATAAACATAAAAGAATTTGCAGTTTCTCTAATAATAGAATATTTAGCTAACTTCACTTCAAGTTAACCAAACTATAAAAAAAATTATTTTTTCTTTCCCTAAACAAATTGAATGCTTATTGCACAACTATATTTTCAATAAATTAAGCTAAACACTGAAATTGTTACATATAATTTCTGGTAAACCTTTTTATTCATAACTGTCTTTGTTATTGCGAAATTCTTGACTAAACATATTAAACATCGAAGAAGAAATATCGTTTAGGTTAAATTATTGAACGAAATGAAGAAAAAGCTTTTACCAAGTTACGTTCTTGTGTAAATTTTATTATAAATATTACTATAGTATATACTAAATACTAAAATCCCAATACTAAGTAGTATATAGTATATGCTATACTATATTAAAATAAAGTGGCAATAAACTAAATATATATATATATATATATATAGTATATGCTATACTATATTAAAATAAAGTGGCAATAAACTGAATATATATATATATATATATATATATTTAGTTTATTGCCACTTTATTTTAATAAAGTATTTCATATGCTATATACTATATAGTATTTGGATTTTAGTATTTAGTATATACTATAGTATAATTTACACATAAATGTTACTTTGGAAAAGCTTTATCTTCATATATTTATATATATATATATATATATTCTAATTATACAAAAAACCAATAGGAATTTAGTTTCAGCATAATTTTTAAACGTTTCAAGTTGTTAACTCTAAAAGATCGGCAAAATAATTATTAAAGTCTTATATTGAAATGTGTGTAGAGTTTTATAAAGCAATGTCTGTGTTTTTAAATAACTAATAAAGATAATAAATAAAATAAAAGTTTAAATACAATTCTTGAAATTGCTTTTTGGGAATAACAATCCATTATGATTATAGTACTCAAAGTAATGCAGTACATTTGTTTTACTTCCGCTTAGCTTTATATTCATGCCCATGAAAGACAACAAAGTACTTCAAAGTTGATTGAAAATATCAAAGATTATACAGTTCTTTGACTTATCGATAGTCTCACTTGAACGTTTGTTATCGATAGTTTACACAACAGCCACGACCTTAGTGTGCGACCTATTGCTGATGAAAGGGTAGACTTTTGGTCCAAATTCTGTGAGTGTTTTGTGGGTCCTCCACTCCGGATGGCAAGCGACCGAAGTGCCGGGCAGCTGACTGTGTAAACGGCCGTAACATTCTGCACATATCCTTTCCCCCCAACCCTCTCCCTTTTCCGTTCCCCCTTGCCATCACTCTTTACCTCTCTCTTTTGCTTTGTGTGTGTGTGTGTATGGTTAATTATACATTTTGCATACACACATTGCAAGTGTGTGTGTGTTATATGTGCACATATCCGATTTCGTATACCCTCCGTTCCTCTGTCCGTCTGTCCGTCTGCCTGTCCGTCTGTCCATTCGTCGATAACAATATGCGTTCGAATATTTTTTGGTCTCTCCTTTTGTTACATGCATCGTTCACTTCATAATTTCGTAGCTATTTTTAGGCTTTCTGCCGCAGGAAGTGCTCCTGACGCTCGTCCTTACAATGCCTTAAGGGCAAAAGAGAGGAAGCATTTCACTGGCCCAGTTTATCTATTGTTAACTATATATTCCCAATATATATATATATACATATATTGTGTGTCGTGATTACTTGTCCTCAACTTGAGCGTGACCATGCCAACCTTTAAGGTCTTCCACCATCGATAAGCATTTTGATTTTATCCACCTTTGTCACATTATTTTTGGCCTTCTTTAAATAGCTCTTTTGTGGCTTTCAACTCGTCTACCAGCTGACTTATTTTCTGTCTTTAGCAGCACTTTCAATTAGCATAAGTTTTGATTGAAACTTAAATTTCATTGTAATCATCTTCACATAAATTTTCTCTTTGTAAAACTACTCTTTTTTCTATTTAAATTATCACAAATAAAAGTGTGTTTAAACACAAGCTTTTTAACCGTAGGCCAATCAGCTTTTCCCAGTTTTAGGTAAGTAAATCTTTTATAAACCTATCGAAACTTCTCTAGTAAATAAGTAAATAACAAAATGAATAATAATAAATAAAATAAATGGTTGTTAAACTTCTCTAGCAAATGAGTAAATAACAACAATAATAATAAATAAATAAATGGTTGTTAAACTCTTCCATTTTTCTATGATATACAGCATAAAAAATCGTGGTCGGTTATTTAAAAACAAAGAAAAGTGAATGCTTAAAATATTTAGATCTAATTTTTGATGGCAAAAATAGTAAAAATATTAGTTAAAATTAGCAAGTACCTTAAATATTTGAGCAAAAAATAAATCTAAAAAAACAATATTTTTAAATTCTTCATTACAAATTTTTTAATGCTTATGGTTTTTAGTTTACATCAGACTTTTCATAAAATGAAAGAGCAATAGTAGAAAACTTCATACAGAGAGAGAAAAAAAATCCATACTCAAAAGTAAATTGCAATTCTTGTTTTAAGGACTTATCGATTAAACAAAAAAAAAGGAGTAAATTTCATAGAGAGAAAGAAAAAAGTCTAGATTGCAGCGCTAGTAAATTTACGCTAGGTTATAAATTAATTTATAATCTAAGCGCCATAAAAAATAAATAAACAAATTTAGATTGAAAATCAGATATGCGAATTTTGTTTTAAGAACTTAACGATCTTAAAAAAACAAACTTCAAACTAGAATTTGGGGTTAACAAAAATCTTAAGACGCGATTTAAGGCTACTTTAGCATTTTAAGATTCAAAACAAAAAAAATCATATTTTCATCTTATCTCATTAAATTGTTGCTGCTAGCTGAGTAAGCTGAGATGCTACAAATTATTCTCTTGTCGGTGCGTATAAAATATGTGTCCTAATTATAAATTGAAATTTCAAAATTGGAGAAATTTAGTTATTTTTGTAGAGTTTCGATCATGATTTAAGAATAAACAAAGAAGGTTAAATTTTATATTTGATTTTATGACGTTTTTTCTTTCTGTGTGATGATATTATTTTCGCCTATTTCATGTAATGCTCTTAAGTTATTTGCGATTATTATAATACTATTATAATAACTGATTTGCACTTAAAAAGTATCTCGGCACTCTTTCTTCTCCCTGCAATCACTTGGCACTTTTCTATGCCACATCTTAGCCATAATCCCGATTGCAATTGCCAGATATTTTCATACACAATCTCATTATTTATCTGTTTGTTTTGCGCCTTGGCAAATCTTGGTAGCTGTTATTGTTTTGTGCGACGCCTTAGCTTTGGCTTATTAGCGCCAACGATGCTCGAGATATCCACTTGCACTATGCTAACTTAGAAGCCGTTGTTGTTACTTCGCTTCTTTCCCCTCTTTGAGTTTACGAGTTTTCAACGTTTAGTCTGCTGCATCATTTATCATGTGAAATGCGCCAGACACAACAGCCAATCAGACCCAGGGCCCCAGGACTAGTCCGCCGCCCCCCCCCCCCCCCCCCTGCTTACCTTCTCTCCCTTGCCCTTCGACTGCACAAAACGACAGCTGCAATGGATGTGTGTGTGTGTGTGTGTTTGTGTGTGTGTATGGCCCTGGCCCTGGCCTCGCTCTCGGCCTCCAGTCTCAGTCGGGGTCTGGGTCTCGGTATCGGTCTCGGCTTTAGCATTGGCTTTGGCCCCCATAAAAACAAGTGCAAATGCAATTTGAAAACAACATTGTGCCACGGTCGAAAACCCCGTTTTTGAAATAGACCAGAAGCGAGGAGGAGGAGAGGAGCTGTGTCAGTCGTGTCGCAGTCAGAGGCAGACTCAGTGTCGGTATCGGGGTCGGGGCATCGGTATCGGTATCGGACGTAGAGAGATCGACTTTGCTGGCTGGGCCCATGGGCTTAACGGTATTTGGTAATTAATAGGCCATATAATGTACGATATGACTCTGACCGAACCCTGCTTTGTTCTGTACTTTACCCTCCCCTCCCCTCCCCTTACTCCTCACCCCTTACTTTTTGAGCCGCTTGTGCTACGGGGTTTTTATGATTTAAATTGTGCGCCTGGAATACAATAATAACTCCGGGCACTTGGCAAACAAATAAATTAATTGAGCTGCTCACCCCCTCTGACTATCTGTCGCTGCTCTCTCTCTCTCTCTCTCTCTCTCTCACTCTCGCTCTCTCTCTTTCTCTCTTGCTCTCTGTGTGTGTTGTTGCTGTCTCGCTTGTAATAGAAAAGCGCTGAGAAAGAAATATGAAGTGATAGAAATTCAAACTACGAGCAACGTCCTTTTCCATCCGAATCCTCATACCAATGCATTCATTCATTCATTCGCTCTCACTCATTCACTCCATTCACCCACACTCACTCCACTCCCCTCCCCTACACTCCCCTCCCTACTACACTTCGACCCGCATGCATTGAGCAAATTTAATTGAACGACCGCAGCAGGAACTCGTTACGGGCCCCAGGATCAGACAACTATTAGCAGCATGTGTGAGTGTAGTGTGTGTGAGTGTGTGCAGTGTGTGTGTGTGTGTGTGTGCAGATGGTAGGCCGACTGACCAAGAGCTACTCTCTTGGTATGGGTAAGTGTCTAGTATCTAGTGTGTGTGTGTGTGTGTGTGCGGCTGCATTTCAATGGCATAAAAGGCGCATTTTTATTGCAATAGACGTAAGAAAGCGGCCCAAGCAAAGTGCACGACTTGGCGATACCCTATAAAACGACAATCAACAACTGCCAAGTACTGACAAATAAATTTGAAATACATTTTTTGAAGGATTCTTTATATTTTCTTTATGTTCTGAAAATTTTGTAGCGAGCTCTTGATTAATATACACATAAAAGTGAAACCATAGTATTCTATAAGAAATAACACTACAAATTTCCAATTTTCAAGTCTAATAATGAAGAATTGGCTTTCAAATTATCAGAATATAAAGAAAATATGAAGAATCTTCCAAAATTAATGTATTCTATAAGAAATAACCGATCAATTTTTATGTCTGTTAATCAAGAGATCACTATAACAGTTTAAGAACATGAAAAAATACGAAAAGTCCTCCAAAAAGTCTCAGAAAAATATTTTCTTATGTAGTTGGAAAAGTCGTAAAATATATAAAAATAAATGTAAAATCAAAATTGTTATTAAACTATCAGAACATAAAGAAAATATGAAGAATTCTCTACAAATTCGAACAAAAATATTTTCTTAAGTAATTTAACGAGTTTGTAAAATCATATAAAGAAAATATGAAGACTTTTTCAAAAATTAATAAAACCTTTATTTAAGTAGTTCAAAGAGTTTTTGAAATAAGTGAAAATAAAATGGAAAACGTTAAAGTAAAACCATTAAAAAACTATCAAAATTTGAAGAAACTATGAAGCAAAAGAGTTTTGCTAAAAAGTCGGTTTTGTAAAAAAATTACAAAATAATTAAATTAGAAATAATAATCTGTAGTTTTTGGAAAAAAGTTCACAAAGCTGAATAAACAATCTTCAACGATTTAAAGAGTATAGTTACAAAAATGTTGAACTACAATTCCAACTTTCTGGCATACCCGAAATTAAGCAATTTATGAGCACAGGGTATGAGGGATATTTTCAAATGCAGCTGTTGCAAAATTATTTATTTGTATTTCGTTCGCATGTTGTTCTAGCACTACGTGCCATGTCCATAAGTCGGTTAAATAAATCATTAGAATATAAATATGCATACTCTCGCAGAGAGAGCTTAGCTGCCACCAATACTTGCAACATGCCACATGCACACGCACACATATATGTGGCACACAAAGTCAATCGGATGAGACGAGAAATCTCTGTTAATGCCAAGAGGCCACTTTTCAAAAGTCTTTCCATGCCAAAAACTATGTTGGCTATATGTTTAAATAAATAGTTGATGATTTCAAATAGACAGTGCATTAAGAGACAGACAAACAAACAGACAGATAGAATGGAATGCAGTTCGATTGCGAGAAAAGTATGGGCGATATTCTTTATTGCAACCATCGAATTAGTTATTTTAACAAAATTGTGTCACACTCATTTAACTATATCAACCCTTGACACTCGCTACATAATCAATTATGCCAATATGTGAAGAACTTCCGAGTTCCATTGGCATCGCGGCGTCATATCAAATTTGTTTAACCACAAATAACAACATACGAGTTTTGCAGGCAAGGGTTGGTGCCGCATTTTGGGTTGTTAGACGCACCTGCGTTTGCATAATTAACCATTTCATATTTTGTTTCGATGTGTAAACTTAAATATGAAATGAAATCCAAATATATATACATGCGGATGGACATTAAATCAATAGAGGAACTATTATTTAATTTCTATGACAGCCTCAATGCACAAAGTCATCAATTAGCGATGCTAAACAGTTTTCGAACCGGTTCAGGAAGTGGTTCGACGCTTCATTTTTAGATGTAAGCTCAATAAATAAACTATTTTGATTATAATAAAAGTGTAAGTAATTAATAAACAGTTTTTGAACCGGTTCAGAAAGTGGTTCAACACAACAATCCAACTTTTGGGCTATAATATTTGATCAAAAAGAAATTATGTTAATTTCTATAAGACGTGAATTTACAATGTAATCAATTTCCGATGCTCAACATATTTGAAACTGGTTCGACAAATGGTTCAAGGCTAAAACGTTTTTTGTGGCAATAATTATCAGAAAAGGTACTTTATTACTTCTATGGCGTTAACTAATTCATTAATGATGATTAACGGATTTCAAACCGGTTCAGGAAGTGGTTCAGCACTACAATGTAATTGTGATAAGCGTGAATATGCAATGTAAATAGTTTATGATGCTAAACAGTTTTCGAACCGGTTTAGCAAGTAGATTTAGTATTTACCAACTAAGGAACTACTTTAATTTTTGAACCGGTTCAGGAAACTGGTTGAATAAGACCATCTACAATCTTAAAATTGCCCACATTAAATCAATGTCAACAAATTGCTGTATCACATCAAATTTCTAAGCAGCGAACATTTGAAACCATGTCATGAACCGGTTCAATCAAATGGTGCAGCGCCAAGCTTCTTCCACTACAACATTAAAAGCAGCTTGTTGAAATATATTACGTAATATCTCAACAAAAACTGTAAGCTATACAATAAGAGAGTTTTGGCAATTAAATGCATACACTAAGCATAATCGTTTCAGCCTCGCAACTTAATGGCTTCAAATATTTAATGAAATGCCACGAATATGAATAATATAAAGAGGGAGTGAGAGATGAGAGAGAGAGAGAGAGAGGGAGAGACAGCACTTGAAATACACGAGTTTTCAGCGTCATAACAATATTTCATCAATATAAGTTTAATTGCGCTTGAAGCAATGTTTCAAGTTATTAAAATGAGCTGAGCAAGTGAACTGAAGCTAAAGCTGAAGCCTGCAGGGATCATCATAAGATTTTTCGACTAAACGTTTTAATGCTCATGGAATTATGATGAACTATTAAATCCGAATAATGCCAACTTTCAAGTTATTTAATAGTTTTCGCCACACACACACACACACACACACACACGCACACTTCTTACACCCACACAAAGCGTGTTTTTGTGGAAAGTCAAGTTTGATGAGCCTCAGATTTTGGTTAGGCTTTTGGGAACGCGGAGCAAACTCCAAAATGTTGTTGTCGAGAGGGTTTTTGTGCTGTTTTTCGGTTTCTCTGGCTTTAATGGGATTTATCGGGGTTTATGCTCTAGCCGCACATAAAATGCCATTTCAAATTGCCCCAGTTGAAGAGCGCGCCTTAATGTATGCTTTTAATTAATAAGTGTGCGCATTTATTGTTGCATTTTCACACCCCGTCAGAGAGAGAGAGAGAGAAAGAGAGAACTCGTCTCGTTGCCAATTTGGCATACACAGCGTTTTTAGCGATTTTCATTTATTGGGCAAACATTTGCAGCCATGTGGTGTTGTGCACAACACAGCATAGTGTGTGCGAGTGTGTGTGTGTGCCAATAAACCCATCAAATGTTTGTAAATTAATTTTGTGCTCATCACTGCTGTTGTTATTGGCTTTTAATGCGCATTTATGCCCTGCCTTTGCCATTGGCTTTTCCTTTTTCCCTTTTCCACATTTCTCGCTTCTCGCTTCCCATTTCACACATTTCTGCTTTAGCCATTTTCCTTTTGCTCTCGCTTTGATGACTTTAATCATTTGCGCCATATGCGTAGCGGCAATAATGACGTCATCAAGTGCCCCCCAAAAAGTGCTCCGATGGATCAATCACTTTTGTACATGTTTGGATTCAACAAAATACATACACAAGTATCTTATGTACATAACATCAAATATATTATCCATACTTCATTCTGATATAATATATATTTTAACAGTCTTAGCAAAAGATTTGTCGAATTTCGCTGATTATGCGAATTTATCAGATATTAAAGAGCAACAAAGTAAAATAGAATTTACGCAGACAATTTTGTTATCAATTGGGAAAATTTTACAAAGCTTTTCTAAAATAAGTGCCAGCCATTTGATTGCATTAAGTTTTCAATTCTAACCTCACTTAATCGCTGATAAAAAGGTAGTCAAGTGTTATCCTTGACTTTCAACTTCTATTTATCTTTGTTTTTTTTATACTATTTTGTTATTTATATCTATATCTATATCTATATCTATATCTATATCTATATCTATATCTATATCTATATCTATATCTATATCTATATCTATATCTATATCTATATCTATATCTATATCTATATCTATATCTATATCTACATCTACATCTACATCTACATCAACATCTACATCTACATCTATATCAATATCTATATCTATATCCATGTCTATATCTATATATGTAGCTATATCTACATCAATATCTATATCTATATATGTATGTAGCTATATCAATATCTTTATCTATATCTATTCTACTTCCACTTGTATTTTTTCTTGTGATATTTCCAATACTACTTCTATTTCTATTACTTCTTTTATTTCTTTTACTTCTTCAATTTATATTTATACATATATTTCTATTACTTTTGTTATTTCTTCTTAAATTGTTAAACTGTTCTATTCATTTTCTAAAACTACTACTACTACTACTATTTCTATTACTACCACTCATATTTTCTCATTCCCTTTTCTATTATTTCTTTTATTTTAAATTTCTACTTATAATTGCTACCTTTATTTTTATTTCCATTTATATTTTTATACGTATTCCCAATTCTATTAGTTCTTATTTTTTAATTAATATATACTTTTTTATTACTACTGTATACATATATATATATCCATTTTCATTTATGCGTCTATTTATATTTCTAGATACAATTCCATCACTATAATTTTTTCTACATTTATTTAAATTTCCCAATGGTATTTCTGTTACTACATTTATTTATATTGCTACGTATATTTTATTACTTAAATTGTTCTCTATTCCTATTTCTAATACTATAACTATTTTGTTTTTTTTTATTATATTATGTCTATTTGAATTTATACTTCTTTTTATAGTTTTAAATATATTTCTTCTTTTATTTATATTTGTATTGTTTTTTTCTACATTTACTACTTTTATTTATAATTCTACATATATTTTCTATTGTATATTCACTTATATTATTTCCAATTCCTATTTCTATTACTACTTCTGTCTACTTCTTTCTTTCTACTACTATATTATTTTATATTTTTATTATATATGAATTTATACTTCTATTTATAGTTTCACATATATTTCTTCTCTTGTTGTTATTTCTACATTTACTACTTTTATTTATATTTCTACATATATGAATTTGTATTGCTATTGTTAATTCCACTTGAATTTTTCTCTTTTCCCCATTTGTATTACTAGTTCTATTACTATTCTATTATATTTTTTATTCTATCTATTTGAATTTATAGCTCTATTTATATTTTTACATATACATCTCCAATTTATATTTCTATTCCTATTGTCATTTCTACATTTACTATTATTGTTTATACATATATTTGTATTACTATTGTTAATTCCACTTGAATTTTGCTCTATTCCCCATTTAAGTTACTAGTTCTACTCATACTTCTCCACTTCTCTGCATGAGTGCTGGTGTTAATGAGGATGATGATGCATCATTAGGTTGGCTAATTTTAATTACGCCAGCGCCTAAATTGCTGCTATCATTTTTAATAATATGCCGTGTCGCTCTGCCAATCTCACACACACACACACACACACAGTCTCTGCACTCTTCTACCCCATCTCTCCCTTCTCTCTCTCTCTCTGTCTCTCTGTATATGTATATTTAACTGTGTGTCTGTTTGTGTTAACTTTTGCAGCTGTTGCAAGGCAAGCTTCTGCCTGTCTGTTGACGCTGCTCCAGCTCCAGCTTCAGCTTCAGCTCCTTCCCCAGTTCCAAAGGAACCGGCACGGCCCAGCACAAAGCCAACAAATTATGCACTTACACACACACACACACTCGCACTGAGTGTGTACTGTTTGAGTTATGTTGTGTGTGCAGTGCCGGGGCACTTGACTCTTTTTTTTTTGTTGCTTCGTTCCTTTGAGCCAAGCGCCTTCCTGCAGGCTTGTGCCTGGCCTTCCCTTCCCTTCCCTTGCCTTCACTTCACTTCCCTTCCCTTCGCCGGTCTTCACTTCTGCTCTGGCTGCCACAGCGAGTGTCTGTGTGCCTCGGCTGACATCTTCTTACTCCATTTGGGCGCGCTGTCGTGTTAATTTAGCGCGAAATATTTGACAAGATGACGCGCGCTGCCTCGTTTGGTCCTCACAGAGAGCAGCTTCAGCTCTTAGCTCTTTGCCTCCACTTCCACTTTCACTTCCACTTCCAGCGTAGACATGCAACGTCTGCTTTGTAATGATCGAACATTGTCGGGGCGAAGGCGGAGGAGAAGATATGACGCCTGTCTCACAGCTTGTGTCTGTCTCAGTCTCAGTCTCGTGTGTGTGTGTGCACATCTTCTTCATGTGGGTGCAACAGACACTCATATCGATTTATAAGTTGCCAACACACACACACACACACACTCATACACACTGAGCTGACATTCGATAGCGTGTCTTGTGTCAGTCGCTTTTGGCATCCTTTAAGCTCCTTTTCACAACTGCTGCTTCGTCTTCGTCTCCGTCTCGATTCGCTTGAGATTGAGCTGTGCGCTCTTTAAGTGATTTGATCTCTAGCTAATTCACAAACAATCCACAACTAAAAGCCACAAGCGCCTTATGACAGCCAACACACACACACACAACTTTAGTCCAAGATTGCATCTCTGTATTTTGTAGTATGTCATTGCAATTCAATCGTGTGCAGAACGCCTGAAACTCTCAACATGGATTATCGCTGACTGAGCTGCTCTCCTTTGTGGCCACACACACACACACTCCCACAGTTAATCACCAGCAAAAATGGATTAACAAAATACACACACATGTTTATCATGCTTTTCATGTTCCGAACCACACACACAACTTTAACAGCGTTTCAACAGTATTTGGTTAAATAATATTAAATACTTATTGAGCATTTCAGGTCTAAATTCTATGATGTAACTTGTTTAGTTGCTTAGTATATATCGCTGAACCAGTTTTCCAGCAACTCTTGAACCGGTTCGAAGCTAAACATTCAATATACTTCTATTATTTGTTTATGTATGATTTAGTTAAATAATATTGAATATTTATTCTATTATTCAATTTGTTTAGTTGCTTAGATATGTTGCTGAACCATTTTTTAAGCAGCTCCCGTACCGGTTCAGAATTAAACATTAAATTTATGCTTGGAAATTGACGTAGATTAAATTAGTTTCTTTTACATTTACTAATAAAACGAATTTGTAAACTAAAGAAATCGACCATATGATTGAACCGGTTCATTGAAATATTATAAGTATCTTTTTCTAAACCGGTTCAACTTTAAATTAGTGCTCGGAAAATGACGTAAAATTATATTATAGTTTTTATGGTTACATATTTGTTTTTAGAACGATTTCTAAAGCTAAATAAATAAATTTTATGTTTGAACCGGTTTTACAAGTGAATTAGGGATTGTCAAGCAAACTATCGATATCACAGTAACTATCGATATGTGATAAAATAAAGTTGCGCTGTGTTCGAAAGTTTCAAAAAACTTAATATGTCGATATTTGACAAGTAAATTATCATCGAAACTATTGATATGCGATAAAATAGAGTTTGCGGAGGTTCCAAAACAATTTGAGAACTTTTTCCGATTATGTCGATTACAAAACGATGAGAAAATGGTGGCACATATGTGAGTAATTGAAACTCTTGAGAAATTTGAGTAACGAAGAAATTAAATCAAAAGCTAATCGAAATATGAAGACAAAATATGAGAAGTGTGAAAATTTCAAGCCAGGTGAAGTATTATGCTCATTCATATTGCATTCAATTATAGTACGTTAGTTGCCCACTACCACAAAATCAAAGATCAAATTGCAAGAGACAAACTGAGTGTGGAGTCGAGTTGAGTCGCCCCCATTGAAAGAGAGACACAGACAACCTCAGAGGCGACAGACAGAGTCATTTATAAAATTTGCAGCTGAACGTGTTAAATGGCGTCAATATTAAAAGTTCAAATATGACGCTGACAAGGACATGCAGCATAAGGAGCAGGACGAAAGGGAGGGGTGGGGGGGGGAAGGAATATAACACCATGATGGGGATTGCAAATGCTGATGACGATGGCAAACGTTGGGAAGAACGTGGAAGACAGCGCGAGCGAAAGCGAATCAACAAACGTTGCCAGCTATTATCGTTGTCGCAACATGCCACACACACACACACACTAACACATAACACACACACACATGTACATGACTGCTCTTTGGCAGTGTGTGTTGTTGCTCATCATCTTTTGGCGTTAGCAAGTGCTTGGCGGCAACTTCCAACTTCTAATGGCAGCATTATGCAGCTAACTTCCCAGCAAGGAGTGAGAGAGAGAGAGAGAGAAAGAGGAGTGAGAGAGAGAGAGAGAGAGAGAAAGAGCGAGTGAGAGAGAGAGAACGGAAGAGTGAGAGGAGGAGGATTCGTCGCGTCTATCGCCCAAAATGAAAATGAAACTGTTGCAAAATCCCATAAAACGGCCAAAAAGCTTTTGTAAATGACGCCAACAGCTGTCGATGGCAAAACGCAGACAACGTTGTCGCCATCGCCATCGTCTCCGTTGTCGCCCAATTTGCCAGCCCAACAAAACAAACCCCGCCCACCCACCTATTATCCATGTGTGTGTGTGTTTGTGTGTCTTGTGTCCTGCGTTTTTGGCGCGTTTTAATAAAGCGACAATGACATTTTATGAATTTTCCACTTTGTTCTTGCCTTTGCCGCCTTCACGTGCCACGCCCCCACCAACCAACCCACCAACCCACCACACACACACACTCACTTACAGTTTATGCTGCCACTTTCAGTTCACAACCACCCCCGCCCTTCCCCCTTGCCTAAGGACAACAAGCGTCGTCCATTGTTTGTTTGTTTGCTTAGAACCGCAGCGCGCAGTTGACTGGCTCCAGCTTCGCTTCCCCTCTTCCCCATTCTGCCTCACTTGACCTGCTTGCCACGCCATTGGCTTCAAATGAATTGTCATTATCTCTATGTGTCTGTCTCTCTCTCTGTGTGTGTGTATGTGTGTGTGTGCGTTGCTTGGTGTTGCACAAAGGCGTGTTTCAGTCGTCTTTGATATCCGATTTCATTTATAATTAGCTGCAAAGTTTACGGTTGCCATACCTTTGCTTGTGGTTGGTGCGGCCGGGTCAAGTAATTTAGTGTCATCCGCGGGGGTTTTTTTGCACCTCACATCCTCTCTCTTCCTCTACCTCTACCTGTCTCTGTCTCCCCCTCTCCACACTCGCTATACAACTCTCACATAGCACAAAGCCGCAATTAAAGTTAACTCAATTATTGATACAACTAAGCAAATGAGTGCGAAAGCAACAGCCAAAGAGTTGAAACATTACGAATTGAAAAGAGAGTGAGAATGACATAGAGAAATGGAAAGACAGAAGCAGACAGACAGAGAGAGAGAGAGAGCGAGAGAGAGAGAGAGAACACTTAATGTTTAGATAAGCTTTAATCTAAAGCATTTACTGTTTGGCCATTAGCGTGCTTAGAATTTGGAATTTTTCATCAAATGATTCATCTAAGTACACTTTGCCTCATTATCGCAGCGAGATAAACATCAAATTCACCAACTAACTAACAGTAGCATCTATTATCTTGATTCACTTTATAAAGCAGGTGGCGCTATAAACAAATGTGCTTAAAAAGCTTTATTTGAATTTTGATAGATTTTTAATACTAAAAACTTTTTACCAAAAAAGAAAACGTGTCTTTCTTTCAAATTTTTGTAGAAATAGCTCTTTTATGTTGTTTAAGAAGAATAGTGATTATAAGAATCAGTTTTATAAAAAATAAAAATAAAAATTCGAAATGCTTATTGATTGTATGTCTAAGATACTGAAATCTACTTTTTCATTTGATTATTGATTGCATATTTAAAATACTGAAAACTCTTTTCGCATTGATTGTATATAATAAAAATATAAAGTATAAATAAAAATAAAATTTGCCATTGATAGTATATTTAAAATACTAACATCGACTTTTCCGCTGATTATATATTTAAAATACTGAACTCTCTTTTACCATAGATTATATAGTTAAAATACTGGAATCTACCTTTTCATTGATTGTATATTTAAAATACTAAAATTCGAAAAGTGTATAGAAAATTTTTTTATTGTATATTTGATATACTGAAATCTCATTGTTCCTTAATTCTATATTTAAAATATAGAATTCTTTTTAATTGATTGTATATTTAAAATAGTGAAATTTAAAAAGTGTATGAATAAAATTTTAATTTTTCATTGATAGTATATTTAGAATACTGAAATCGACTTTTTCGTTGATTGTATATTTAAAATACTGAACTCAATCTATCATTGATGTATATTTACAATAATAAAAACTCCGTTTTCATTGATTGTATATTTAAAATACTGAAATCTTTGTTTTCGTTAGTTCATATTTAAAATACAAAAAAATTAAAAGTTTGTAAAATTTAAAAAGTTTACAAATAAAAATTTCCTCTTTCGAATTCTTTTTTAAAAATATAATGAATTTTATCTTTAAAAGCTAAACTTTATGGCTCTCACTTAAAGTGCTTGAAAAAATCGTATGCACAAAAGTTAAATATCATGCATACCACTTTAAAATGAATTTAATAGCAAAATGGCAACATCAATCGTTAATTGCTGGAAAATGCAGCCGCAAACTTAAGGGACGATGAGAGAAATGCTTCTTTGAAAGCTACAGTGCAGTGAGTCAGAGTCTTTCTGTCTTTTAGTGCGGTCTGTCTGTTCGTCTGTCTGTCTGTCCGTCTGTCTGTCCGTTGCTTCGTTTACTTGCTGCCTTGGCCCTTTCACTGTCATTGGCCCGCTTTTCCCGAATTTGCGACGAAACTGAAGTCAAGTGGAAAGTAAAATTCGCGGCTCAGTTGCCAACCGGCGGCCAAATTAACAGCTAATTACGTGCGAATGCCAAATACCAGAGAATTTTAAATGGTACGTGCCACGCCAAGGGGCAGGCAGCACAAACCGAAGAGACCCGAGACCAGAGACCAAAGAGCAGACTGACGACTCCGACTTGCGCTTGGTTGCCATAAGCTGCCAACTTGACGCACAAAATAATAATAATAAAAACGAAAAATACCAAAAAAAAAAAAAAAACAGCAAAATAAAGCAAGCGCAATGAGTTGAAAGGGGCAAGAAGTTCGACAAGGAGACCCAGTAAAAAAACAAAAATAATAAAAAAAAAATGGTCAACGTACACGTAGCGAGTGCAAGGGACGATAGCAAAGACAATACAACCGACAAAAAAAAAACCCGAAAACGAAAACGAAAACAACAACGCCAAACATTATTTGAATACGAAATGTCCTTGAAAAGGGTTCTCGAGTACAGCCATATGCTGTTTAACTCCCATTGCCAGCCACCTTCCATTCTCCCATTTCTCCTGCCACTCTCTCCCTTTACTTGCCCCACTCAACGAGCTGCGCCCAAGTGACAAAAGTGACAAATTAGTCGATGTCGCCGACACTAAAAGCGTTATGACTGAGAAGGGGCCAAAGCGACCGCAACCCTTGTTCCCCGCTCCCGCTCCCGCTCTGACGTCCCCATCTCCTTCCACCATTCACTTGTAGCTAAGCAGGGCTGGCAATAACTTTTGGTTACCAAAAAAAAAAAACCCTTAATTAGACGACAGTTCAATACTCTTTGTCAGTGAAAGTGACCCATTAAAAGAGTTGTCACAAATTATTTTAATTATTTTAAACTAACTAAATGACTTCAAATGTTTCTTATATGTTGTTCAAGGATATATGAATATATATATATTATATTATATTAATAGTTGTATATATGAAAAGTTTTCTCAATATGTCTAAGACTTTGTATATAAAACAATTCATATGATATATATAAATAGTTCAATACAGTTCTATCTATCTAAGACTTTCTGTATAAAACATTTCATAAGATCCATATGAATTATTATATACGTGCATTAGTTTATTATAAAAATATCATTAGTATTGCCATTGGTCCTAAACACAATACTAAGATCTATTTTGTAATAAATGAATATAAAAGCTAACAGTAGAAGATTCTTACATGCAAGAACATATTGAGGAAATTAAGAATTTATAACACAAATAAACAGTAGTAAAAAGATAATTTACTTACATATTAATAATGATTTGAAAATCGCATATTTAAAACAAAAAATTGCTTTCTTAATTGTAATATTAAGCAGTTATATAAGAAGCAATAAAAACATTTAAGCATTACTCAAATGCAATAGAATTTTGTTGATCTGCTTGTGTTTTTAATCCTTTAAGCTCAAAAGACTTGCAAACAAATTACAATCGAAGTTAAGCTGCTTAAGTTCATACATAAATGTGTTTTAATATTCATGTAATGTTGAAATTGCCTTTTGATTAGGTATTTAAGTGCGACACATTTATTATTTTCAGTTATTTATTGTAATTAAGTACAATGTATTCATTTTGCTGCCTCTACAATCGCTACCTTCTTTAAGCGCTTTTCTCTAAACTCGTTACATAACTCGTAAGAAATGCAAAACACCCGCTGTAAGAGCATACAAAAAACAAAACAAAAAGAATGTCAAGTGTTTTGGACTCGGAGCGAGGTCAACAGCGGCAACGTCTCGTCAACGCAATTAAAATTCAAAGAGCAAAATGCATTTGCCACGCTCATGCACAGACAGACGGATGAACGGATAGACGGACGGATAACGGATAAGTGGGGTATGAGTGAGGAGGTGGGGAAGGGGGAAAGTCGGTGTACAGATTTCAGTATTTTTGGGATTGTAATTCAAATGCTGTTGCTTTGCCACACGTAGTGTGTGCAACGGTTTTTATGCCTCGTGCATAATTACATGCTAAATTGTGCAACACAAATAATGTGGCATTAGAATTGGCCAGCAAAAACATATTAGACTTACATGCTTACTCTCTCTCTCTCTCATTATCTCGCTTTCACTCGGTAAGCCTTCAGCTTTTTGCCTTCACGTGGTTGGAGCAGGAGAGAAGGTGACGACAGCCAAGTAGTAGAAGCCGCAGCAGGTGGCATACAAATCTCATTTGCCATTTGTTCTCGGCATTTGCATGCACTGCGTCTTATCGGTTGGCAAATTAACGCCCAGATGTCTGGCATTTTTGTTGCATTTTCGTTCCATTCCGTTACACAATTACATACACACATACATATGTATGCACACATGGTTTTTGCAGCAGGCCAATTGGCTCAACAATTTTGCATTGTTCTTGCGCTCACATTGTGCGCGGCAACTTTAATTACTTGCACAACTCCATTTCGAAATGTTTTACAGCAATTAAATGCGCACAATGCGCCACCAACATAATGCAACAATTGGCTTTGCTTGCAGTTTTTTGCACATTTTATATTTTTTTTCGCGATTCTTTATGCAGCAATAAGCATTCACTAACGTCCACCGCGCGTCGCCATCTTTTCGTTGCTATTCACATTGTAACGGTCGCAAATATCGTATCGTTTCATAAATATCGTTAAATATGAATAGCAATGGTGTCGATATATCGATATCATTGACACGATCGTTCGTGCTTATCAAAAATGCAAATGTTTCTTTTGCATCAATTCATTTTGTTTTGTTAATAAGCCTCTTCAATTTATTTCGTTAAGTGCCTGCATACTTGAGACGCCAAACACACACACACACGCACACACAAATCAGTTACAAATTGTACTCGAAGAGAAAAGGAAGATACAAAATTCCAGGCAACGAACGGTGCCGAGGGGCGCAGCAATGCAGCGAGCCAAAAAATAATGAACTCCAAATGAAGTAAAACAAAAAAGGAGCACACAATATTAATTATTCATATTTCATTAGTGAGCGCACTCACCGTTGCCGTCGAGAGGCGTGTGGAGTCAAAAGAAAAGGCGTGTGCCATATAAAATTTATAAAAATCAAAGTAATGCTGCGACGCGCGGGGCGGTCCAAATGAAAACAAAGGGGCAACAACGGCAAAAGAGTGGTGGAATGTTAAAGGTAAATGGGAGTCGAGTGCTAAGATGCCTGGAGTCGTCGTTGTGTGTTGGCCAAGAACAGATTGCTGGCAGGTGGAACCACCAACTGTGTTCCTTTTTTGGGTGGCAGACATCATCATTTGTCTTGACGTGGCGTGGCGCGGCGTGGCGTGGGAAGGAAAGGGCAACGGCGCATTGATGAATGAAGTGCGTAGCATAGCAGCACAGCCTGAAAAGGCCAAAAGGCCAAGCAAGCGACATTAAAAATGCACACGCAATCAGAAAATGTTTCATGGGAAGGCTCTTGATGCCAAGTTAACAGTTAGCAGCCGAAGAAGCAGCAGAAGCCAAAGCAGCAATCCACTTGATGAATCAACAGCGTCAAGATAAGACAGCGGGCGGGGTAATGAGCCAGTTGAAGTGGGCCAACTCCGTCGCCATCGCCATCGCCATAGCCGTCATCAACATCAACATTTTCATCTCTTTCGCTTTCATAATACCCGTTAGCCACAATTAGGGTGGCCGGGTATGCTAGCTGAAGATTAAACGTGATAGGATGAAGATAATAAGAAAGAAAAGTAACCAAACTTAAGCCCTAGAGAAATAATTTCTAAAGCTCTATACTAACCTGAATGGCCCCTTAATATTGTATTAGCAGCCTTAAATTTGTATTTATTTATTACATTCCAGTTATACATTTTCTGATTGTTTAAATATTTTTAACTATGTTCGTATTTTTACAATAATCGCATGGTTTCGATATATAATCAACATCGATATTCATTGCACAACGAACTACTAGCAGGCTATCGATATATGCAAATTAATATATCGTTACAGTTCAGTGTAAAAATTCGGTACGTATCAGAGAACGGCATGGGTATACACACTCAACCGGTGCACCGGTTACTCATGTGCCTTTTCGATACACTTGTACTTATGAGTATGAGTATCAAAAAATACACATACCCATGAACGCAAGTGTCTAAAAAGGCTTGTACTCATGAGTATAAGTGTATCGATACACTTATACTCATGAGTACAAGCCTTTTTAGACACTTGCGCTCATGAGTATGTGTATCCAGAAAGGCCCGACACTTATTGTGCAAGTGCCGAGGCATACTCGGCAATTTGTGATCTGTGATTCTATGCACTCGGGTAAAGCAAGTGCCGGTGGTTATGAGTGTGTGTATCCGATGCACTTATGAGTGGACCGGCACGATCATATGTATGTAGTACATATGTATGTTTGTATGTATGTATGTCGAGATGCTTGAAATGCCGTCGGCTTTTTGTACTGTTCTTGTTATTGCTGGTGCGCTCTTCTTGCACTCATTTTATTTCTAGAAAATTTAAATTGGAAAACTATTTTTTAGGTTTTGTCTAGTGTATTTATTTGATGACTTAATAAAAGTTAAATTTAAAAAAAATTAATTAGCTGTCTTACGAGTTTTTGGGTTTTTACATTCATCAATAAACGGAAAATCAGAAATTTTATTACCTGTTTATAACACTATTGTAAATGCCTATATAATTGCAAAGGGTATTTTGCATATTTGTACAATTTCCATAAATTTTAGGAAAAACCATCTGATATTTTCTTTGACCATTTGTAAAAGTAAAAACACCCAAAAGACATTCAAAGAAGTTAAAGTCATAAAATATAACCGCGAGCTGTGACACACAAGCATCAATAGGGGTGGGGGAAAAACACCCGAGTATTTTGCTCAGACACTCGAGTGTCTGAATCAAACACTCGAGTGTCTGACCTAAACACTCGAGTGTCTGAGCTAAACACTCGAGTGTCTGAGCAAAATACTCGGGTGTTTTTCAGAATTTGAACAGATACTCATAAGTCACAAGCCATTTCGTCATGAGTGCCAAAATGATCGGCTGCACGAAGAACAACCACCGGCAAGTCATAAGTGTATACAAGCCGAGTGCCAAAAATGATCGGGTACCCGAAGAACAACCACCGGCAAGTACCAAGTGCCTACAAGTCGAGTGTCTAAAATGATCGGGTGGCGACAATCACTTACACTTGCAATACTCGCATGATTTTGAGTAAGTGTGTATCTCTTACTCGGTTTGCGAGTGCTAAGTAGCACCGGCACTCAAAAATGTATGAGTGTGAGTTAAGTGTCGAAATTTGCCACCCTTGACGATCTCTGGTACGTATAAAGTGAAAGTGAAAAGAAAATTGCAAAGAAAAAATTAAATGTGAATTGAATTTAACAGCAAGAAAAGAATAATACAAATATAATAAAATATGTAAGTTCATTATAGTATTTTACAGTCGAGCACAAACGACTTTTATAATCTTACTTGCGCGCTTATTTGTTGTTGTTTTTTTTTTTTGTTAAGCCTTTGAGCCGGGGCATCGTTGGCGGCAATTTATAATTTGTTTGGGCTTTCAGCGCGGCCGTCCAAAGCAATTACCGTGCTCAAGGTGCATTTGCCCTACCACTTGCTACTTGCCACTTCCCACTTCATCTATCCATTCAAAACACTCGACGTTGAGGTCCACACCTCCTTCGCATCCATATTTACTACGTTCACGTCCTCATCCAAGTCGCCCCGACACCTACGCAGTCAAGCAATTCGGCTTGACTTGAGGCGAACTTTTGCCGGTTGCCGGTTGCCGGGTGTTTGGGGCCGCCATCGTCATCTTATCGGGTTCACTTACTGGGTCAACTTTGTCTCGTCCCCGTGATTTATTATTATGCCCAGCCCCTTTATGCTATTGCTGCGGCTATTTTCTTTGGCACGTTCGCGCTGAGAAAACAGACGCCTCGCATGGCGAAGCTCATGTATGTGTGTGTGTTGGTGCTTGTTGATGTGTGTGTGTGTGTACAAGGCAGTGACCAAGCGTGTTGACCCGTTCGACACCGATTAATATGCGGAGATTCACACGGCTGACGAACTTTCGCAGTGGCTGACACTTTTATTAATGTTAATTCGCTAAAATTTAGCCACTCACTACTTGAACTTGAACTCTCTGTGGCCATAATTCCACAGTGTGCATAATTATGTATGCATCGAAGTGCGTACATTCACCTCGCAAGTTATCGATAGTGTTGGCTGTTCTTCTCTTTATAATCGATAATCGTTTGTCTTGAGCAAAATCGTTTTATTTGAATTTGCAATTTAAATAGAGTTCGTCGATTAAAGTTGCTGCAATTTCTGTTTGCTGGCTGCTGCAATGATGTTGCATTAAATATAAATTAAAATTGCTGATAGGCTCTCTGGCATGCATTCGCCACTTACATATGCGTATAATTAAAATATTTGAAATCACTAAAAGGCAACGTTGCATTAAATATGAATTAAAATCGCTATTTTATTTGTTTTTTCGTTATTTGGTCAAACACGATTTGCAAATAATGCTGTAACACAAGAATATTGTTATATTATTAATACAATTACAGTGAAAATTAAACGCATATTTTCTATCGAATTAAAAATACAAATATACAAACACAAATCGAGCTATATATTTTATGTGTGTGGAGTGGAGTGAAGAAAACAAGGAAGCATATAGTACAAAAGACTTTTTCTATACCTGTTTTATTATGTTTCTATGCTATGCATAGTGAACATTTCTCAGTATCTCAGTTAATAGTGAGATTAGATTCTTGTTTAGTTATTTTCTTGTATTTATAATCCGTCTCGCTTATTTGTATACAAATTGAAGTTACTTCATGCTATTAATATTCCATTGCGTATTCGCGCGAGAATATATTCCATTTTTAATAACACAAAACTTTATGAAAATTTTATAAATAAAAGGCAAGAGTAACGCCCAGCAACAAGAGCAACATCGTCGTCGAGGAGCGAGCTCAAAAGTCAAAGCAAATAAGCAAAAGGCCAGAGCCAGGCAGTCAGGATGTGGTGCTCGGTAGGAAGGGGAAAGGGGGGGATGGAGCCCCAAAGTTATGCGATGAACCCAGTCGAGAGTGGTTGGGGCTAAAAAACAATTGAAATGTGAATATTAAATATGCAAGTACAAGATTTTTATTCCTCCTCTTATGCTTTGGCTTTCGCTTCTTCATCTGCTTTGCTTCTGCTTCTGCTTCTGCTCCTGCTTCTTTTCCCTGCTAGTTGCCTCGCTATTTGCCAGGTGTCGTCCACCCCACAGCTCCTCCATCCCAATCTCATAACCGTTTCGCCCCCTCCCCCTACCCTTTCGAAGTCGTCGACCAACTCCCCGCGGCGTCATTGTGTGCATTGTATGAGCCAACAAAATAAACCGTTTGATGCCATCTAAACGGAATGTTTGTTGTTGGGGGCGCCCCCACTGATTGATGTCGAGATTGGCCTGGATAAAGACCCTAGTTACCTAGCTCTATAGCAAAGGCATAGATTGCTTATCTGTCACGAAGTTTAAATGGGAAAACTAACTTAAGATGTGCTTAGGCCACGCCGCATTGTTCGCTGCGGCCAAAGCTGTCATATTATATTCCATAATATCGCTGGATTGGAGAAATTCATTCATAATTCACTTTATACGCAAATCGAGAAATGTTGAGAATTTCAGCAATAACTCTGCAGCACATTTAGAGTTGCTCAACGAAAATCAAATATGATAATCGTTTAATGTAATATATATTATAATGTTAACCTTATCAATAGGTACTGTATAATATCGTAGTTGCTGAGAAAGTGAAATAGGGTTTCTAATTCATTTTAATAAGTAGTTCATGTTGTATAAAGTATGTTTATTATGTTATGTAGAAGAATGTTTAATTATTTAAGTTGTGCATTTATTTCACTCCTGGAAATTTATGATTCTAATTTGGTATTACAATTGGGAAATATTCAAAGATATTTTAAAGTTTATATAATAATCATTCACATAGCCATAGCAATCAAATTTCTATATTTGCTTCAATTGGTAGAAACTTAGCTACTAAAAGATTATTCTTATCTTAATAAAAGATGAAAGATTAATAACAAAAAAAAAAACGAATAAAAATGAAAGATTATTCTTATTGTAACAGGAATGAAAATAAAAGATTAAGAAAAGAATAAGAATAAAAGATTATTATTGCAATAAGACCATGAATAAGAAGAATAGATTAGATTTATTATAATAAGAATGAGAATATAATATTATTCTTATTGTAATAAGAATAAGAATAAAATTCTAAGAATAAGAATACGAAAAGAAGACTAAGAATAAAAGATTATTATTATTAGAGAAATAAGAAGAATCTTTTATTAGTTAAGTTTCTACAATCCGACTCTGATCTTATCCAACTTATATTATTTACATTATTGCACTATTCTCCCCATTCTCCCAAAATGAAAATACTTGTTAGTAATATATGACAGTGATGCTACCCCATTGAATTGGTGTACAGGATATTACTCCAATAACCTACTGCGACGATCACAATAGATGTGCATTAAATGGCCAAGCAAATTGGTTACATGCGAGCTGTAAACTGAAAGCCTCGAATATTGAGAAAGATATGGAATGCTGAAAAGGCTCTCTTGGTTTTGCCAGTCTCTATATATGTGGGTATTGGTGTGTGTGTAGTGTGTGTGTAAGAGTATGCATGTGTAATGCATGCAACGAGGCACATTAATTAAATAAAAATTGATTTTTCAAGCGCCTGAAATCCAATCAACGAACAGCTGCAAGTTGAGGGACATACTGTACTATGCTGTAGTTGCTACAACGAGTGGCGAGCACATAAAGCTATGTCCTGGATGGAGACCATCAGTCCTGTCCTGTTCTGTCCTCCACCTTCGCCCCCTTTGGGTCTTGCTGCGCATCCTTGTGACAGCCTCAATTCGTGCTGCTGTTGCTGTTGTCAAATGAAGTTAACAAAGTTTACGATTTATTCTTTTTTTTCTTCTTTTTTTTTTGCATTTTGCGTTCGCTTAACTTTCTTTTTTTTTGTTGTTGTCGTTGTTGTTTGCACTTTTTTAAACAATTTTGTTGCAGTTGTTGCTGCTTTGTTTTTATCGTATGCATAAGTATATAATGTGGATATGGGCTGAATTGTGGTACTTTATATATCTACATATATAAAGTGGGGACAGTGCGTCCTTATCCCTTGGCCAGTAGCAGCAGCAAAACAGGATAAGCAGTGAGGCAGTTGGGCTGGCAGACAGCAGCAGTGGCAGTGGCAATGAGTTTAATGGCCGATGTCGCTTTTTGGTTGTATTTAAACCACAGCAAGTCATCAGGCAAATTGAATTTTCAACGTATGGTCGCACACACACACACACACACACACACACACATACACAACACGCGCCGAGAAGCAGAAGCATCCGCCCATTGCCACGCCCCACAATTACAATGGTAGCCATCGCGAATCCGGGCTTAAAGCTCAACTTGTCCTATATAGTCAGAACTTGTGTACACAAATGCCATCTGCACTTACACTGAGCGAAATTAAATGCTCGTCTTTTAAAATTATCTCGACAAATTGTCCATTAATACTTCATACTTCAAGTAGATTGAACAAAGTTTATAGTTTGAAGTTTCACTGATTTACTAATTTTGTTTTATTATATTTTCCTTATTTGCTTTTTGTTTCATTTTAAATAAAGACTTCATTTAAGAAATTTATTTTAAAAATCGTATCTTAATATTTTATTGATACAGTTTTCTATTATCTATATAGCTTCTTGATATTGCTTTATAGCTTGACAACATTTTAAAAACTCCTTATATTTTATTAAAGCAGTCCTTAGATATAAAATATTATTAGATTTTTGTTTTTGCCTCTACTTAATTTTTAATTAGTAAAGACTAATTTCAAGAAATTTATTTCAATAAAAAAATCATATTCTATATAGCTTCTTGATGTAGCTTTATAGTTTGAGAAAATTATAAAAACTCCTTATATTTTTTTTAAACAAGTCCTTTTTTTATTAGTATAGACTAATTTCAAAAAAGTTATTTAAATAATCATATCTTCATATTTTATCGATCCAGTTTGCCAATTTAAAAAATAGCTTTTTGTTGGATCGTTATAGTTTGGCAAAATTATAGATATTCTTTGAACTTTCATTGATTGCTTGGCAATATTTTACAAATTCCTTGAACTTTTGTTTTTTTTTGTTTTGTTTTTATCGAAGCTAGCAGCTTTTGGATTTTCCCTAGATTTGATTCCAGTAATTTTTGCGAAGTGTATTAGTTACTTGCCGCATCCTGGTCAGTGCCATTTGCCGTTGGCTTCTTTCGTTTCTCGTTACAAAATTACCCACGATAAAAATTGAATTACTTCAGTCGTCGGTTGCTGGCGATGGCAATGGCGATGGCGGTGACGTTGATGTTGCTGTTGCTGTTGCTCTTGCGTTCCTGCTAAAGCTCTTGCGACTTTAGCTCCTGCTACCGCTTCAAGTCCCGCTCTCTCTCTTTTCTACTACTTCAACTTGTTTGCTGTTGAATGTTGGCTGGTGGCATCGCGTTCTAGTCTAGTTTGCCTTTGCTGCTTGCTGGTAATGCTCAGGTTGTGGTGTTAGCTCTGTCCTTGCCTGGCCCCACTTGCATTGTCGCTGCAAAATGTTATGCTTACTCTTGACGCGCCCACGGCCACGCCCACGTTTCAGCAGAGTACTTAGGGCAAACGTTGAAACTGTCGCCGAGCCCGATGCCCGGTCTTGGTTGCCTGCACCCAGTTTGTCTTCCCAGCTGTCTCTCTTGTCGCCCTCTAGCTTCTGCACTGTGTGCGAGTGTGTATGACTTCATCTAATGATAAATGAGCTGCAATGGATGACAGCGAATCAACTTAAGTGTATTGCTCTGCTTCGGTGCCACGCCCTACTGCCTCTGTCTCAGACGTCTCCTCCTCGCCCTGTCCATCCAATGCACTTTCCCTTAACGCTTTCTGCTTGTGTTTACGTTTCACTTCAAATTTCTATGCTACACTAAATATTTGCATAAGGACAAACAAAAAGAAAAGAAAGAAGGCGACCAGTAAAGGAAAAACACTAACAAAAAAAATAAAGAACTTAGCAAGTGTAAGTGAAACGCTTTAAAAGGAAGTTCCGGAGAAAACTTTACAAGTGCTCCCGGACTCTCATTATCTTATCGGAACTTATGTTTACACCAAGTGGATAGGGTAATTACACAGATTGCTATTCAATGCGCTCAGCTGAGACCACTGAAAGCACCAGAAATTATTAATCTAAGTCAGGGCCAGACTTGGCAATAGTTGGTGAAAATTATTATAAATTCTTTTAAATTCGTACAGAATTAAGTTAGCTGTAGAGGTTTTTTTTTTTTTTTTTTGTAATTGCATTTGAATGAACTTTATTTGTGCATATAAATTATGTTTTATTTGGCAAGCAAACTAAGTGTAATTGTTACAATAAATTAGGAAAAAAAAAAATTAAGTACATAAATTGTAAATATATCGTTGCTAATATCATTGAATTTATTTTGAGATTATATATGTGAAATGCTACAATTAACGTCGTTCCGTTTTGGGTCATTGTGGCATTTGTTAGTTTCTTTCATCGAGATGTGATGACATACACGGTCCTTTCTACTTGCGCAGGCACTTGGCATCATCCTTGGAGATGCACTTGAGGCTGCGGTAGTCGAAGCGCTCCTTGTTATCGCAACGCAGATGTACGTACTTATGTTTGCCCGATTTCTTGATCTCACAGCGATAGTACTTACGGCAATCGCGTACATCGGGATAAACATCGTCTTCGTCGCATTCATCCTCATCCTTTAGCTTCTTGATCACGTCCTTAACGTATTGCTTCTTCTCCTTGGAGTTTAAGTCTTCACTGTCCTCGTCTTCGCTGGATTTCTTCTGTTCACTGTCCTTGCTCTCCTTGGAATCCTTTGACTGTTTGCTATCCTTTTTGTCGTCCTTCTTCTCTTCTTCGGAATTAGACTTATTCTTTTTATCACCGTCATCCTTTTTGTCCTCGTCAGAATTGTTGGACTTCTTCTTGTCTTTCTCTTCTTGGGTGTCCTTAGATTTATTTTCTTCCTTCTTGTCGTTCTTGTCCTCAGCAGAGTTATTATTCTTCTTTTTCTCACTGTCCTTTTCTTCATTAGAGTCCTTTGGCTTTTTGCTATCCTTCTTTTCGGCTGAACTATTATCAGCGGGGCTTGGCTTTTTCTGCTCTTGCTCCTTGGACTGATCCTCAGTCTTCTTATTGTCTTGCTCAACCGATGCATTCTCGTTAGAGATTGCACCACCCGATGGCTGTTCGATAGATTCAGCAGTCTCTGGTTTGTTGTTGGATGGCAAAGCAGGCTTGTTTGTTGGAATCCAGCCGTTTACCCAGTTGTGCCAATTGGGCCAGAATGGTCGTCGAGTAGGTGCTACCTGGCCATTACCTGATTCATGTGGACGAGGCCAGAATGGAAATTGGGGGATTGGTCGAATGGCTGGCCTGCTAGGAACTGAAGGAATTAGGGGAATAACTGGTGGATTAATAGGAGCGTTGGGAATTACTGGGGTGTTAGGAGAGTTGGGAATGACAGGGGAATTAGGATTTGCGGGAGCATTAGGGTTCGCTGGAGCAGGAGCATTTGGATCCACAGGTGAGTTAGGATTTACTGGAGCGGGAGCATTAGGATTGACTGGCGCGCTGGGGTTCACTGGAGCAGGAGCATTCGGATCCACAGGTGCGTTAGGGTTCACTGGAGCAGGAGCATTTGGATCCACAGGTGCGTTAGGGTTCACTGGAGCTGGAGCATTTGGATCAACAGGTGCGTTAGGGTTCACTGGAGCAGGAGCATTTGGATCCACAGGTGCGTTAGGGTTCACTGGAGCAGGAGCATTTGGATCCACAGGTGCGTTAGGGTTCACTGGAGCTGGAGCATTTGGATCAACAGGTGCGTTAGGGTTCACTGGAGCAGGAGCATTTGGATCCACAGGTGCGTTAGGGTTCACTGGAGCAGGAGCATTCGGATCAACAGGTGCATTCGGACCAACTGGGGCATTGGGATCGACTGGGGTGTTGGGGTTCACTGGTGCGTTGGGATCCACTGGCGCGTTGGGGTCGACTGGCGCATTAGGGACAACTGGAGCATTTGGATCGACAGGTGCGTTAGGGTTCACTGGAGCTGGAGCATTTGGATCAACAGGTGCGTTAGGGTTCACTGGAGCAGGAGCATTTGGATCCACAGGTGCGTTAGGGTTCACTGGAGCAGGAGCATTTGGATCCACAGGTGCGTTAGGGTTCACTGGAGAAGGAGCATTTGGATCCACAGGTGCGTTAGGGTTCACTGGAGCAGGAGCATTTGGATCCACAGGTGCGTTAGGGTTCACTGGAGCTGGAGCATTTGGATCAACAGGTGCGTTGGGATCCACTGGCGCGTTGGGGTCGACTGGCGCATTAGGGACAACAGGAGCATTTGGATCGACAGGTGCGTTGGGATTCACTGGTGCGTTTGGATCCACAGGAGCATTAGGGTTCACTGGAGCTGGAGCATTTGGATCCACAGGTGCGTTAGGGTTCACTGGAGCAGGAGCATTTGGATCCAAAGGTGCGTTAGGGTTTACTGGAGCAGGAGCATTTGGATCCACAGGTGCGTTAGGGTTCACTGGAGCAGGAGCGTTCGGATCAACAGGTGCATTCGGACCAACTGGGGCATTGGGATCGACTGGGGTGTTGGGGTTCACTGGTGCGTTGGGATCCACTGGCGCGTTGGGGTCGACTGGCGCATTAGGGACAACTGGAGCATTTGGATCGACAGGTGCGTTGGGATTCACTGGTGCGTTTGGATCCACAGGAGCATTAGGGTTCACTGGAGCTGGAGCATTTGGATCAACAGGTGCGTTAGGGTTCACTGGAGCAGGAGCATTTGGATCCACAGGTGCGTTAGGGTTCACTGGAGCAGGAGCATTTGGATCCACAGGTGCGTTAGGGTTCACTGGAGCAGGAGCATTCGGATCAACAGGTGCATTCGGGTCGACTGGTGCATTAGGGCCAACTGGGGTATTGGGATCGACTGGGGCGTTGGGATTCACTGGTGCGTTGGGATCCACTGGCGCGTTGGGGTCGACTGGTGCATTTGGATCGACAGGTGCGTTCGGATTCACTGGTGCGTTGGGATCCACAGGAGCATTAGGGTTCACTGGAGCATTTGGATCCACAGGTGTGTTAGGGTTGACTGGAGCAGGAGCATTCGGATCAACAGGTGCATTGGGATCGACAGGTGCATTAGGGCCAACTGGGGCATTCGGATCAACTGGTGCATTCGGATCAACTGGTGCATTAGGATCAACAGGAGCGTTAGGATCGATAGGAGCGTTGGGGTCGACTGGTGCATTAGGGCCAACTGGGGCATTTGGATCAACTGGAGCGTTGGGATTCACTGGTGCGTTGGGGTCGACTGGTGCATTTGGATCGACAGGTGCGTTCGGATTCACTGGTGCGTTGGGATCCACAGGAGCATTAGGGTTCACTGGAGCATTTGGATCCACAGGTGCGTTGGGGTTTACTGGAGCAGGAGCATTCGGATCAACAGGTGCATTGGGATCGACTGGTGCATTAGGGCCAACTGGGGCATTCGGATCAACTGGTGCATTCGGATCAACTGGTGCATTAGGATCAACAGGAGCGTTAGGATCGATAGGAGCGTTGGGGTCGACTGGTGCATTAGGGCCAACTGGAGCATTCGGATCAACTGGTTCATTTGGATTGATTGGAGCGTTAGGGTCGACTGGTGCGTTGGGATCCACAGGTGATACAGTGGTTTCTTGAGGTGCAATAGTTGTGGTACCGATTGGTGCGTTTGGGTCGATTGGTGCATTTGGATCGACTGGTGCGTTGGGATCAATTGGTGCGTTGGGGTCAACTGGTGCGTTGGGGTTAACTGGCGCATTTGGGTCGATTGGTGCATTTGGATCGACTGGTGCGTTGGGGTCAACTGGCGCGTTGGGATCCACAGGAGCATTTGGATCGATCGGAGTGTTAGGGTCGACTGGAGAGTTTGGATCAACTGGAGCGTTGGGATCAATTGGAGCATTTGGATCAATTGGTGCATTAGGATCAACTGGTTCATTTGGATTGATTGGAGCGTTAGGGTCGACTGGAGAGTTTGGATTAACTGGAGCGTTGGGATCAATTGGAGCGTTAGGGTCGACTGGTGCGTTGGGATCCGAAGGAGATAAAGTGGTTTCCTGAGGTGCAAGAGTTGTGGTGCCGATTGGTGCGTTCGGGTCGATTGGTGCATTTGGATCGACTGGTGCGTTGGGATCAATTGGTGCGTTGGGGTCAACTGGTGCGTTGGGGTTAACTGGCGCATTTGGGTCGATTGGTGCATTTGGATCAACTGGTGCGTTGGGGTCAACTGGCGCGTTGGGATCCACAGGAGCATTTGGATCGATCGGAGCGTTAGGGTCGACTGGAGAGTTTGGATCAACTGGAGCGTTGGGATCAATTGGAGCATTTGGATCAATTGGTGCATTAGGATCAACTGGTTCATTTGGATTGATTGGAGCGTTAGGGTCGACTGGTGCGTTGGGATCCGAAGGAGATATAGTGGTTTCCTGAGGTGCAAGAGTTGTGGTACCGATTGGTGCGTTCGGGTCGATTGGTGCATTTGGATCGACTGGTGCGTTGGGATCAATTGGTGTGTTGGGGTCAACTGGTGCGTTGGGGTTAACTGGCGCATTTGGGTCGATTGGTGCATTTGGATCAATTGGTGCGTTGGGATCAATTGGCGCGTTGGGATCCACGGGAGCATTTGGATCGATCGGAGCGTTAGGGTCGACTGGAGAGTTTGGATTAACTGGAGCGTTGGGATCAATTGGAGCGTTAGGGTCGACTGGTGCGTTGGGATCCAAAGGAGATAAAGTAGTTTCCTGAGGTGCAAGAGTTGTGGTGCCGATTGGTGCGTTCGGGTCGATTGGCGCGTTGGGATCAATTGGCGCGTTGGGATCGACTGGAGAGTTTGGATCAACTGGAGCGTTGGGATCAACTGGAGCGTTGGGATCCAAGGGAGCGTTGGGATCGAGTGGAGCATTAGGATCGACAGGTGCTGCAGGATCGACTGGAGGCAGTGTTGTTTCCTGAGGTGCAATAGTAGTAGAGTCGACTGGGGCATTAGGATCAACAGGAGCGGCTGTACCCCAGCTGGGATCTACGGTTGTATTCGGATCAACTGCAGCATCTGTTGTAGTACCCACTGGCTCACTTGGAACAGTAGTCTCAACAATAGGTTGGCTCGTGGTCTCGATGGGAACGTTTGTGGTCGTCTCAACTGAAGCAAGCGTTGTATCAATGGGTTGTGCTGTAGTAACAGGCGCTTCGGTTGCATCACTAGGTTGCGCTGGGCCTTCGGTAGTGGGTTTCGTTGGAATTATCACATTGCCCGTAGTCGATTCGATAATAGCTGATGAGCTACTAGCACCCTGAACAATAGGGCTATCGGTGATTGTGGTCATCTTGGCGACAGCAGCTGTTGGTGCACTGCCATCCGATTTGACTGGCAGACAAATTTCCAAGCTATCGTTAATACAACGCGTGTTCGCTGGACATTGTTGGACAGCGCCCGAAGCGACATCTGCATAGCAGTATTGATAGGTCGAGGGACCCACGCATATGGCTGATTTGCCATCGCAATTAACGTTAATAATCTGTGCATTGGTGTTCAAGCCATTTTGATTCTTCTCAAGCATGCCCGCTAACTGTTGGAAAGAAAGAGATATGCAGGTGAAGAGAGAAAGAAATGAAGATTAGTATGATTTAGTCCACGGGGTCAAGACGTGCTGCACTGTTTTGTTACAAGTCAGTTAATTGTTGTACCGTAACAGTTATTTATATTACACTGGTTTAGTTTATCACTTGCATAGGTTATGTTCGAGTCGCCGCCGAGTGCTCTCAACGATATCCAAAGTATCAAGATTCCCGGCAGCTATTGTTAGTTTGTTTTCGGGGTCATAGGGTGTTTGTTTAGTCACGCGTATCCAAAGCCCGCAAAGTGCCACACAAGATGTTAATAATAAAAACTCATTGTTAATTAAAACCAAAAATATGTATTATACAAAAATAATAATTTGTGTGTTTTGTTTGTTTGATGAGGGGAAGTTTTTGTTTGTGTTTTTTTTTTTTTTGTTTTGGCGGATTTACGGGGTATTCGGGTTTTTGTTGGTGGGGATAATTTGTTCGATATTTTGTTTCGTATTTGCTGTGCGCGCTAGTAAGTGTTCAACGCAATTACCAAAAGTATAAGTAAAAATCTGGATATTTTGGTCGTCATCGTCGTGGGATATGTTTTTGGTTCGAATGTAAAATCGTTACTATCCTCAGTACACGCTATCGCGCTGCTTATATTCAATTTGCCACCAACTTCCACATTTATCTACGCGAATCTCACTGACACTAACCAAACATCGAATGATTATCTTTTGTTTGCGCCCAGATAAGTTTGCGACCAATTTATGATATTGCAGTGAAAAAATCTTGGCAATCTTCATCTATTTTGACTACCGTTCTTCATTATTAAGTATTATAGTTTTTCGGAAATTTTTATAAGTAAAATACGAGTAGTTTGCGATTTCTTATCAGCTGACGTAACATGAAAGAGCGCAAAAAATCAACAATTATTTTTGCAATTGTAAATTAAATGTAATATTTACAATTAGCTGCATTTACTTAATTTAGATTAGAAGCCACCTTTTGTTATTAATTGAGTTTGAACTTTTACCACTAAATATATTCATAAACATACTTAACTTCAAAGGAATTAATTTTATTTATTGTGAATCTATAATTCAATTAAATGTTAAGTGCATTCGAACTTAATGACAACAAACTATCGACCTTTGTTGTTTTGGTTATTATCTTGAGAAAGGCTTTCCCCGAAAATGTTCTTGAGTAAATAATACGAGAATGCCGGTACTTTCTAGGTATTTCATTATCTAGCTGTAAAAACCTTTTTTTTTTTGCAAAACTATATAAATTAAATGGGCTTAGCCGAGGTGTCTTAAATAAACTGTGGCAAGGTTAGGATAGTTTACAATCGACGAGAAATTCCACACAATAACATATTATTATTTTATTACTGTGGCAGGTGTAGCTTAATATACATATATGATATGAATCAGGCCTTGTAGCGCATTAAAATGCAATTAAAATCATAATAATAATAATAGTAAAGTGAAAACAATGCTAATATTGTTTAGTGCTTCCGATCGTCATTAACTTGATCATAATAATGATATTTCACACATTTGTTTAATTACCGTAATCTCAAACGTTGAAATTATGATAAAAAAAACCAAAAAGGGGAGGAAAAATAATACACTTAAGATCTGCGCATTTCCTGTGACAAATTTTACGTTATTTACACAAGTTCAAAATGGATAGCGAAGCAAAGAAAACAATTCTCCCAAATGTTGTACAAACCGGAAATGTGGTTCAGAGAGGATCCCTGCAAAGATCATGACTAAGGCCAATTGGCATGGACTTATCTCTCTCAAGTTTATCATATGCAACTCACAGATACAGTAGCTACAATATACATATGTATAATATTTCATATGCAAACGCAATAAAGAGCATACTCTTTTTTGTTTGTTCGAGAGTCTGCTAACCCCTCATTTTATGACGCAGACAAACCCAACGTCTTTCTATCCAATGTCCGTCCAAACAGATCTCACTTACGTATATGTTTTTTTTTTTCCACACGCTAGTATCGTAATGATCACGATCATGATCATGAATTTGCCAGTGATAAGAGATTCAAATAGATTGAAGATTACAGCCAGATGCTGTCCGACTAATGCTTATCGCGTAGATAATAAACGAGATAAGTAACGCGCCAGTTCTGGACAAGAACAATCCCCGAAACGTAAGCTGCTGTCAGTCGGATTGTATAACACAAATTTGTGTACTACAGTAGAGACTAGCTAAGTTGTTTTTCAAAAGTAAATCTTAAATGTGAAACTTTATGTTGCATACATTATTTACAAGTTAAATCACAAATTCTAAATAAAATGCATTTGTACATTTTAAATTAAATTTTATTATTTAATGAAGCTAGAGAGATCATAACTTTACGATTCCTGAAATTTTTGGTTCGATCACATCAAAATTGTAGAAGTTACTTAAGATATAATTTCTTCGGTTATTTGTTTAGTATTTTTTCGGTATATCAATAGCTTTTCGCTATATTTCAGTGCTTTGGGGGTAATTTGGAATATTTATTATTCTTGAAATTAATATACCGTAAAAGCACTAAAATATACCAAGTGATATTAATATATATATTGAAAAATACTTTTTAAAAAACAGAAGAAATTATTTCCTTAAAAACTTCTGCCGCAGTGTTTTGCTTTTATTGTTCATCGGTGACGGGTATCTTATAGTTGAGTATACTCATCTGTAGCTTTCTTAGTCATTTAATTTAAAGTGTCTTGACTATTATTTAAAAGTTCTTAAAAATAAATCAAGTTGTATTTAAATGAATCTGAAAATATTCAAAATTATATTTAAATAGTTTGATTCGAACATTATTTAAATAATTTTCGAAACTAGTTTTATTTTACATCTTTCTTACGAATCTTCTAATGAATATACCTGTCCTTCTCGCTGCCAAATTAATTATTCTATTAATTTTGTGTTATTGTTAATTTTGTAAATAAAATAAATAATTTTTGAAATACTTTAATTGTGTGCAATGAAATATAAAGTACTCGCTTTATGCGTATTAAATCGCTTTCTACCGAATGTTACGCAAAGCTGATAGCAATTAAATGATTCGATTCCCTTTTTTTTTAAAAGTAATTCATTCATATGAATTTGCACCGTATATGACGTTGTCAGATTGTGTGAGAGATATATGTATATATATATATATATGTACATACATATAGGTCCAAAGACCTTTGGGCGACTTCAGCTTATTAAGCTACTTAAATGACCGCAATTTGCACAACATCTGCCCAATTCCCAGACAACGGAGCTTTGAAATACGCAAAAAGGTGAACAGAGAGCACAGAGGTGGCTATCGACTGACTACTGAATGGATGGATGGGTGTAAATGGGGGGGGAGTGAATCAAACAACAAAAAATCAACAGCAAATTGCGTGGTAGCTCATCCATTTATGGCCATTGCATATGCCCTTTGAAGCCCAGCAATTGCATCAAATTGAACAATTAAGCGTTCTCGAATTCGTATTTTTTATTATTTTTATTGTTATTATTATTCAGTTGCTTCATTTAATGCGGTTAAACCATAATATAAAATACGAAAAAAACGAAAAAAAGAGCAGGCACAAATGCAATGCAGGCACTGCGGTTTTTCATGTCTAGACAATACAATAAATACAGTTAGCCCCATATATTTGTATTATCATCCATATATGCATGTCCTCCTCCGTCCTCCTCTCTCTCTCTCTCTCTCTCTCTCTCTGCTGACGTTCTCTCGCATACGTATATTTTATAATTGGCGCCAATTTGTTGGCTTATCGCCGTGGCGAATGCAACGACAAAACGTGCAGCATTACGCACAAATGAGGCACACATTTTGTGACTGGCTTCGTTAACTGATTGAATGCAATGCATGCAACAGCATGCAGCATGCCACATGCCACACACATGCCACAAGCTCAACTGGCACTTTAACAACACAAACGAACACGTGTCATTATCATTTCCATTATGATTCTTATCATTATCATTGGCGTTATCGCGATCGCTGTAAAACAGCATTAGCATTAGAATTGTTATTGCAATTATTATTGTTGGAGACATTGTTAGCAGTATTGCAAAAAGTTTCGCTTTGATTTTTGCCATTCACATATTTTTACGACTAACGCCAAAGCAAAAGCGACATTTACTGAAGTAAACACAAAGTTGTATGGGTTAAAAAATAATAAATAATGATTATTTTTGCATAATTTTAAATTATTTACAAACTATTTTTGTATGGGAAAAACTCCAACTTACAACAGTAGTTTTGACTGACAAACTGGTATAATTTGCACTCTATGGTATATTTAGCATGTAGTATTTTATCAATATACCAAATATAACCTTAGGTATATTTTATATTATTAGTTGCTTTGACTGTCCTATACGGTATAGTATGAATGTAGTACTATATCATTATACTAAATACAACCTTTGGCATATGTTTAGTATCAGTTGCTTTTGGCTGACAATATGGTATATTTTGCATTGTATGGTATATTTTGAATGCAATACTTTATCTATATACTAAATATAATCTTGGGCGTATTTTTAGTATTAGTTGATTTGACTGCAAATCTGGTATATTTTGCACTGTTTGGTATATTTTGAATACTGAAACAATATACCGAATATAACTTTGGCTGTAAATCTGCCATAATTTGCACTGTATATTTTGCATGTAGTACTGAATCAATATACCAAATAGAAACTTTAGTATTTTTGTGGTATATTTAATGGTATATTTGAAAATGTATACCGTGCTGTTACTAGATTAAAAATCGAATTTCAAAACAATACCTACAAATGCACATACTTAATTCTAAGCTGAATGTTACAAGAATAAAACGATTAAGAAAAGAAAGAAGTATTTTTATATTATATCTCCAATGGTCATTATCATTAGCATTTGCTGCAACATTAGCCAACTTTATTAACACACACTCTGCGTTTATCATGCAATTGAAGCACTTTGTCTTGTGCTGTGCTGCATTCTTCTCAGCAAATGGGCGCATTCTATGCCGTCGTCAAATGGCCCGTTTGACAGGCCAAAGGCAAACAGTCGACGTGCTAATTCGTTGGCCACCCATTTCGGCAGCCAAAGGCTGTCTCCGTCCGTGTGTGTGTGTGTGTGTAGTAGATTCTCTCTTGGCCATTTCCCTGGCCAAATGCAACGTTGACAGCTCAAAAATTGTAACAAGAACGCTGTGGGACACCAACCAACCAAAAAAAAAAAAAAAAGCACCGAGATAGTAGGTGGAAAAGGGAATGGGAATGGGCAAGGGAATGGGCAGGGGAAAGGGAATGGGAAAGGGAATGGCAAAGGGAATGGGCAAGGGAATGGAAAGGAGAATGGGAATGGTAATGGGAACGGGGAATGTTGCAAGGACAGAAACTGTTGTCCGTTGCATGCAAATCAAGTGAAAGGCGCATTGCCATTGCGTTGCCAGGCAGCATCCGCTTTTGATGCGCTCCCTTCCCTTTCCCTTCCCTTCCCTTTCCCTTCACTGCCGTGGTGATGGTGCAACAAAAACCCGAGAGCATCCTCCGCTACCCCGAACTCTTCTCTGCACCCCCCACAAAATTATGCAAGTCGTGTCGGTTGCGCTGTGCTGCAACTCTGCGTTAATGTTGTTGGCGTTGCGGCCGCGGCTGTGGCGGCTGCTGTGGCTTTGCCAGAGCTCAGAGCGCCCAGCGTGCCTCATTGGCGTTGCACAAAGGAGGAGCGACGTGGACGATGAGGAGGGGGCAACGGCGACGTCGGTGGCGGTGGCGACGTTGACGTCAGCGGCAGCGGTGGCTAAATTTGCATAAATTAACAATGTTTCGCAATTGCAGCCACTGATGCAGCGAATTCTTGTCACCCCCTCCCTCTACAACCGAACACTTCCACTACAGTAAATATGTGTGTGTGTGTGTACCAGTGTGTGTGTGTGTGCTGTCCACCATGTGCAATGTGCGCGTTTTATTGATTTGATGCTCCAATGCACTTATTATCCCTCAAGCAGCCAGCGCCAGTTAATCCCGTGGCGATGCGGCGCCATTTTACACACACACACACACACACACACACACACATAGGAACACTCACACACACACACCCACATGTGGGTATTAGGATGTGTGTGCCCAAAAAGTTGGTCAAGTATACGCAGGAGGCGGCTCATTAGCTAAGCCAAGTGGAATTGCTGAAAGTGCGTGCGTTTTGTTCTCTCTTCACTGTTGCTTCCCTCTTCATCTCTCTTTCTCTCTCTCTCTCTCTCGCTCTCTCTCTCTCTTGGGTATGGGCGACACTCTCGGCCCTTCAATAATCCTATTATACATTTGTTATTTTAATAAATAACGCTTCTTGCTTCCTGCATTTCATGCATGACACGCTAAATTTATTTATCTGCATTTGATTCGCGCATTTGTTGCATACTTTTCGGCGTCGCATAGTATTTAAATCACTTATACGCAGTGTGACATTGGAAATTGCCTGTAAATTTATCTTATTCAGTTATCATTCTATATAATTTACTCGCATTAAGATTGCTACTTTTATTTGAAATAGCTTTTACTTTGGTGTTCAATGAAAACAAATCTTGTTGCATACTTTTCGGCGTCACGTGGTATTTTAATTACTCATACGCAGTGTGGCTTAGGAAATTGGCTATAAATTTATATTAATTATTTTTGTTTTTTGTTTTTTTTTTTTATTTGAAGTAGCTTTTGCTTTTTAGTTCACTGAAATCGATTCTTGTCATATGCTTTTTGGCGTCGAGTAGTTGTTCAATTACTCATACGCAGTGTGGGTTTGGAAATGGGATGTAAATTTGTATTAATCAATTAACATTCTATAATTAACTCGCATTAAGAATACTATTTTTAATTGAAGTAACTTTTACTTTGGTATTTTAATGTATAAACTAAAATTTTCTTCGCTAAAGAAATTAATGTCTTGTTGCATACTTTTTTGCGTCGCAAATTTAAATTGTGCATATGACATGAGGAATTACAGAAGTAAAAGAATTAGACCAAATTAAAGTTGTAATTTTTATTTAAAGTTAGTTAATGTTAGTTATTTATGTGTTCTATAATGAAATAGTTTTATTTGTCCGCTCCGTAGAAATTTAACAAGAAGAAAACATTTCGTTCAAAATTTCAACAAATGATCTGCAATCAATAATATATTCTTACAGCTTAAATACCTTAAATTATATTTAACATTTAAGTAACTTAATAAATGCATAAATTGCATTTCATATTTCGTTAGTTAAAACATAAAAAAGTGCAAAACTCGACACCAAAATAAATTTTTATTCCACTTCTTTTTATTTTGTGTTTCTGCATTGATTAATTCTATTTGATTTATTATACATTTACAAAATATTCAGTTTAATTTGCAGTTAAATGCAATTTGACTATTTGTCTGTATATGTTTTTAATTTTCGGCATATTAAACTGCAACTGAGTTTTGAATTTCACATTTGACATGGCCTCCAGCAAAGTCGATGTGTTTTTTATTATAGTTTGCTGGATTTTCCTTTTTTTTTTTTGTTTTGTTGTTGTTTATTTTTTTTTTTTGTCTGCATGCAATTGAAATTGATTTAAAAATTGCATTCCCGATACAGATTTGAGTTTGGCCCCGCATTTGTGATGTGTGTGTATAATGAATGTGTTGTGTTCACTTCAATGCAGAAATTTGCAACTGCTTTGCATTGTAAATTGTGCTTTTGTTGCTGTATCTTTAAATGTATTCCTATGTGTGTGCATTTGCATGTGTGTGTGTGTGTGTGTGTGCTTGTGTGTGTGTGTGTGTGTGTGTGTGAGTGCGCATAAGCGAGCAGAAAAATGAAATCATCATGCAGTCAATTAATCAAACCGTCAGACTCTTTGATGTATATAATATGTATACTATATACATACATACATTCATATGCATAATGTTTGTACATTCATCTGTTTGGGCTTACAAAATGTCTTAAAATTTGTCACCGAATATAAAGCATATACAATTCTGGTCACACTTTTTTGTTTGGCTTTTCTTAAAAATTATATGAGATCCCAAGGGTTTTTAGCTGTTAAAACAAATGATCACAGCTAATTAATGTAAAAGGTCGTAATATTAGAAATTTTATTTAAGCTAAGTCAGGTGAGTTACTTGCAAGAAAAAACGCCTAAGTAACTATGTAAGTTTAGTGTTTCAGTTATCCAGATAAAGTTTGATGATCTTAATAAAAGCAAAACATACATCGAGTACAAGCTTATGCTTAAGCTACATGAAATTTCATCAATATAATTTGAAAACGCAAATAAATCATCAAATTTAGATGACAGCTGATCTAAAATGTATATCTAGGGAAAATGGAAATTATAACTCTAGAAAAAATAAAACTTCTATGTCTAAAGAAAATGGAATTTCTACTTTTTGTCGACAAAAAAATTATAGCGCTATCTCTTATAGTCTTATAGTCTCTGATATCTAGTTGTTCATATGGACAGACGGACAGACAGACATGGCTTCAAACCGTCTACAGTATATATTGAGTGCAGTAACATATCAATATACCAGTTGGCATATTTTTTGGTAATTTTGTGGTATAATATAAGAAAAATACTGCAATATTTTACTTTTATTCAAAATGGTTAGCGGGTATTTTACAGTCGAGCACACTCAATTGTAGCTTTCTTAGTTGTTAAATAGCATTCGATTTTACTGAGTTGAAAATTGGCTGGCAACGTTTTAAATGTTGATAAATGTGGGCAAACAATAATTAGAGAGCAATAAAATGGTGGTTGTTGGCTGCAGTAGTTGGAATATGGAAAAGTGCCATTGAGTACACTCATTTGCAGCCTGAATGAATCGAGTGAATGAATGAGCGAATGAATGAGTGAGTGGGTGGGTGAGTGAATGTCTTGAGTTTGCTTGGGGCGAATCGTTGGTCAATTCAATTTGCATTTTAGCCAACTAAAAACTGAATTTCTTGTAATGCTTCTATAGACACTCGCTGCAGCTCATTTAGCCTTCATCCTTCGTCCTGTAGCTGTAGTGTTTGGTTGTTGGTTTGAGGAGAGCAGAAGTGGAGCTCGACGAAGAAGGCAGCTTGTGTGTCCTTGTCGTCCTTGTCATCATCATCGTTTTGCTTATTTGTTTATGTTGCGCAAAGTAAACAACTAATTTTAATTTGCCGCAGGAGTCGCAGACAACGAAGAAGACGACGACGACGACCAAGACGATGATGATGATGATGATGATAGCTATGTTCATGATGATGATGATGACAAGCGTGTTGAGGTTGAGGTTGAGGCTGAGAATGTCGCCGGTTGAGTTTTGTGGGCAGCTAAGGACACAGGACTCCAGACAAAGGATTGGATCAGTCGAATTAAATAAAAGAATGAATCTCAAACCGCAAACAAGCTCAGCATATTTACCTCTCTCTCTCTCTCTCTCTCTCTCTTTCTCTCTGCAATCTTCTCTCTCTCTCTCTCTCTTTTCGTTTGCTTTCATTTTTGTGCATTTTGTTAGTTTGCATTTTGTTTTGACATTTCATTTATGTAAATACCAAGAACAACAACAACTATAACAACAAATAATCTTTAAATAATTTAGTTTTTTTTTTGCGTTGAGAAGGCGGCAGGGGGCGTGGCAGTCAGCTCATAACAACTCTGTGAACTTTGCGTTGATTTTTGGGGCATTTTATTTCATTTATGTATATTTCGTTCGCTCAACTTTAACTGGCCAAAGGACAGCGCAGCATGTGTGTGTGTGTGTGTGTGTGTGTGTGTGTGTGGTTGAAGCTGAAACAGCATGAAAGCGGAAACGGAAGTGCTTACCTTTAGCACACACACACACAGAGACACACACACATACAGAGACACACACAGACAGGCATACATTATTATACATGGCATGCAAAAAATGTTTGCTGCGCCTTCAAGTGCTGCTCACGCAGCCCATGTGGGCGTGGCACCAAGACTAGGCGGCAAAAGAGGGAGCGGATTGCTTACACACACACACACACACACACACATGCATGGAGTAAAGTGAGCTTTAAAATATGTCCACAGGTGCACAGAGGCTGAGTGTAACTGCTGCTGCTGCTCGCGTGGCTGCTGCAACAATGGGCAACGGTGGCAAGTGGGGTAAGCAGGCAGGCGGGGGGGAAGGGGACTGACTGTGCTGTGGCAGGGACGAGCTGGAATTGACTTTCAGCTTTTGACTTGTATGCCAAACGAAACACACACGAAAATTGCCATTGCACGAGGGTCGCACAAACAGTTCAACGATTGAAAAGAAATATGGTTTTCAACCATATAATTGCATTTGTATTTTTTAAACTTTTGTGTTTATAAACAACATTTAAAAAATTATTATTATTTTTTTTATATATAATGAATTTACTTATTATATCAAAATCAAATGTAATCATGTTTTGGAAATATTCTTAGAAAAATGTTAAAAGTCTTCTCTTGTATTTATAGAGAAAATTTAAATAAATTATATTTCTATTTTTTTATTTTATAATGCATTTACTTTTATGTCAAAACAATAATAGTTTAGAAATATTTGTTGAACAATGTAATTTATATACAACATTTAAATAAAACAATAACATTTTTGTATAATGCATTTATTTTTATGTCAAAATCTAATCAAAAATGTTTTAAGAATATTTAAAGAATAATGTTAAAATATGCCATTTTCCTCTTGTATTTATATACAAACTTTGAAGAAATTTGTATTTATTTTGCTTTTATTTTATATTGCATTTAATTTTGTTTCAAAATCAAATGAAATAAAGTTTTGAATACTAGGCAAGCTCAAAAAAGTTGTTAGAATTTGCAATTTTCATTAACTTTGATTTAGTAGAATTGTAAATGAAATAATTTGTTTAAGATTATAAAGATTAATTTTCATTTTAATTTGTATTATATTATATAAATAAAATTTGCAAATATTCTTTAACTTTGATTTAGAAGAATTTATTTCCATTTTCGATTTGTATTATATATAATATATATACTAAAGATAAAATTCTATTATAGATGACTATTTTTTTAAAATGTTAATTCCAATATTTTTTTTATTTTTAGGTTTTTCCCGGCATGTTTGCCAAGTATTCGATTTACCCTCGTTGGTTGTAATTTGGATTCTTGGTCTGTTGCGTTTACTGCAAAAGGCTAATTGAAATTTGCCATTAATAATGCAAAAAGGTCTCGGTGAGAAACTTTTAGGTCCACCCACACATACATATGTATGTGTGTGTGTGCATGTGTGTGTGTGTTTCTAGATATGTGTGCGTGCTATTTTAAATATTTCAAATATTTGTAACATTTGCCGCTGCCGCCACTCAAGTAACCAAAAGTACACTACACCACACCACACCACATACATACACTCACATCCACACACACACTCACACTCCCTCACACCACACACACACCCTCCCATTCTTGCCGGTCGTCGTCCACAATTTCGGCCTCGCCATTTACCGCACGCCAAAAACATCAACGACGAAGAAGGTGAATGCTTATTTTCTGGTCCGTCAGCCGCCGGCTGATGACGACGTCGCCATCTCCGTCTCTGTCTCTCCCTTTTTCTCCATTGCCTTCCCCCTTCTTCGTCAACGTCACCACATGTAAAAATGCTAACGGTTAGCCCGATGTCCCTTCTTCGCTTTTCTCTCCCGTTCTTTTTTTTTACCTGCGAGCACACACAAATTGCTCTGGGTGGGAGACGCGTCTCGAGTCTGGAGTCGGCTTGTGAAGGGTCGGGGAAGGGGGGGTTTCAGGGTTGGGCACTGCGCGAGTTATGCTGTGATTTCGCGATCTGACGGAGAGGTCGACAGCGTGAACTAAGGGAGTGATGGGAGTCTGTGTGTGTGTGTGTGTGTGTGTGTGTTTGGATGGGAGCAATGTTGGCCAAAGGACGCGACACAGCAACAACAATAACAACAACAAATAAAAGGCAGATAACTTTAAGCATTGATGAACTAACAAATACCCAAAGATTGATCACATATCTCATAAATCAATTGTAGAAACTGTACTAACAAATCCGCAAATATTGATCAATCCAAATAAATATAATTTATAATACTGATCATTGCTTTAAGCTGATCATGCTGAAGTGTCATAAATATAAAATTGGGTAAATTTACTAACAAAGCTGCAAATTTTGATCTCTCATTGATTATTGTTTTTTTTTTTATAGTATTAATCATTGAATGTAAATTACAAGAAATCCGAAAAAACAAAAATCTATATTTGAAGTTTCATTGTGATTTGAAAATTAATAGTTTTCAAATATTTGTATGGTTCAAATGTCATAAGAGTCAATTGTAGGAAATGTACTAACAAATTCGCAAATATTGATCATTAAAAAGCAATATTTTTTTCAAGTAAGGATCATTGTTTATAAAGAAAATCTCAAAAATATCAATTTTTAGTAAATCTACTAACGAACCTGCAAATGTTGATCACTCAATGTACATTTTATTTATAGTTTAGTTAGTCTAGTTATATCCATTGTTAAAATAGTGAAATTCATAAAATATAAATAAGTTGTATATCAATTATTATTAGATTATAAATATCTAACTTAAAGTCTTAAAATAGTTAAATACATAAAAGCAATAATAATTATAATTATTGTTTAAAAGTTTGTTCAACTTCTACAAAAGAAAGTATTTCCAGGTAGTTGATCACCGTCTCAGCTTCAGATCGAAAATCCGCAAGTGAAATGTTGTTGTATATACAATAAAACAATGGGTAATTCCTTTTGTAAACATTCATAACCGAGTCTGCAAGCATTTCATATGCACAGGGTATAAAAAGTAAAACGAACTCTTGGTAAAGATGAAATGGTTTCAAATATGTGCAGCTGGGGGCTGAAGCTGCAAAGGTAGCGCCCCATATCAAGGACCACGGCCACGGCAAGCCTACCAAGCCACCCAATTCTCGCATGTATCATACACTCCCATCTCACACCCCCAACACACACACACACACACACACACATGACTGACAGCAGATATGTCGCGGAGTGTTGAATGAGTGGCAATGGAAAGAGTCGTCTATTTTGGGTTTATGCATGTAGAGCGAACGGAAACTGTCTTCAAATGCTGAAGCACACAAGCACTCTACAATGCGGCACTTAAGTTCCAAGGAACCTTTTGACAGCTGCCCGATTGATGAATGCTATATAAGAAATATAATTATTAAAGCTTTGTATATAATGCTAATTTGATCAGATTGCAATTAATTCGTTTCTCCAAATTGACAAAAATTTCATTTAATTTTAATAAATTATGTTAATAGTAATTCAAAAGTATTTCAATAAATTTGAAAATGAAATAAATATTTGCATATAACAAATAAAGGAATATTTTAAAGATTTTATAAAAACAAAAAAAAAACATTTTTACGTTTTTTACTCAATTAAACTAAAGAAAAACAAATGTAAAAAAAAAAGAATACTTTACTTTTATTTAGGGTGGAGAAATATTAACAAAAAAAGTTTACGTGAAAAGGAATACATTAATTTAAAAATTACATAATGTAAAACAAATGCGTAAATTTAAAAAAGAAAAAACACACACACATTTTTAGGGGGAGGGTAAATATTAAAAAAAAAAATGTTAATGAAAGGAATTTGCATAATATAAATATAATAAAATCATGTTTAAAAAAAATTCATATAATTTATTTACAAGCAAAGAAAATCTTTTTTCTTAAATGTGATTACTTAAAAAAAAAACACACTTCATAATTATTAAAAATACAAAAATATGAGAAAAAAAATAATATTTTAGTTTTGTTAACGGAATGAAAAATATTCCCAAATCTGTGTAAATGAAAAGGAATACGTCAATATAATGAACATATGTTTTCATAAAAAAACAAAACAACTAAATTTTCTTAAATATAAAAAAAAATTATAATTTAATTATACAAAAAAATCTATTTTCTTAAAAAAACATACTTCTTATATATCAAAATATACAAAAATATACAAAGTATTAAAAAATTCATAAATATATTATAAACTGAACTCATCAATCGCATTAATATGCCGAACAAACGAATTGTAGCGCATTCAAATTTCGACGTCGCAAAAATTGTGAACATTTTTTTATTTCAGTGACTCCCCTTCAATCTTGCCTTTTATATTTGCAGTTATTGTCGTTGTTGTTGCTGTTGTTGTTGTTCGTGTCGTTTCGCTTTTTTATTATTTATTTCACTTTTTATTTTGTTGATTGTTTTACAAAACAACGCCGAGAACAAACGGGAAGCAAACCGAAACGAAACAAAACGAATGCCAGCGTCCTCCTCCTGCCAAGCGAAGAGATTGCCGCTGATGGCTCTTGGTCTTGGTTTTGCTCTTGCTCTGGATTTGGAACTCGATTGTTGAAGGAAGGGGAGGGGGTGGATGACGAAAGAAAGGGCAGAGAAGGGGTCGAAAGCAAATGGAAAAAAATCTCTCGAGGCTACTGAAAACTTATTCTTGCTTTCATTCCTTACTCCAAACTCCCCAACTCAGAGACGCTCTCTTGTTTGCTGTGACGTTTCCATTCAGTTTTTCGGTTTCGTTTGGTGCTTGGCCAGTTATTTCTTATGCTGCTTGGTTTTTAGCTTTGCGCCTTGGCGACCTCATCTCCTGCCGCCTGGAGATGAAGTAGAGAAAGCAGAAGGGGAAGGACTCTCCTCATCCGGTCTCAGGATCGTACACGTTTGCCGCTCGTAGTTTGGTGGTTTAAACACATGAAACAATTATAAAGTTGCCAAGAAATGTAAACCCAAAGAGAAAACAATTTAATTGAATTTAAGCAGGGGTTGTCATATCCTAATGGATTTAAAACAACAACAACAATAACAACAATGACAACAACAATCACAACTACAACAACATCAAATACAAATAAAGCATAATACATAAAAAATGAGAGCTGAGGCCAGCTCTCCAGTGGGGGCAAAGTCCACAGAATTGAGTTTTATACGCCGCCGCCACCACCACCAACAACAACACGAACAACAGCGACTAAAACTTACTCAAAGGGCAAAAAGGGAAAGGGAATAAAGCATTGAGTGTGGTGTGGTATGGTGCGGTAAGTGTGCGAGTGGAAGTGAGATGGCTGCATTACAAAACTTGCTGGGTCGCTAAATGGATGTTGGACCTCAAAACTGAAAGCCACATCCTGCTGGTATTGTTGTTGTTGTTGTTTTATGCGCGTAGTTTTGCTTGATTTTACTTAACAGAAGAATGCAATTACTTAAGACATTGCTAAGCAGATTATTATTGCCTTTGCTTTTTGTTTACATCAGTTGAACGATTAATCGTGACTTGCTGACAGCTGAGAGTCGTGCCCGTCAACTATCGATAGGTGCAAATACAATGATTATCGCAAAACGTGTAACGAAATCGATACAATGAATATCACCACAAATATTAATAAGTGAAAAGTGCAACAAAGTTGGTTGGATATTTTTTTTTTCCAATTTTTTTTCTTGTGTGCAACATTTGAATTTTAAAGTGCGGAATTCACGCCCAGTGCGCCACGCCCACAGCACCATCGTGTCTTTATGTGCTATGCATGTGTTCATTGTTGTGTCGCCGCGTGACAACGCCACTTTGATTCGCCATTGAAATTGGAATCCGCTTATTCTGCCGACGCGCCGCGCCAAAAAATAAATAAATACCAATATAGTGAGTGAACGTTTTATTGTGTGAGTGTGTGTGTGTATGTGTGCAGAGCATACAAAATAAAAGCAAAACAATATTTTCCTAATTTTCGCGCGCGCACGCGACCAAAGAAAATCCAACGACAAAAAAAAAATGGAGAAAAAAGAAAGCCCAAAAGCAAAGAAAACTGTCAGCAACAGGCGGACGACGCTGTCAACTGAAGCGCAGCAGGAGCTCCACTCTCGCCTCAGAAGTGCGAGCGAGAAGGGAGAGTAGTAGGTAAGTGGGTTTTGCAATATACCAGTAGATAGTGGAATGAGAGAATGCGAAAGGGAATGGGAATGAAGAAGACGCCTGCTTTGCCATTGTGTGTGTGAGCGAATGTAGTGTAGACAAAACCCAATCCAAAAATCTTCTGTCTAAAGATGCGAATGCAGCCAAGCGACTATTCCCCCCCTGCTACCCACCCTGCCCTTCGTCAACTGTCGCCGTTTGTGTTTGCAGCCAGTTTTGCCTTTTGTTTGCTGTTGATTTCCGCCGCTTCCGATTGCTTTGTTTTTATTGCATAGCTTCAGGTGACTGCATAGGCAGCGGAGTATAGCACGCTGCTTTTTGTATTTTTTTTGCTGATATAAAGTTGATACAATGATAAAAGCAAACAAATGCATGCAATTTACGTTTAATTTAACACGATTGCTAAACCGTTCCAGAACTGTTGATGCGATCGGAACGAAGATCAAATGAACGGCACGGCGTTCAAATGAACAACGTTATGGATTATTTGGAACTAGAGCGGTTTGTTCATTTAATTCACTTTGTGCTTTGCATACACACAAATATAGCGGTTGCCTCGCACTTATTGTCAATTGGTGAAAAATGGTTTGTTTACATGTTGTGTTGTGTGTGCGTTCTTAACTTTGCAAAATGCATCCAAAGGAAATGTTGTTTATTGCTTTTGTGCAAGACTTTGGAATTAGCATTTTATGGAAACTCAATTAGAAATAAATCTTGTAACATTGTGCCGGCCAATTAATCACAGTGCTTACTGAATTTTGTGTCTCTCAGTTACCTGTGCAAATATCGTAAGTAATTTATAACTGATGAACTATCAAATACCGCAAATCCAAAATGTGTGGGCAAAACTTTCTATTTACACACGACTTGTTTGGCTTGCCAAAATATGAAAATGTTTTGCATATTTGAATTTGTTGCAGCTGCTGCCGCTGCTGCTGTTGTTGTTGTTCTCGTTGTTGTTGTTGCTGCTGATGCTGTTATTGTTGTTTTTGCTGGTCGCTAGCATATTGTAAATTTGATTTATTTATTCATTTTCATTTTCATTGATTTGTTTGTTTTTATTTAATTTAATAAATTATTTCAACTAAATTAATGCCGGACACACCCACAAAGCAAACCAAAGCGGTCATCTCTTTCCCACACTACACACTACACACTACTAAGCCATACTATGTATGTGCATATTGCCCTCTCGTTTCCCCACCCACAAAACCCCGAGGCTAAGCGACATTTGGCCGGATTCCATGGCTTTCAGCATTGATTGCAGCCTGTATATATTTTAATTTTAATCAATACATCAAACGCAAGCACATTTAGAGGGGATTCTAGTAGAACTTCAACTGCAAAATGTTTAAAAATAGTAAAATAAAAATCCATCAATTACCCCTTGCTTGCAGTTTAACATTATTATATATACATACATATGTATGTATGTGTGTTTAATCTATGTGTATCATCATCATAAAGCAAACCACAAGGTAAATACCAATAAAGCTGTAGTACGTTGTATATTGGCATGTTAGACAGACTCAATGTGAATCTCATCATTAGAAGCAAATCATCAATGCGAGCACTAAGAAAATTATTGTAAATTGCACATCATTCACTACTCTCAGTCTGTCCCTCTCTCGCTCACTCACTCTTTCACTCTCTGTGCGTGTGCATTGAAGAGCTTTAATATTTCAAATGCTACTGCATTTGCAACTCATTGCAATCTACTTAGAGTCATATGTGATGTGATGTCTTAATCTTCCTAATATAGTTACCAATGTTTAATGCTCTTCAACTGTGCATTAGAACCTGCTTTTATTAATTATCAAAGAAGTACTATATATTACTATTGAAAGATTTGCTCGATTATTGCAAAATATTTCAAAGCGAAATAATGTTTTTGCTGCAAATATGCAATTTTCTCTACAGAAATTATTATATTTGAATATGCAGATGTTTATATGTGCTATCCATAGGGTAGAAGGATATTGCAACTTTGTGGAAGTTACATACATATATAAAAAATACTTTGGTGATGGAAAAAACTTCAACTTACTACAAGTTTTAGTTGCTTTGGCTGACTATCTGGTATATTTTGCACTTTATGGTATATTTTAAATGTAGTACTATATCAATATACCATATATGGTTTTTGGTATGTTATTAGATATTGACAATTTGGTTTATTTTGCACTCAATGGTATATTTTGAATGTGGTCCTATATCAATATATCAAATATATCATTTGGTATGTTTTTAGTATTTTTGTGGCTTATTACTTTAGCATATTTTTAAATTAATACCGCATTGTTTTTCTTTCTCGACCTTATTTGAAACCTATTATTATCATTTTATCTTTAAAATTTTTGTGGTTTATTATTTTTGGCAAATTGTAGTTGGAAACTTCCTAATTAATGCTGTTGTCATGTTTATATTTTAGGATTGAACGATTCATGCATAATATTGTATCAGTTTTGTTTTTCGGAGTTCTATGCATATTCTATATATGCTGTTTGCATAATCCGATCTGTTGCGGTCAAAATAGTTTTGCAAAAGTTCTTTGAGGCTTTGGAGACGATTACAAAATCATTGACAGCGCACATATTGTTAACAGCAAAACACATTATTATTATTTTTTTTCTTTTTGTTGTTGTATTTTTCGGGGATATTTTCTGGGCAAACCAACAAAGATTTTGTATTTAATCTCATGACATGACCATGAACACAAAACTTCAGACTGCCAACAACGTTGTCAATTTGACGAAGCGAACGACGAACGCAGGTGTGTGTTAGTGTGTGTGTGTTCAAATGTGTGTGTGTGTGTGTATAAATAACTGGCATGTTGTTGGCTTTTTGCAGCTTGGCGTCATGCATGTTGTTAATTTGTTGCAGCTGCTATTGTTGTTGCTGTTGTTGCTGTTATTTGAATCCAGTGCTTTAGGGATTAAAAACACGCAGCAAAACAAACACACACAAATACTCTCTAGTCGTAGTATGCATGATTTGTGCATACCCTGTAAAAAATGAGTGCACCTAAGGCAGCTTATTTCAACACTCGATTTGCATAATAAATCTATGCTCAACTTATTTTACTATTACTTCCATTTGAATGCAAGATTATTGTATAAACAGTTATGCTCATTTGCATAACCTTTGTGGTTGTGATTACAGGGTATGCATAAGCATTTATTTATGCAAATTTTATTTTATTTGTTTTCAATATTTTGGTAACTTTGTCGCTGATATTTCCGCCATACAAATAAACAAAAATGCCAGAAGCCGTCAGCCAGGCGCAAATGTGTTTGTTAAATTTCCCAACAAACACACACACACACACACACACACACACACACATGCACACATCAGTTGCCTGTACATGACGGCGCATTATTTTCCATTTTAATAATTCAAATATCAATTTGTTGTTACATTAAATATTTAATTTGTACTAAAATGTGTTAAATTCTTTTGGGTATTATAAACATATAATTCTATAACACACACACATCAAATATATACAGAGAGCGACGCATGTGTCATGCAATTTTTGGTTTGTTTAATTACAGCTTAAAATCTTTGATTAAAAAACTGACAACACACACACATAGAGAACAACTAAACAAAAGCGCAACACACAACTTTTTTGGTTATTTTCTAGTCGCAGCTTAGTTGAACTAAACTTGATTTGATTTCCTCCCCAAAAAACTTTTCTTCACTTCATATTATTATTATTATTGTAGACTTTTCTAATTTCGAATTTAGTGCACAACTTCTTCAATTATTCAATTCAATTCAAAACAAAATGCAAAACATTTTCCAAAATATACAACACTATATCATATTTCACATTTGAGAACTATTTGGAGCCAAGTGCATTACAGCATTGATATTACCCTAGCTTATGGTAGTGCACATAATTAACATATTGTTTGTCACTTTTGCGGCTTTACCACAAATAAACAGCAACAGAAACTGAAACAGCAGTTGAGCATTCACATACAACACCATTAAGCTGTTAAATCCATTGATCCGAGACTTATGGCCACTTTAAACCAAAATACTATATGCACAGGTATTCATACAATCATTTAAAAAAAAAAACAAATAATACCAAAATAGCAAACAGAAACCCCAAAACACAACTGTACCAAACTGACATCAGTTACCGGGAATTAATCTTTGTTTGTTAACACCATAAAATACAGTATTAAGTGCTAAAAGTTCAAACATATTCAAGGCGTGAAAAATGTATATCAAAAAAGATACAGATTAGATATAGATTAGAAATAAATTGGAAAATGATTGCAAATTAGTGTGAAACTTAAAGCAATTGAAAGTTAATATTGAAAGTATTATGTGCAAAAAGTTCAAACATATTCAAGGTATATCAATATTGATATAGATAAGATACAGATTAGAAATAAATAGGAGACACGATTCTGAATTATGATTACAAAGTAGTGTAACAGTTAAAGCAATTAAGTTTCGCTAAAAAATGAACTAGAATGATAGAAACAAGTTTTTAAAACTGCATTGTATAATAAAGTAAACAGAAATCTTCTGTAAACTGTTTGGTTAAAGAAATTAAACATTTTCAGACAATAGAAAGCAGAACCCTGGAATAAAATCTACAAAAAAAAATGTAGAATAAGGCATTTAGTAGTCAGCTATAATAAGCTTAAGAAATAGTTTGGTTTTAAGAATAAGCAGAACCAACCACTTATTATTTGCTCACGAAATACAGAAAAAAGTGTGCCCATATATTATATTTAGTAAAAATCCCAAAATTCCCTATTTAGAGTTTTAATAATATTCTACTAATGATACTGCGATTGAAAGAAAGATGTAACATGAGCTCTTGTCTGTATTGTATAATAAAATAAACACATTCAGGCAAAAGAAAGTCAAGAATTAGACTAAAATATAGAACAAGGTAAAGGCAGAATAGTCAGTTAATGATTTTTATAATATATGAATTCCGCTTTTTTTATATTTACATTTCAAATTCTAAACTTAAGGAAAAGTACAAGCCATTGATTATTTGCACACAGAAAAGCACATTTTTATAAAAAGTGTGGCCATATATTTAATTTAGGGATTTTCATGTTGGTTTTTGAGAATCTTATATTAACTATGAAACATTGATAGTAAGAGGGATGTGACATAGCATAATTCATTTAACAAGACTTATGAAATATTGTTGAACTGAAAAGAAAGTAGTAAAATATCTAAACTACACAAGATAGAAAAGATAAATCATCTCTAAATAGCAATGGGCTAATTTAGGTTTTCAATCGTCTATTAACTTTTACAATATGCATAAATAAATGAAGCATACATAAGCTGTTTTGTGTGTCCCCTGAAATGTTCTAATTAAGAGTGCACTTACTATATTCAAGTCAAACTAACTAACTAGCAGAGCAAAAGAGAAAGTAGGGACTAAGAAAGGGAAAGGGAAAAGCAAAGTGCTGCGAAGTAAAACTATGGCATTCTTGTGCTCCGGTCTCTGTTCTTGGTTTAAGTATGAATAAGTATGCACATTTCATGAGATACTTTATTATTAGGAGTGCACTAGGGGGACTCGTTGCCTAATTGGCTGGCGCACTACACGACTTCACGACTGCGATGAGAGTAGAGTAGAGTGGAGTGGAGTAGATGACTTGGACAACATTTCCCAGGACACATTGGTCATACATACGTATCCTTTACTTCCTGCACACGATATGTGCACGTAGTATTCTGGATGAGAGGCCAACTCTAAGAACTGGGGTAGAAAGAGGCTAAAAGTTGAGCCGCTTTTAAATGCTCCTGTTGCTGCTGCTACTCATGATGATGATGATGATGATGATGACTATGACTTCGATGATGATGCAGAGCAACAGGGCAGCAGCTGCAAATCCCCCATAGAATCGATGCTCGATGCATCTGCTCCTGTTCCGTTACCTTGACGATCCAAAACGCAGGCAATCAAGTGTAAAATCATAGAATTTTTAATTGATTCCACCGACGCAACGCAGCGCACAATGCCGCACAAGTTTACTTTAGCATCTCTTTTTTTATTGTTTTTTTTTGCTTTCACTCACTTTTTTCTCTTTGCTTTCACTTTTTTCGATACTCTTTTCCAAAGGCATGACCGCTAATGCAAACGCTTTGTGTCCAATTGACTAACTGACTATTCTTCGGCTTTAATTAAACTTTTTGTCGCTTACGAGTGAATTGAACGTTATGAATGGTGAAGCATGTTAGAATGTGACTTTTTTATTCTTAGATTTGCTCCTTCGATTACTTATATATTTTCATTTAGAAGCTTTAATATATAAAGCCGAAAGAGTATATACATATGTATATTCATGACGAGAAGATTTAGCTATGTCCGTATAAGCATCTAGAATTAGAGCTAAAATTGTTATTTAGCGTCCACTTCCTCCGAATTTGGTATATTTAATGCTCTAAGGTATATTTCCAATGTAGTAGTATATTGATATACCGATATCTAGCATTTTTTAAGTATACTTTAAGAATTTATATCGACGGAATATGTCTTACATGTAGTAGTATATTGATGTACCAATATATAGTAGTTTTTTTAGTATATTTCAATTATAAAGCTCGACCCCAACTGTCTTGTAGTAGTATATTGATATACCAATATTTAGCACTTTTCGGTATATTTTAACTATGTAGCTCGACTCCAATTGTCTTGTAATGGTATAATGATATACCAATATCTTGTTTTTTGGTATATTTTAAGGATGTATATCGACGGTAATTGTCTTACATGTAGTAGTATATCAATATACCAATATATATAGTATTTTTGGTATATTTTACGTACTTGTAGCAGTATATTCATATAGTATATTTTGATATTTTCAACGATGTAGCTTGACTACAACTGCCTTACGTATATTAATATATCAATATATGGTATTTTTTGCTATATTTCAACTATATAGCTCGACTCCAAATGTCTTGTAGTAGTATATATTTATATACCATATATAGTATTTTTGGTATAGTTTAACGATGTCATACTTGTAGCAATATATTCTTATACCAATATATAGCATATTTTGGTATTTTTAGCAATGCAGCTTGACGGGAACTGTCTTACTTATATTAATATACCAATATATAGTATTTTTGATATATTTCAACGATGTAATTCGACTCCAACAGTCTTACTTGTAATAGTATATTAATATAGCAATATATGGTATTTTTGTTGTATATTTTATCGATAACGTTGAACCGTAACTGTCTTACTTGTAGTATATTGATATACCATATACAATATTTTGTTGGTTCATTCCAACGTTGTTGCTCGACTGTAACTGACTTACGTATATATAGTATGTTTTTGATATGATTTAACGATGTAGTTCGACTCCAACTGTCTAACTTGTCTTATATAGTATTTTTTTTTGGTAAATTTTAACGATAATATTGATATACCATATTCATTCTACGATGTTGCTCGACTTTTAGTATATTTTAGCGAAATAGCTCACCTTTCCTTCTAGTTTCAATTTGAAGCTTAGTTAGCGTATTGCAATTTCGACCAGGCATAGCTCTTTATCTCGCTTTCTTTTTCACTCTTTTGCTCTTCACTCTATCGCTCTCGCCGCGTGTCTCTTTTTTCTATACTCTTGTTTTTATTCCGTATTTGGCCTGTGCAGTGGGCAGGAGGAGGAGGAGGAGGAGGTGGGAAGGGAGCACTTCTAATGCCTCATGCTAGCCATAGACGTCGCAGCGGGTTTTTTGAGTTAATTGGCAGTTGCTTCACCTGTTCTAGTTGTTGTTGTTCTTGTTGTTATAGTTGCTGTCGGCTGTGCCCAGTGCGTTATCCTAACTGGCATAACCTCGAAATAGCAGATGCCCCCTTCCCTACCCCTCAGCTGCTCCTTAACGTGTCGCCCCATCAGCGAGTGTGTGTGTGTGTGTGTGTGTGTGTGTGTGTGTGTACTCGACATTGGGCCAAGCTATCGGATGCATTGGGTCTCAATTGCCAGTTTCAGTCGTCGTTTCAGTTGTTTGTCGCAATCGCAGTTATACTAGAGGTGCCCCCCCCCCCCCCCCCCCCCCTGTTTCTGCTCTCAACTTTTCGTCCCCGCCGCATTTGCCACTCGACCAATTGAATTGTCCAGAGGATGACGCACGGCATTTCAGTTCAGTTTCAGTTTGTTGTTCGATTTTAGTTTCGGTTTTAAGCGCCTCCTGCTTTCGACTAAGAATCCTCGCTCATCGATGCCCATCGATGGATATCCACATGCTTGATTCGTTGATGTTGAACAAATGCAATTGAACTGTGAGTTGTGTGGGTGACGCGGCTGTAACAGGTTAGCATACACACACACACACACATATATGTATATAGTTGGTGGCAGGAGTAAAAGGGAAGGGGAAATTGAGGTGCAAGCCACTGTAATCAATTCGAGGCATATGCATGCATGCATAGACGATTTCCACTGCAGCAACTGTAAACTGTAAACGATAAACGGTAAACTGCTGCAACGCTACAACGATATAACGGTAAACGGAATATCGCTGCTTTTACCCCCCTCAAAAAATAATCGAAGAAAATCCAACGTGCATTCCCCGAAATGAAAACTCAACTTTGCATTGTTTGCAAAAAGCAAAATGCTAAAGCTCCTTTCAGCGCTTGACTGCGCTTTAATTGCGTCTGAGATTAAAGGCAATCCAATAGCTGAAGCACAACAACAACAACTTCAGCTAATGCTGAAAGCTCTCGAAGCGCAGCTTGAAACAGTTCACTTCGAGCTGCAGCTTTAATAAAGTCTCTTTTTTAAGCCTAAAGCGTCATCATGGAAAGTTTATAAAATTTTTATAATTTAGTTTGTTTACAATCAGAAAATGTTAAATTCTTTTGTAGTCGCAATTATGCCAAAAATCCATAAAGCATATATAGAACATTAAATCATATTTATTACATTTTTTAATTAGATCAGTAGGAATATTTTTTTAAAAATTGAAACAACTCACGGGTAGCTCTGTTTAACATTTGTTCTAGAAATCAACTCAAAGTTGTTAGTAAGTCTTAGTCGCTTTTAAGCTTTTATATAGTAAAACGTAGCTTAAAAGCTCTTTAAATGTGGTTTGATGCTGAGATGAGCTTAACAGCAGTGTTTAATATTAGATCCACTGAATTTTAAAGCTTAAAATCAATCAAATAAAAATTATGCGTTTGTTTTAGCAGAAAAAGTAGCTTAAAAGCTCCTTAAATGTGCTTTAATGTAGCAGTGAGCTTAGCAGCAGCATTGAATATTAATTCCACCTTATTGTAAACCTTAAAATCAATCAATTTAAAATTATTAGTTCGTTTAAGCAGCTTATAGGCGATTATATAGAAAAAGTATCTTAAAAGCTCTTTAAATGTGCTTTGATGGTGCGATGAGCTTATTAGCGATGTTGAATATTAACTGCACTTAGTTTAAACCTTGAAATTAATCAAATTAGAATTATTCGTTCGTTTTAGCAGCTTATAAGCTTTTATATAGAAAAAGTAGCTTAAAAGCTCTTTAAATGTGCTTTAATGGTGAACTGAAATTTTGCATATTAACCGTCAATATAGTTTCTCCACTCTACTTAACTTTCTTACATAATTTAAATTTAGAAAAGTTCAATGATATTTTTCATTTATGAAACTTTATTGTTAATGTTATTACTCTGCATGAGAAGCTTTACATCATTGTGTAAGAAATCCACACAAAACAAAACCACAAAATGAAATGTAAGAAACTTTCACTGTTTAGACGACAAAGTGACGCCGGCTGTTAAGCAACTTTTGATGTCCAAAGAAGAGAAGGGAGACGAAATCTGTTTTTTTTTCTTTTTTTTTTTGGTGGAGTTCAGTAGACGAACGTAGTCTTAATGCATGTCGCCAATTTGTGCGCTGTCGCTGGCGAAATCCACTCGAAAGCCATAAAAAACCAGCGTGCAAAATCGACTTGAGCTGCAGCCTTGACAGAAGATAGAGAAATTTGTTTGGGGTGGTGGTGGTGTAAGCGGTGGCGGGGGCGGGGTTGGTTGGTACAAAGAGAAGGGGGGCCCCATTAAAAAGATGCCAACAAGGCAATTGTCAAATGTAAATGGCCGTCGTAATAGATGTCCACGTTCACGTTCCCCGCTACTTTGCTGCTGGAGAAGCCGGCACTCAAGGCACGAAACGCAATAATTTGCAAATTTGCTCAAATAAATTCCATGCAGAGAGCGAGCGAGAGAGAGAGAGAGAGAGAGGAAAAGAGAGCTGTGCAAAGTGTCGAGCGAGAGCCTAAAATATTTGCTCGCCAAGCCACTGGCAAAATGTATGCAAAGTCCCCACACACAGAAAGTGAAAGACGACAAAGAGCAGAGGATGTTTGGCTGAGCCATGTCCATGACGCCTTTTTCTAAGGCCATGGCTGTCGCTCCCTTGTCAATGATATGCAAAACATTTGTAACGCGCCAGCAAAAACACACACACACACACACACACACAGAAGAGTGGAGCGGCCAGCAGCGTCAGAGATAAGCGGCAATTGTAGCCAATTGAAGGCGGCACAGCGTGGCATAAATAAATAAATAATCGATTGCAACACAGACGACGGTGGGCAGGCAAAACAAGAACAGAGCAGAACAGTACCCGGAACAGGACAGGAACAGAAACAGGACAGAACAGACTGGCCTCCAGTCTGCTGACGCCAATGCTCTGGCAATTAATTGGCCATTTGTTTTGGGCGCCGTCGTCCATATCCCGCACAGTTCTCACTCAGTTATACATACACTGAAAGAAAATGCGTGCTCAAATCAAGAACAAAATCTTGTTTGTTTCTCAAAATTATATAAAGATTGTTTATACCTAAATCAAGTTTGAAAATCTACAAAAAATCTAGAATGCTCAATCTTGAAGAAGAATGAAAAAGTCTTAAAATGAAGCCAAGAAGGCAAAATCTTAAATCAAGAGCAAACAATTCTCAAATACATTTTCAGATTGCGTGCTTTTCTTATATATTTATTTTTACAGATTTATGCATGTTGTCTAATTCTTTTTTAATAAATTAAAAATTAAGTCATTATTTTAAAGGAAGGAAATTTTAACATTTTATAAAACAAGGAGCCAAAAATCTGAAATCAAAATTTTGCAGTCTATTTATCAATCTATAATAAATCATTTTTTAATCAAGATTTAAATCTGAAAATGCAAATTTAGCATAAAAATATTGATTTAAGATTGTTTCAACCTAAAAATCTCATTTCACGATTGTTTTTTTTTAAATCACAAAAATCTTAAATCAAGATTTGCAGTCTTCTTCTCAATTTAAAATAAATCATTCTTTAATCAAGATTTTTATCTTAAAATAAAATGTTTTTAATCTAATAATGCAAATTTAGCATAAAAATATTGATTGTTTCAACCTAAAAATCTCATTTCAGATTATTTCAACCTTAAAATCTCATTTCACGATTGTTCTTTTTAAGAATTTAATCTTAAAATATGATGTTTTTAATCTTAAAATCTTAGCATAGAAATCTTGATTTAAGATTGTTTTAACCTTAAAATCTCATTTCATTATTGTGTTTTTTTAGGATCGAAAGAATCTTGAATTAAGATTTGCAGTCTTCTTTTCAATCTAGATTAAAACATTTTTGAATCATGATTTCAATCCTAAAATAAAATGTTTTTAATCTTAAAATGGAAAATTACGATACAAATCTTGATTTAAGATTGTTTCAACCTTAAAATCTGATTTCACGATTATTCTTTTAAGCTTGAAAAAATCTTCATTCTAGAGTTTTTCTCTCTGTGCATGTTTGTATCGATGTGTGTTATGTATGTAGCTGCAGGTCTCGGCTCTGTGTGTACAACTAGTAGCTTCGAGCGGCTTCAACTTCAGAGTCACGCACGACATTTGTGTGTGACATTCACGCACGCTGCTGTTGCTGTTGTTGCCACTTGACAGGAGGCGGCGCTGTGCAAAAGCGGCGACAAATCCCCAATACGCTGATGAGAATGAATGAGCTGACGGCTTCCGAGCCACAACAACACATTGTATCTATCTCTCTATAGCCATGGCTATTTCTGTAACTCCCCCGCTTCTCTCTCTCGTTCTTTTTCACCATCGTTTGGCATTGACCAAATTTAAAAATAAACATTTTTAACATGCTGAGCTTTCAATGCGTGCGCTTGTATTGGTGAGCTTTCACTTGCGCTAGGCAAAGCTGCTTAAGTTGTTGTGTGCGTGTGACGTATGTGTGTGAAAAGCTTCAAGGAATATTAGCTATAATTGTAAGTATTGTATAACGGATTGAATTTCACAAATTCGATTTACGATTAATCTTAGTAATAGATTTTAGTTAAGTGCATTTTAACACAAGAAATATTGTCATGGGTGATTATGGCTATCTGAAACTGAAAGTGTTTCTATCACAATTCGTTGATGGTTCGTCCTTTATAACATAAATCACTAAATGATCACAGTGGAAAGTAGCAAACAAACGTTCATAAAATAAAGATCTATTCAACCATTTCTACAATGAGTAGACAAAATATTTTGATCGACTTTATATAAGTAATGACATTGAATGAAATAATATTCTTAATAGAGTAGTTAGCCTAAGAAATGTACTAAAAAATTACCATAATAATACTATACAAACATTTTCACGATATTATCTTTTGTATATAAGTTAATTCCTCGAAAGTTTTTGTTGCAAAATTGTTGTAACTCACTCAATTTCTATCAGAATAATATATATTCAGATAATTAAAAATTGTAGTTTATATGCAAATTATGAAATTATAATATGTAATATCTTATTCAACTAGTTATCCTAAAAAGTGTACTTCAAAATAATCATGAAAGAAGTGTTTATATTATAGATTCGTTAATACCGAAACGTTTTTGATGCAAGATTTTAACTCACTCAATTTTTATCTGAAGAATATATTCTGATAACAAAATGTTGTTGTAACTGGTTTGACTTTATATACCTAATAACACGGAATGAAATATTATTCTTAATCAACTAGTTATGCAAAGAAAGGTTCTTAAAAATAATCATGAAAGAAGTGTTTATATTATAGGTACGTTAATTCCACAAAGTTTTTGATGTAAGATTGTAACACAATCAATTACTACCAGAATAATATATGCCCCATATATATTCCGATGCTAAACTGTTGTTGTTTATATTCAATTTAGAAAATGAAAACAAGATGAAATACACATCTATTGTAGGTTTTTTTTTTTTTTTAAGACAATTACTTGCGGATGCAATTGTGTGTGTACTTTCAAGAGGTTATACTTGTATAGTGTGGCAAGTTTGCAAGTGGCAAGTAGTCGGTACCAGAGAGAACTCAAATAGATGACGCTTGGGTTTGTCTTCGGTCTGTTTTTCAAGAATATTTTGTCGAGTCCGCCGCCCCGAAAACTTTGGCAACTTTTGGGCTTGTGGCCAGGCACCAAGCTGAAATGTCGCAAGTTTTCTTCACGAGGGAGAAAGAGTGTAGGAGATTGGGAGTGAGAGATTGAGCTAATGCTAGAGGAGAAGGAGGAGGAGGAGAGCTGATGCTAGAGAAGTGCTCTGATTGTGACACTGTCTCCGGCTGCGGTTGCTTGGTGGCTTAAGGCTGCAGAGTATAGCGAAGAAGGATAGACAACGATGGAGACGGCGACGAAGCTGCTTTCATGGCCACAGTCAACAACACAGGAGAGAGGAGAGAGGAGGAGGAAAGCTGGCTGAGAGGAAGTAATTAAAACACAACTCAAAAGGACATTTTAATTTAATCCCTTTGAGCTTGTCTAGCTGCTGTCTCGTCGCCATCAAAAACATGCGCCGACCGCCATGGCCAAAAATTTTATATTTGCACAACGCCCCGGAAAGATGAAGAAGAGCTCTGACTGCCATGCGATGCGATGAGCTGAGCTTTGCCTGCATCGATGGCAATCCGACCCCGCAAAACTCTTACTCTTCCCAAGACTTCCCTCCTCACCACTCCCTTTGCTTTTGTGGTGGCTCCAGCTTCAGCTTCAGCGTCAGCTCTGGCATAAATCATAACGTTTTTCGCCCGCGCTTTGCTGCGCGCCAGCCGCCATTTTTATTTGCCAGCTTTGGACGCCAGTGTGACCAGCTTCAGCCAACAGCAGCACCAACAGCAGCAGCAGCAGCTAGAACATCGTTGCTTTTTATTTATGCCGACAGTTTATTAATGTCAGCCTGCCTTCAGCTTCGACTCCAACTCCAACTCCAACTCCTAAACAGCAGCATCGTAAGCGGATGCCCAGCTTCAGAGCCAACGTTGAGTGTGCTCGACTGTAAGATACGCGTTAGCAGTTAGATTTGCTCGATATATTTAAATTTGTACTTTAATGTTGAGTGTGCTCGTCTGTAAGATACGGGTTAACCAATTATATGTTTCGATATCTATTAATTTGCACTTCATTGATGTAAGATATGCGCTAGACAGTTATATTTTTCAATGTATCTTCATTTGTTCTTTAATGTTGAGTGTGCTCGGCTGTAATATACTCGTTAAACAATTAGATTGTTCGATATCTACACATTTTCACTATAATTTTGAGTGTGCTCGACTATAAGATACGCAATAACCAATTATATATTCATTTGTACTTTAGTGTTCTCGACTGTCAGATAAGAGTTTCGATATTTATTCATTTGTACCTTAATGTTGAGTGTGCTCGACTGTAAAATACGCGTTAACCAATTATATATTCCGATATCTGTTCATTTGTACTTTAATGTTGAGTGTGCTCGACTATAAGATACACGTAGTTAGATTTGCTCCATATCTTTTAAATTATTCCATTATTTTCTTTATTAATTTCGCTATCTGTTCTGCATTTTTATATTGACAAAGTGTTACAATATTATCACCATTTTTCCCATATGTCCTCGGAACACTTTTTTCTGTCTTTCGTATACGAAATTGAGATTGTTTCATCTTCATATTTGAGTCATAAGCAATCTTAACAGTTATCAAGAGTATGCAATCTAGAATTAAACTAGAACGTTTGATCTTCATTTATGATTTTGACATATTGGTTCAGTTTTAAGATTTTTACATTCATGAAACATGTTTGTAATCTTGAATTTTAAGATTGGAAGATTAAGATTTTTTTGCAAATTTTCGATCTGAATTTAAGAATAAACCTTCTTGATTCAATTTTGACTTACAAATAATCTTGATTCAAACGATTTATTCTTTGTTGTGAATTAGTTCTTAGTTAATACGCTGATCTAAAGAATATTTTTAAATTAATCTTGCATGCTTTTAAATAATAGAGTCTGAAATTTCCAAATAAAACTTTATATCTTGTGCTTTAAGTGTTCTAAGTTTATGCAAGTTTTTATTCCTATTTTGACGCAAGTAAGATACAATCAGCATTATATTTGATTTGCAAAAATGATCGACTCCTTAAATTCCAAGTACTGCTTGAAAATGATTTTTGGGAAGTGGCTAAATTCTAAGATTATTTTTAAAGATAAGTTCTTTATCTGCAGTAATTGTACACACATTTGATACTCAGTTACTTAGTGCCTGTCATACCCCGTTAGACCGGGTATAACAAGTACAGCTGAAGGCAGTTCTTGGGCCAGAGCCCGCTTGACTTGTAATTGTATTTGTTTATGGCTATGTGGGTGCTTTTTGCTGGCATCGCTGGCTGCTGCTGTTGTTGTTGTTGGGTGGCTCATTTCAATGCCGCAACTTTTGATTTGCCCTTCCCCCCGCCGAAAACTCGATGAGGCAGCGCCAGAGGCGAAAGTGGAGGAGAAGGAGGAGGAGATGGAGTTGGAGACTGCGTTGACTGCACAAGCGGAAGCGTCAAACACTCACACACACATGGACATGGGCTAGGCGGGAACTAGGTTGACTGCAGCCACTTGGCACCCACTTGGACTCCAGCTGCAACAGCAACTGCATCTCCCTCTACCCATCCCCAACCCCATCCCAGTTTAGTAGTCTCTTCCATCTTGCATCTCGCTTTGTTGCTTGTTATGCTAATTAGTTTTCGACGTTGACGTTTGCCAACAACGCCGGACGACGACGACGACGACGCTGCCAACAACGATGTCTTTAATTGGTTCTCATGTTGCACATTGCCAACCATGCCCCCATCTTGCAACTCCGGCCAGCTGCTGCCACTTGGCAGTGTTGCAAGCAGTGCTGCATCTCTTTTTTCTTTCTTTTTTTTTTGTTGCGCTGCCTTTCTTGCCACTTTGGCACTGGCAATTAAGTGCAAACTGCATGCAACTTATTTGATTTGCCATTGTTAGCAAAAGCAGCCGCAATTTTAAATCCTTTCGCCCCCACACGACTAGTTGCAAGCATAGAAAGGGACAGAGAGAGAAAGTCAAGAAGAGCGACAACTAAAACTAGTACGTCGAGAAATCCGGTTACTTAAAGCTCGAGTTGTTGTGCGACACAAATGAACTGCAATTGTTACGAGCATGTTGCCAGCCACAATTATCCTTACCTTCTGCTACACTTATCCTTCCCTTGGAAAATGCCAAGCAACGGCATGCAACCAGTGTTGCATAACATTTCTATGATTTTGTTAGTATTTCATAATTTATTTATTAGGCTGTAGTTTTAATAAAGCTTTTTATCCCAATCTTTCCCTCTCGATTCTTCTTCCACAATTATTCTTCCCTTGGGAGATGCAAAAGCAACGAAAAGCAACCAGTGTTGTATAACATTTATCAGAATTTCGGTGATTTTGTTAGTATTTCATAATTTATTTATTAGGCTGTAGTTTTAAAAAAGTTGTTTATCCTAATCTTTCTCTCTCGATTTTTATTCCACAATTTTCCTTTTCTTGGGGAGTGCACAGCATCGGAAAGCAACCAGTGTTGTATAACATTCTCGGCTAACATTTCTGTGATTTTGTTAGTATTTTATAATTTATTTATTGGACTGTAGATTTGCTTGAGTTGTTTATCCTAATCTTTCTCTTTCGATTCTTCTTCCACAATTATTCTTCCACTGACAAATGCCAAGCAACAGTAAACAACCAGTGTTGTATAACATTCTCAGCTAGTATTTCTGTGATTTTGTTAGTATTTCATAATTTATTTATTAGGCTGTAGATTTGCTTGAGTTGTTTATCCCAATCTTTCTCTTTCAATTTTTCTTCCACAATTATCCTTCCCTTCGAAAATGCAAAGCAACAGCAAGCAACCAGTGTTGTATAACATTCTCGGCTAACATTTCTGTGATTTTGTTAGTATTTCATGATTTATTTATTAGGCTGTAGTTTTCATAAATTTGTTTATTCTAATCTTTCTCTCTCGATTCTTCTAAAACTATACCTCAACAACAACAAATAGCATCCAGTGTTGCACAACATTCTCAGCTGGCATTTCTCTGAGTTTGATAGTGTTGTTTATCCTTAACTTTATTCCTCGCTTCTTCTTTCACAATTATCCGATGCTTGGGAATTGTAAAATAACAGATTGGAACCAGTGTTGTCTAACATTATAACTATTCTGCGCTTAGCAAATACATAATAACAAAAATTAGCCAGTGTTGTATATCATTATCAGATTAGAATTATCTCACTTTCTCCATTTTCAGAATGAAATATAGAATTAGCCTAGAGAAGTGTCCTTAACATAACAATCTTTGTAATTGGTAAATAATATGTAAAGATCCAAGTGTTAACTAATGGCTGAGAAAAAGAGCATATTTTGTTTGACAAATTTACCAACACTGGTTATTTAGCTTCGTGGTGTGATATTTCGGAAGGGGGTTGATATGAGAATGACAGTTGTTTATTGAAGCGCAATGCGAGTGAGCAACTCGAGTCGCCATTAGCTGTGGAATATAGTACAATATTTGACACAGACACACACACACACACACTCGCTTAGTGATGGCATTGTGAAACATTTGTTAGTCGTTTGTGTTTTGTGGCTTTTGCGGTGGTTTGTGCTCCAAATGCATTGATAAAATGAAATGAAAGCTTTTGCTTTGCATTCCAATTGAGGCAGCACTGAGCACTTGATACGCTCAATGTACTCGTAAATATCTCCACCACCTCCACCCTCCCGCCCCACCAATTCACCGCAGAAAACAGGGAATAGAAAAAATGCAACAAATATCCCAAAGAGAGACTAGAGAGACTAGTTTTGTGTTGAACAACATGAAAATGACAATGAAAATGAACGCAAATCTTTCAGCCGCTAAAATCCGCAATGGTGCTTTTTTGTTGCCCACGCGGAAAATTGACAACATTTATCAGGACACCCCTTTTTTTTTGTGTGTGTGTGTGTGTGTACAGGACATAAGCCCTGCCCCCTCGCCCCTCTCGTGTTATGATAATCAATGACAGCGATGCAGCATCAAACGTTTGACGAAGGAGGGCAGAAGCTGCTGCTGAAGCCAGGTAATAAACAATTCCATTTACCGACAGCTGTCAGCAAATAATGAAAAATTTAATAAAAATATACGCACAAAAACACAGAGAAAAACGTAAGAGATATGCAGGAAGAGGAAGCGGGGGAATGGAGGCGACAATGCAAGGATGCAAGGATGCTGATGACCAGAGTCGAGTCGAGAGCTGTCCACAAACTGTCCAAATATGTTTGGTTTTGTTGCTGTGTGTGTGTGTTGTTGAGTGAATCGTTGCCAGGACACTGTAACGGCCAAACGGAACGAAATGGAATGGAATGAAACGGAAGTGTGTGTTGGCAAACGACCGAAAGAGATGGAGAGTGGGTGAGTGGGGAAGAGGAAGCGATGCAATGATGAGCGAAAAATTGACATGCATGTAATTAGTGACATAAGGACATCGAACACTGCCAACTGACTGACGACTGACTGCCGTTAGCTTGATGACACACACACACTTGCACACACACACACTTGCACACACACATATATCAATTATGCCGTTTATGACGTCGTCATCGAATGTCGCCGCTGACTTTACCGTGTGGGTAAAAATTAATTTTCGGTTACGCCATCGACTGGCCATAACAACAGTTGCCACACATCATTTTCGGCTGGGCAATATAACGAACTGCAAATGATCTACAGAGCTTGTGATAAGAATGCCGCCAAAAGGCAACGAAAATGAAGAGAATCTTATTTTTTGTTGTGCGTAATTTCGCTATAATTAATAAACAGTTTCTTACCAATGTTTCCTTAGAAAAGTGTTTCATTCCATTGTTTCAAAATCAAATGTTTCTCTTATCTATTTGTTATTGTTTTTGATTGTCTACTTATACGCCATATTTAATTGTTTTTTATCAATGTTCCTCAAAAGAGAGAAGGACATATTTTAATTAAAAATTTTGTTGTTGTCCACTTTATCGATATATTTAAGATAATGTTTCTGATCAATGTTCCCCTAGAAAGGTGTTTCATTCCATTGTTTCAATATCAAATGTTTTTCTTATCTATTTATTTGTTCTTGTTTTTCCCCAAAAAAAAGCGTTTTATTCTAATGTTCCAATATCAAATATATTTTAATAAAATATGTTTTTATTGTCCACTTTTTCGTCATATTTAAGATAATGTTTCTTATCAATGTGTCCTTAGAAAAGTGTTTCATTTCAATATTTCAATTAAATTTTATTTTATTAAGATAATGTTACTTATCAATATACCCCAAGAAAAGCGTTTCTTCCAATGTTTCAATCTTAATTTCATTCTCATCAGAAAATGAGAAATGTCAATGTTTTTGGTTTGCGATTAATGTTTAATATATTCCATAAAATTTTAAAAGTCTGCGATAAATCATATAAATATATAGAAAAACAAATTTTATTGCTTAATCAATCTGCTAAGAAAAGTGTTTCATTTCAATGTTCCAATATCAAATTTGGTTGAATGGAACACAAATATTTCAAATTTATTTAGTTTTCGAATAATATAACATTGTTATGATTTATAATCGCAGTTAAACGAATTAAAATAGTAGAAAATGTATATTGTATTATTTTTAAAGTAATCAGCTTAAACATAATGATACACTTCGCTTAAAAATGATTAATTTTAATCTTATGATTTACTTGCAACTAAATTTATATTGTTGTGGCTTGAAGTGATCAATTGGCATTCGAAACTAATTAGACTTGATCTTAAGTAGTACACAAATAATGAGTTTAAACGAGCATTACCAATGACCAAAAGACTGAAACGAGTTGATTCAATATTTAAAAAGATGACGACCAACAATGACAAAGAGCAGCAGAAACAGAACTCGGCCGATGTCCGAGGATGTCGAATGGTCGAAAAGAGTGAAGCAAAAATGGGAGAAGAACTCAACGTTTGACGCTGTCTCGTCAGCATCCGCGTTGACCCCTTAACCCTTGACCCCTGCCGCTGCCATTCGTCCATCCGTTGACTGTTGACGTCGTCGTCAGTTGTCACATTCACGTTGACTCGTCTGACACGTCGACAAATTGTCAACAACGTTTGCCACAGCAACCGTTTACCATGCAAGCAAGCAAAAAAGAAGCCCAAAAACTGTGAACAACAACGACGAAAACCAAAAAAGTTGGTTAACGTTGAAGGTGGGGCAAGAGATGAAGAAGGAGGTGGTGGAGTGACCAAAAAATGAGGGGCAAGCCTCGAGGCAATATGAAGGTGTCTCCTCTATTAGCTGCAGCTCTGGCATTTTCACGCCGGCATGACGCAACATTTTATGCCGCTCACTGGATTTGCAACACTTAACAGCAACAGCAGCGGCAGCAGCAGTGGCTGCCACTAACTGTGGCAATGTCACTGACACTGGCCTCGACTTGGGTCCTTTGCTAAACTGGCTTTGGCATTGGCATTGGTGTCGGTGTTGTTGCTGTTGTTGTCGTTGGCGTCTGCCACATTTATCAACGCCTCGTTCAGCCCCAAAAAAAACCAGAAGCCAGGCGAGAGGAGTCTCGGGTCACTTTTGGTGGCGCCGCTGCCTATAAAAATTGTGCAGTTTTGGAAATTTTGCGAAAAATGCAATTCAGCACGATTTGCATTTTAGGGGAAAAAGTATTGGACTCTCTTTCACAGCGTTACTTGGGTCACTTCAGCTACAGCTGCAGCTGCAGTTGCAACATGGCGCGTGCCGAGTGGAGATTGGAGAGTAGCAAAGCCCATCCAAAAAAAAAAAAAAAATTGTCGCCCCCCTAATGGGTAAATCAGTTTGGCAGAGTTTATTAAACTCAATAGATTATTGCTCATACGACCCATAAGCCTTCAGCTGACTTTTATGTAGTTTGTGCACTTTCTCAGCTAAGCCAGACGCATTACAGCAAATTTTACAGCCGCGTTATTTTTTGTTTGAATAACGATTCGCTGGGAGTTGCACTTTATTGTTACATAGATTTGATTATGATCGAGATTACTTGTTAGAAACATCGCTTGTGACAAGTTTTGGTGACATAAATGCGAACGTAGGCTCTGCTCTCAAATGTTGATTTATTTATGCATTTACCAACACTTGAACTTTTGTCATTTAGTTGCTGTCCAGCTGAACATTGAACTTATTAAATATCCAGCTTTAGTTTGTTCTTTCGTCATTTCTAAATTGCGTCAGAAGTACTTTTTAAAAGTAAATTCCGATTTAATGACTTAAAAGTAGACTAATTTATGCATTTACCAACACTTGCACTTTTGTCTTTTAGTTGCTGTCTTTGAATGTCCAGCTGAACATTGAAATTATTAAGTATACAACTCTAAATTGTTCTTTCTTTTGCATCAGAAATACTTTTATAAACCAAATTACGATTTCATTCCAAAAACCAGACTTTAACAGTGCTGTAAAATCACAAAATATTATTTTCATTTGATATCTCATTTTATTGCATTTTATGTGCTATTTGAGCAAAGTGATATTTTATGTTATGCTTAATTACAATTTATCTTAGTCAATAAATATGTGAATTTTTCCAGCACTTGCATTTGCACTTTTGACTTCTAGTTACTAACTTAGCTTGGCCTGAAATTCTTAAATATATTGCTTTAAAATGATCTTTCGACAATATCAAGTTTCCAGTAAGCTTTAAAAGCTATACTAAGCAGTGCTGGAAAATCAACAAATAATATATTAATTTGATATTTCATTTATTATTGTCGGCTATATTATGGCGTTTAATTTTATATTTGAGCAAAGTGGTATTTCAGGTTAATCGCTACTTATGACTATTTAGAAGAATATATACATATATTAGTCGTTAAATATGTGAATTTACCAACACTTACACTGACCAACACTTTTGACTTTTAGCTACATTATTGACTTTATTTGTTTGCATTGTAGTTGCATATTTCTTTACCATTTATCAACATCGATATTATTAATTGAATATCTTTAAATTGCTCTTTCTTTTCTTGCTTTTCAAAATGTAATTTCCGTTGAATTTTAAAAACCAGACTTAACAGTATTGTAAAATCACCAAATAATACATTTGTTATTTTATTTATAATTGTGTGCGCTATTATTGCGTTTGATCAGCTTTTTGAGCGATATTTCATGTTCAGCCTTAATCGTAATTTATGAATATCTATAGAAATATATATCTTAATTGATAACTATGTGCATTTACCAACACTGACAGCTTTAAGATAAAACTGTAATTTATGAAACCAAGCCGCAAGTTGATTCTTAATGGCCGCTTTTTAAAGTGGCAAAGTGCAAAGAGTTTACAATCCTTTTTGCTATTTTTTTTCTTTTTTTTTTCTTCTTCTTTGTGGCAGCCGCAGTTGCCATATGCCACATGCTGCACACCGTGGCACAGACAATTGCATTTCTTTGGTAAATAATTAAGTGGCGCCTTAAAGAAGCAGTCTCGAGTTACGAGTGCAGCTTCAGTGACGTCTCGAAGCAAGAAGCTGAAGCTGAAGCTTTTTAAAGACGAGACGCAGGTCGCAAAAGGCAGAAAGGGAGAGAGAGAGAGAGAGAGAGAGAAAGAGAAAGAGAGAGAGACGAATGAATCCAGGAGTCGAGGCTTTCACATATTTTATCAGGAGCGATTTTAGCCGGTACATTAATCAAAGCAAAAATGCAGGCAAATTTCCATGCGAATATGTTTCGAGTGCCTTTTACAGTTATAAATTCTTGCACACACAACTTGCAGTTATTTGTGTGTGTGTGTGTGTGTGTGGGTGAGACACACACTTGAGCTGCTCACTCGCAGTCTATGGGATACACTCGAGGCATGCCACACGGCAACATTGGGGAAAGTGTCAAGTTAATGCCAACAACAACAACAACAACAACAGCAATAGCATCAACATCAACACCGTTGCAAGGCAGACATGCCACGCCTTCTTGCCTTTCCCTCTACCCCGTTGCACAGCCATCTAATGACTGCGTTGACGTCCCCATTTGCTTCACAAAAAAAAAAAATTGTATATATATAAGCACATAGAGACAGAGAGATAGCTGAAGAGTGAGCGACAACAAAAAGGAGCATATAGCGTACTGCACTTAGAGAATACTTTTTTTTTGGAAGCGGAAGAAATGTTTTGCGACAAAATCTTATATAATATGTTGAAGAAAATTTGCATATGTGCAATACATATTACTCATTTATCAATATTTGCAAATTTCCCACAAAGAATGTTATAAAAAAAGTTAAAAAATTGCTAATAAATACTCTGATATTAAGTATTGTAATAATGGTTGGAAAACATTTAACAACTGAAATCGTACAAGTTCTTAAAATTCTCATCTAAATGAGCTGTCCACTTACCAATGAAGAGTTGTCAACTTGTTGCTGTCATTTTTAAAGCTTTTGCTTTTCAATTAAAATGGATAGATAGATAGATCTGCCATCTTATTGCTTTAAAGAGCTGTACACTGATATTATGTATTACAATCGATTTTCAAGAACATTTATCAACAAAAATCGTACAAGTTCTTTAATTTCTGTCTTCGAACTGTGCTTTCCACCTCATAATGTAGCGTTGCCAACTTGTTGTTGCTACTTTTGTAGCTTTTGCGTTTTTAATTAAAATGGATTGATTGGTGCTATCAACTTGCTAACATCGGACTGTATAGCACTATACACTCTGATATTATATATTACAATCGATTTTCAAAAATATTTATTAACAAAAATCGTACAAGTTTTTAAATTTTGCTCTTCGAATTGTGCTGTCCACTTACCAATATAGCGCTGCTAACTAGCTTTTACCAGTTTTTAGGCAGTTTCGGTTTCATTGGTGCTTTCAACTTGCTAATAAAGGGCTGCCCAACTTATTGCTTTATAATGATGTACACTCTGATATTATGCATTGCAATATATGTTGGAGAACGTTTATCAATAATAATCGTACAAGTTCTTAAGATTCACTCTTCCAATTGAGCTTTCCACTTGCCAATGTAGCGCCGCCAAATTGTTGCTGCCACTTTTGTAGCGGTTTGCGGCTTTAATTAGATTTGTGCTATCAACTTGCTAACATAGGCCTGCCAACTTAGTGCTGTTTTGCCATTTTCGTCTCAAATGATATTTATTCTTAATTTAAAAGCAAGAATTGAGTACTCTTATTTGTAAATTTTTACAAATTTGTGCAAAAGGGTTCACATTTTACTAATGAATTTTTTGTAAATGCATTTCACTTGCGATTTACATAATTGCTAGCCTTGTATTTTTCGCTCAGTGTATGCCTAGTTTATAATGATGCTGATGTTTTTGTAGTTTATATGTTGTTGTTGATGATGTTGCTGCTGTTGGTGCTGTAACTGTCGTTTAGTTGCTAAGACGATGCCGACAGTTGGACCTGAGTCTTTAGACAAGTCAAGCGAACTGAAGTTGAGTCACGGGCGTGCACTGACAATGATATGTATGCGCCCGAGGTGAGAGTTTCACACACACTCCATAGACGACACAACACTACACACACACACACACACACTCCTACACACATACACACATTTGCTGTCAAGGCCACACGCACACACAGACAGTTGTTGCGCTCCTTGTCAAGTGAAGAGTGGTGACTGTGAATAGCCAGAACGGGGATTGGAATGAGGGAGAGGGGAGGGGGGTCCAAGGTGAGGCGCTTTGCACCGGAAATATTGTTGACAGTTGTGGCATATTATCATAGAACGCTGTCCCAGGCGCGTGCTCCGTAATTGCTCAACATTTGTCGCCTGGCATTAAAGAGCAACACTCTTCGAGCAGAGTAGAAAGTGAAGCATACTCAACCATCTCCATCTCCATCCAATTCTCATTCTTTTTCCACATTTCTCCAGGCCAGTCATGAGTGCATTTGGTTATGCCAATTGTTTGTTTGCAAATCATATCAAATCGTTATGTGTTTTTAAGTAGTTTAGAATTTACAAAGGAAACCCAATTCATTTGTGTATTATACTTATGAACTTATTTCCACGTTCTTTCTTTGACGATTAGATATTTTTCTTAAAAAATTTCATAATTTTTGCTCAACCCATTTTAAAGCAACCTCTAAGGACTTTCTTATAATTTGTATTTTCTCTTTCTGTATAAAAAGTAAACTTGATTTTAACTATATTTTTCGTTAGAAAACATCATTCGTTAACCATCACTAAATAAGCTACTTTTATAATAAAAAGTATACTTATACAATTACAAATACTGCTATGAAATGCCTTTTATAATGTGTATTCATTAAGATTATTAATAAAAACTTTTTTAACGTTTCACGATTTTGTAAACAACTCGTTTATACATTGCTTTACATAAAATAACGATAATATTTTAAATATTCAAATACAGCTTTGAAAGCTTTATGCGTGCTTTATTTAGTAAAGCAAAGCTTCGCTTTGAGCAGGCGCCATCTATTGACAAGCTCAAAAATGGTTCAAGTCAAAGCTAAGCAAACGCTTTTGTGTAAAAGCCAACCAATTTCAAATAGAAGGGATTTTTTTGAAATTACATTTTCAAAACGTAGGCAAAAATTCAATGTGTAACAAATTGAGCTTTGTGCCTTGAAGCAAATAAGTTCAGTAATTCTTTTGTTGTTTTTTCTCTGGTGTAGTGAAAAATTTAAATATATTTATATATAAAACCTTTAACAGAGCTAAAACGAATCAAGGAATCGGGATGGAAAACAAATGCCAATAAAAGCTTTTAATATTGTACAAGACGTTTATTTTCCTATGGAAATATATATAACTAAGGAAGTAACACAAGAAAAGGTTAAAAAAAAATGTTGAACTAAATATACTGATACCAAATTAAAATACTGACTAAGAAAAAAAAAACAGTTAAAATGTAAATATGCTACTTTTGGCTTGATCGAATTAGTTATGAGAAAAAATCAAACAAAAGCAATAAACAAACATATTTACATTCATATTAGTGATTGGTCAGATTAGCTAATTTAACATTATGATGATAGTAAAAAGTTGTTGCCTGTTTATGACTACTTAAGAGGCTGAATCTGAAAGAGTATATCATCGGCATTGCGAAACTTGAGCGAGATGCCTTCAACAAACTGGAGTTGCTCCAATTGCAGATCGCTGTGGAACTCAAAGTGTGTCAGCAACTTGACCAGAAACACCTTCATAATGAAGAAGCTATAGCGACGACCTGTTAAAAAGCGATTTGATTAGAATTCCAAATTAAAATCTTCGTAAGTGTGTCTTACCAATGCAAGTGCGCAATCCCTTGGAGAATGGCAAAAAGCTGTACGAATGTCGACGCTGTGATCCTGCTGCGGTTGTTGTTGTTTTCATATCCTGCTCACATTGTTCCTGCTCCAGATCGAGTTGATGTTGGAGGAATCGCTGTGGCTCAAATTGTTTGGCACGATCGCCCCAAAATGCGGCATCGCGTTGCATGTTGAATGTGTCGAGCACAATGATCGTATTTTGCGGCACAATCGCATCACGTCCGGCCAGCTGAAAGTCACGGCTAACATGCCGCAAATTCATCGGTATCGTGGCCAGCAGGCGCAGTGCCTCATTCACAAAGGCATCCAAATAGCGCAGTTGCTGCAAATGCTCCACGCTCACATAGCTCGCATCGTTGCCATGGGGCAGCACGCTGGCAATTTCCGAACGCAAACGCTCATGGCAGTCGCCCTTGTGGTGCGTGGCCAAACAGAGCAGAGCAATCATTATGCTGTTCGACACCGTCTCAAAAGACTGCAAACAGGCAAGATGTGAAAATGGAAAGAAGAAATGAAAATGGAAATGAAAAAATCAAACTCGCGTAAAGCGTAAAATTGAAGATAAGCTTTAGTTGCATTCAAAATATGAAATCAAATCAGTGTTATCGTTAAAATATACCAAATTATTATTTCGAAAAATACTGAAATAGAATGTAGATTATTTTTGGTATATACAATAATAGTGTAGTGTATACGTAAAGATATAGCAAATTAATATAATAACAAGAAAAATGTACATACTGAAGGCTATTTTTGGTATATCCATATACCATAAGTACTGAAATATACCGTAGTCTATTTTTAAAGGGCTCTTTTAATGTTTATGAAATCTATTGAAACTCATTTTTCGTATATTATTATACCATAAGTACTGAAATAAACCGATGGATATTTTTGAGATGCTATATTAATATGCCATAAAGACTGAAATATACCAAATGATATTTTTGAGGTGCTATATTAATATGCCATAAATACTAAAATATACCGAAGTTTATTTTTCGGTATTTTAACATACTACAACATTGACAATAATCAAGGATCTGTTTCCTTTGACACTAGGTAATATTACCCTATGAGTAATGGGTATAATTATAAATAATCAAGCACATAATCTCATTTTCTTATCATAACTATAATATTCGCTTATCAAAAAATTTGAGATTGTATTATTGTTGAAATATACCGAATGAATATACCAAAAAAAAAATACTGAAATATACCAAAGGTTGTATTTTGAGGCTAGGTTAGATTAGTCTAGAATGTACTGAAATATACCGAAAGCTATTTTTGGTATACCAATATACTATAACTTTGACGGTTATGAGGAATATAAAAAATATATGGGAACTGAGAAGCCTCCATTTGGGTCGTGTTGTCATTTATTTATGATATCCTATGTGAAATAGATATGATCCTAAGAATCCAAGCAGATTATGTTCTTTTTACTTAAATATTCAAGTTCTTTAAAGTTAATAGGTATAATCATAAGCAGATTGTCATCGTTACTTTTCAACTTTTTTGAAACTCGAATATTAACTAATTGAATAGTTGAGATTCATAGTACCAAGCACTCAAAATGAATCATACTTTTAAAGATCGAAAATGGAAAATCATAAAAAGCAAAGCAAAGTATTTTGTTAGGTCTTACCACCAGGACCATGGATTGTGCCTCATCCTCGATGTCCTGCAGGGTTAATTCGCCATTGGCGGCCAATTGAAACATCTGCTCGATGAATATGCGACGTTGCCACGAGGTGCCATCATCGGTGGGGCCATCGTCGATGGCATTGCGTAGCTGCCAATTGCGATGCTTGCGCTGCACAATCTGTGCCACAAAATCGACCAGCAACTGGTTGCATTCCTCGGCCTCGGCATACAGTTGTGGCTCCAATATTCGATGCAGCAAATCGATTTGTAGCCATGGCTTCACAGTCTTAATCGCTGAGATTTCCAGCAGCCTATTAAAGATACACAAACACACACATAAAGTGAGGGGGAGGAGGAGATGGAGAAGTAAGGTACTCACCTTTTGTAGGTGGTGGCAATGTGAGCGTCATCCGCTTGCGTGAAATTTGTTGGTGTGCCCATGATGGTGACTGCAATGAAAGGTAACGATGCACAAGCAGCAGAGCGAAAGAGACACGAATAGCAAAGAGATGGAAAGATAACGAAAGGAAGCGGGAGGCAGAGAGGGAGAAAGCTACTGTTGGCAGCCAAAAGGCTCAACATCAACTACCGACAACATAATTTTCATTCTCTTCACTCTCTCTCTCTCTCTCTCTTCACTCTCTAAGCTGTGCCTAATGGCTAACAAATTTTCTATGTCATCTAATTAAATTTGCTCTAACGTTTTTTTTTTCCTCATTCCCGGGAAGACATTCGCCTAAACGATATGGTATTAAAATGTAGTTCAAGTTTTGTGTCCCGACTCGCAACTAAAAAGCTTAAAATAATAATGCTTTAATCAAATATTTATTTTCCTTGTGCCAAAAACACTTTTGCAAGAGCTAAAAGCGGAAGAAGCCCCCGGAGACAAATGTTTCTTGGCATTTATTATAATATTTGTGCTCTATACAAAATTGAAGGTGAAATCTAACCTCAAATATGAAATGTTCTTGGATTACATAATTTAACTCGAACTCACATTCTCACACTTAGCGCTGAGTTAATCGATTAATCAACTCACAGATTGGCTTTAATTAGATTGGCTACTTTTAGAGCATCCGCTTAGTCGACTTAGTGTCTCGTTCTCGCCTTGTACGTGCTTCAACTTGTTTTCTTTGAGGTTTTGTAATCCCTGATGGGACATCAACTCGGTAAGCACTTTTCTCTTTCCTCCACTGCACTTAACTCTTGCTCTTGTTGTTGCTGTTGTTGCGTGTCTCTTTTTCTTTTCGCTCTCAGACACTCACAAAATTCTCCCCTCTCTGTTAACTCGTCGCACACACTTATTAAACTATTAAAGTTATTAGTTATCATAAGCTCAGCGCTCTGTAAAGTATTCCCAAGTATTCCCCAACTCTTCAAAAAAAAAAATATGATGAACATTTTTTACGTGTGCTGCGGCGGGAAGTGCAAAAAGCGCAAACTTTTCACGATAATTTTCATAGTTTGATTACACTCAAGTGAAACAAACTTCTACTTCTATCAAAGAGTGCTTGGATTAGTTTTAAGCGCAAAGTTTATATTATCCATAAAGCTGATTTTTAATTAAATTACACTTTTATCAAAAGGCTGATGTTCTCATTTATAATATTGCATTATTTTAAGTATTTACAAATTTGTTTTCTTTTCGATTCTGCTTTCTTCTTATAACTCTTTGATTCTTACTTTTTGTGTAGCTTGTAGCAATAACTTATTTTCAGTGTTGGGTAGTGCTTAACAATGACTGAGTGTTGTGTAGCGTTTAAAGATTAACGGTTAATAGGTAAAGAATTTATATTAATGTGAAATTTCTTTTCATTTTTTCTTTTTAATTTAAGTTTTATGTAGTGTATAAAGATTAATAGATAAAAAATGTTTATTAATGCGTAATTTCTTTTAATTTTGTCTTTTTAGCTTCACGAATTTTTGAGATCATATGGTGTGGGGTAAGTCGTTGTTTCATTTTTATATTTATGGATACACTGCTATCTTAAAGTTTTTGCCCACGCCCAGTTCCCCGTAAATTGATACAAATTTAATAACAAGTAACTATGAAGTTTCGAATATTGATACAGACAATAATGATTCCTGAAAGTTTTTGCAATCGGATTAAAATTGTACAAGTTATAAAGAATATACTTTTGTATGGGCAAAAACGCCTATTAAAATTATATTAGTTGCTTCGGCTGACATTTTGGTATATTTTGCACTCTGCTATATTTTAAATATAGTACTGTATAAATATACCAAAAATAGAGTTTGGTATATTTCTAGTATTTTTGTGGTATGCTGCTTTGACTGGCAATTTGGTATATTTTGCACCATATGGTATATTTTAAATACAGTAATGTGTAAATATTCCGAAAATAGCCTTTGGTATATTTCTAGTATTTTCGTGGTATATTGCTTTGACTGACAATTTGATATATTTTGCACTATAGGATATATAGTATTGTAGAAATATACCGAAAATTTTCGTTGGTATATTTTTTAATATTTTGCGGTATATATTTTTATTTTTTTTTACTTTTAGAGCACACTCGACTCTTGTTACACTTTTAATTGTTATTATATGGCCTATTTATTGTCTGATTGCAAAATGAGTATATAGTTTAAACATGCGTTTTAATATTTCAATTTCATTATTAAATTCGCTCCTCCAAAAATGTAAAGAGTAGATTATCTGTAGTTTGTGGTATGTCGTGACTTTGCTGACTGTGTCAAATGTAGTGTCTGCAACATTTGCAATTTCCTAATTAATTCGCAGCATTGTTGGCGATACTCCAGATTGCTTAGCTTTACTCGATTTGCCCCGCCTCGGTGCAATTGTCTATGTTGGCATTGTCTATTTGCGCTGCTTGTTGCCATCTAAATCAATAGCACACGATTGTTATCGAAGCGAAATCATAATTTACAGCTGAGCAGAGAGAGAGAGAGAGATAGTGAAGACACAAGTGAATAGACATAGATTAGGTGTAGCTATAGTTTCACTCCTCTCACTCATTCACCTCCTCACTTCCGTGCCTAACTGAATGACATTTTGTCTCGCTTTTGTCTGAAATATGTATGTGTGTGTGTGTGCGTGGCTGAAATGTTATGTGTGTGTGTTGTTGTTGGGTTCCGCGTACGTGAGTCGCATGGAAACTGGGCAAACGTGTCGCGACGTGAAGGGCGACGCGATATGCGAAGAAGACGAAGAAGAAGCAGACATGACTATCGTATATTGCATTAGATTGGATTCGATTTGAGTTTCGGCTGCGAATGCTATTGATGTTTTCTGTTTTTGCAGCTTTATTTCTGTTTTGTGTTTTCTGTTTTTTTTGTTGTGTTTTCTGTTATTTCTGTTGGGTTGTCTACTCACGGCAGGATACCTCGAGGACGGCGCGACTTAGCATATCCTCGGCATCCTTGAACTTGACAGCGTCGCCATGCAGCTTCGATTGTGTGGCAAATTGCTCGACAAGCTGATTGCCCACCGAATTGAACACTTCAAAGAAACTGATCACAATATTGTGATTGAATGCGGGATTCAGCTGCTTGCGTCGCAGCTTCCACTTCTGACCTGCAACGAAAAATAAATGATGAACTACTACATACTCTTTAAATGTAGGTAGATATAACAACTCCTACCTCGAGCATGCAACAATCCCTTGCGGGCAAAGAAACCCTCCTGCATGAAAGTCTTGTCGAGACACTCGGCTGCATTCAGTATGCACTCCATGCCAGCGGGATCATCGATGTAGAGCAGCGCTCGAGTTCCAATTAAAATGGCCAAGGGACGCGTAAAGAGAACCCGCAATCGCGTCACTTTATCCAGAATGCCTAAAATCCGGGGGAAAAGAAGTTAAAAAGTTTCAATTTCATTAATATGTGATTTGAGGCATCGTTTATCTGTTATATATTATCGGTTGTTATATTTATTTATAACTTTTCGACTTTTCGTAGTGTTTTTTTTTTCTTCCAAAATTATGAATTGATTTCATTCATCAGTTATTCTATTCTTTTGTTCCCTATTTTGCTTTTATGTATTTTTTTTTTTCTTCATTATTTTAAAATTTCATATATAAAACAGAAAATAGAAAGCGGAGATTTAATAAATAATTTTGAGGCATCGCTTATATATGTATCAGATATTATTTTCTTTTGTTTTAGATTTAGAATTATTGCGTATTTATTTTGATTGTATTTTTCCATTATTTTCGAATTGAATTTGGTGATTTGCTTATTCCCTAGAGGTGTCGCGTATCTAGAAATATATCAAACTTATTTTCAACTTTTCAACTTTCTTATAAATTATAAATTAATTTCATTCATCAGTTATTCTATTCTTTTGTTCCCCATTTTGTATTTATTATATAAGCAGATTTGCTTTTGTGGTTTTTTTTTTCTTCATTATTTTAAAATTTCTTATATAAAACAGAAAATAGAAAGTGGAGATTTAATAAATAAGTTTGAGGTGTCGCTTATTTATATCATTTAATCTTGTCTTTTGTTTTAGATTTAGAATTTTTGCGAATTTGCTGTAGTATTTATTTTGATTATATTTTTCCATTATTTTAGCATTGAAATTGGGGATTTGCTTATTCTTTTGAGGTGTCTTTTATCTAGAAATTTCTTTTCGACTTTTTTATTATTGTATTTCATGCTGCTTTTTTTTTTATTCATTAGTTATTCTTTTCTTTTGAAAAGTTGACTATTTTGTACTTATTATTTAAGCAGATTTGTTACTGTGTTTGTTTTCATTATTTTTAAATTTTATATATATATATCAGAGAATATAAAGCAGAGATTTAATAAGCAAAGTGTCGCTTATCTACAAAATTGTTTGTATTTATTTCATTTATTTCGACTTTTTTATTATTGTGCTTCAGTGTTTTTTTTTCTTTGTGTTGCACAATATTAATAATTAATTTTATTCATCAGTTATTCATTTTATTGAACAAGGCTCTCTTTTTGTATTTTGAATTTGTAGCTTGGCTTTTAACATTGAAAATTTGATATGAAGTCAAGAATTTGCAATTGTGTTTATTTCAACTGTGGCTTTCTATTATTTTAATATTTTATATATGTATGTATAAAGAAAATAATAGAAAACAGAAATTTGATAAGTAATTCAGAGATGTCGCTTATCTACAAAATTTGTTGTATATATTTGATTTTATTCGTCACTTATTCTTTTTCCATTTTTGCTGTTGCTGTGTTTTTTTTATTGTATTTTGGCTTCTAACATTTTATATTCGATATGAAGTAAAGTGTAGAAAGTGCAAAATTGTATTAGTAAATAGTTTGAGGTGTCGCTTCGATTGTTTTGTCGGTTTGTTTTATATATTTTAATGCTTTACTTTGAAATTTTTTTTACTTCATAATGTTCTTCAATCGTTCTGAAAATGTTCATCATTTAATTTATAAATTTCGTATGTTATATATATTTTAATGCTTTACTTTCAAAATTTTTATTTAATTTATAATGTTCTTTAATCGTTTGGCAAATTTTCATCTTTTAATTTATAAATTTCGTAGCTTGATTGTTTTTTTTTTATATTAAGACAGTTATTTTTCATTTAAAGAAGATTTGATTAGTTTAAAGTTATATTGTTTGTTGATTTTTTTTATATTTTTGTTTGTTTTTCCGCATTTTTATAACTTACTTGATTTTGATTATTTAGTATAGCTTTTAATTAGTTGTTACTCTAGCACTTTGCATGTTTTCTTTTCTTTTTTTTAACTTTTTGCTTCTTTTGATGTTTTCTTTATTAAGTTTTCGAAATTTGAATTGAAGGGAAAAAAATTGTAGTTATATTTAGTGAATAGTTTGAAGCGTTGCTAATGCTAATTTAGTTTTCTTTTGTCTTTTTGTGCAATTTCTTCTTACTTTCGCTTTTTGTTCACTTAGTAATTTGTTGTTTAGATTTCAAGTTGATTGTATTTTGTAATTTTGGTATTTGTTTTTAAAGAAATGAACTCAACTGTTTGGATGCAGATTGATGCAGAGAAGGAACCAGAGCAGAGGCTGCTGTGCCACGCCCCGCCATCCATTAAGCTGCCAAATGAGGCGCCAACACTTTCGCTGCTGCCAGCCAAGCAGCAGCGTCAGCAACGTGCCACACACCCACAATGCCACGTACAAGTGCATTCCACTTTGTTGCTGTTGTTGTTGTTGTTGTTGTTGCTTCTCTTTGTAGTTAATGCGATAGTTTATAGGCAACTCAGCTCCGTTTGTCTGTTGGATTTGCTTCAAAGTGCTTCCGCCCGCTTTTTGTGAGGCAGCTCCGTTCAGTTGGCCAACAGAAACGCAACTGAATTGCCTCAAGCTCAATCGATAATCGAAAATACAAAATAACAAACAGTAGTTAATAAAAAAATTAAATTCGTTTATTAATTACCCCGCACAATTTTGATTTCTTTTTGGTTTTTTTTTGGGCAACGCTACGTGTTTATCGCGAGTCGCGTCAATTGAAAACGTCGCTCAAAACTAGACAAATTATTGCATATTGTAATTATATTTACTACAATAGTACTTCGGTGTATGTAGGCAGGTCGCCACTCGAGTGTGCCCGACTACGAGATACCCTGCATTCACAATTTGACACGTAGTTAAGTTTTTAGATATGGTAGAAGTAATAAGTTGAGGTTCAATTCCAATTCCGTATCCGAAAATGAAAATTGAATTAGAACTACAGTATTTATAATGACACAAGCTATATAAGTTATTGAAGAAATACTTTTGTATGACAAGGAAAAAAAAAACGCTTTTGTTGACAATTCGATATATTTTGTATGAAGAACTATATCGATATACTGAATATATAGAGCATATAGTATTTTCCAGTATATTTTCTGTATTTTATTTGGTATACTTTTTAGAATATGAGTTTGTGGAAATACTATATTTTCTACTATCTGTTACATTTTGAATTTTATTTTTTTTTTTTTTTGTAATTTTCGGTATATTTTTATATTTTGGTTTTATGGAAAATGACATATTGCACTCTTGTCTTTTTTGAATGTAGTACTTTATCGATATTTTAAATATATATGTATAGCCTTGAATAGATTTTAGTATTTTCGGTATTCGCTATTAATTTGGTATATTTTTAGAATATGGGGTTGCAGAAAATGGTATATTTAACACTCTCTAGTATATTTGGAATGTGGCACTATACCGTTATTCCAAATATATTGGTATATTTTTATTTTTATTGAAAATGGGTATCAAGTATCTCACAGTCGAGCACACTTGACTGAGAATTTCTTATTTGTTTTATTTTATTTAGTATTTTTGGTTGCAAACACTGGCTGCAAATGAAAATACCCAACTTGTGTGTGCATTAAGACAGGGTATACAATTTTAATTATTACATCAAGTGCAGCCCTCAAGGTTTTCCGCAGCCAAAGAATGCAGATTTCAAATTAACTTTTATTTTATTTCGCTGGGTGGATATTAAACTGATTAAAAGTGAATCGAAAATGATTTTTATTAATAGCGATTAACTTAATATAATATAAAGTTAAGGCAAAAGGTATATTTACATAAAAAAAAAACCCATACAAATTCTAGAAGTAGAAGTAGTACTTTATCAATATACCAAATAAAGTAGTTGGTATATTTTTACGGTATATTAATTCGGTATATTTTACTGTAGTTTTCTTATTTGTTTTTATCTGATCGAAGACTCAAATTTATATTACATTCTTATAGTCGAATTTGTTTATAATTTACACCAAAAATCTTTAACTATTAAAGTAAAGCAAAGTGAGGTTAACATTTGTGTATTTTAATTCAAATTCTTTCTTTTTTTCTCATTTTTTCTTTCACTCTATGTATATGTACATATATATGACAAGAATTTTATATAAACTTTAGACATAATCTGTTCTTGTGGCTCGTGCACTTTCACTGCATGAATAATTTGAAAGCATCTTTTATAATTACAACCATAATGCTGGCACTAATTTCGCCTCTAATTACCGCTCATCGAAATTAGGGTGACCAGCACATATTTGCACACACACACACACACACACACACACACACAGATGTTGCTGCTGCACAGGTGAAAGTCAAATTTAATGAGCAGTGCTCTTTTATGGCACGTAAAGTGAGCGGAGACGTAAACGGAGAGTCAGGAGTTGGAGTCGGAAAAGAGAGTGAAAAAGAGAGTGAGAGAGAGAGGATTTGCCGGTGTAATGGGTAATGCCTGGGCAAAAAGTACGAACAGTAAAAATTGCACGTGGCATTTATAGGAATTTATGAAAATTCCTTGTGCTCGCAAAAGCAAAAAAAAAGAAAGCGAAAGACAGAAAGAAAGAAAGAAATGTGAACCGCAAGCGACGAGGCAGCGGAATGTCAAAGTCACTTTCATTATGAAAAACAAAAGGCACGGAAACCACAATAGGAACGACAACGACGCCCATTAACGCCATTGATGAGATGATGTTGTTGTTGTTGGTGCTCGGGGAAAACCGCACACAATGAAAGCGAGAGCGGACAAGGAAGAGAACGAGAGAGAGTGAAAGAGAGATGGGAAAAGAGGAGCATGTGCATGAGGTGGGAACATAAAGAATTTCTTGATTAAGTTATGGGAATGTTGGGTACGCAAACGTCATGAGTGTTAGCTCTTGAACAATCCCCAATCTCTCTCTTTGTGTGTGTGTGTGTGTATGTGTCTGTCTCCCTCTCTCTTACACTCACTCTCTGTCTCGCTCTGTGACTGTCCAATTGCGAGCTGGTAGCATCAAGTCAATAAAGCATACTGATTAATGTCAAATTGTTGTTGTGTTTCGCCTTTTTGCATAAATTATGCATAAATCGCAAGCATTTCATCCCATCCGTCGTTGTTCGTCCTTCGACCGTCGTCCTTTTCGCATTGCTCTGCTCTGCTCCTTTTGAAAGCCGCCATCACCGAATGCCAATGCGTCGCAATGTGTCCTTGTCCCGAGTCCCGTGTCCCTTATTCCTTGTTTCATGTTTCTTGTCGCGCCACGAACATTCCACAACAACAGCAACAACAACAACAACGATTCTGCTTCGGTTCATTCTTTATGGGCACCAGCACAGCATTTAAGCTGTTTTAAGTCGCTTAACACACACTGCAAATAAAGCCATCAATTCGATTCGCACACAACAACTCTCGAATACCCTGTAAAGTGTGTTGAAATTCAAATCTCTATCTAATACTTCATTTGGAAAGTCTTCTCAATACTGTCTGCTTACTCTATCATGGCATTTGTTGTTCAATGCGTTTGAAACTTATCTAAAATAACCACTGCAAACTAATTTGAAATACATATAATCTTTACTTAACCTAACCCCAAAAAAATACAACCTAACCTCAATGGTTATCAGAGTTTCATTTTCTTTAGCATTCTCTACTAGTTTTAGCTCGCTTTTCTCAACCTAACTTAAAAAAAAAAGACAACCTAACCTTAATAGTTATCCGAGTTTTATTTTCATTAGCATTTTAGATTGTTCGCTTAAGCTTATTTTTTTACGACATTCTATAAACAATCGCCAGCTTTTTTCAATGCGTTTAAAACTTATCTAAAATAACCTTCTCTAATTAACATAACCTCAAAAAGAGGACAACCTAACCTCAATATTTTTGAAATTTGCAATTTTATTTTCTTTAGCATTACTTTTCTTAAGCATTTTAATTTCTTTCCTAATGTTCAACAAAATATAATCAATATTTATATACATATAATTTGTATTATACAATTTTTGATTTTAATATTTTGTCACATGTAAATGCATATTTTGTGTTTAAGTGAAGCTGAAGCAGACTGAATGTGTCAGCCGCATGTTGTTGACTTCTTTTGTCTCCAAAATACCCTGTACAAATTAATTATCTTAAAAGAATGAATGCAAATTTATACGATTTAAATTGTTTTTTTTTTGCACTGTATTTTCGTAGGCGGAAAATTTCTTTATACGACAGAATAATACAGTTTAATGAGGCGTGTGAATTCTCAACACAATTTTAAGAGTGATTTACTGTGTGAGAATTGAAATTTGTGTTAAATGGAAATTAAGAATTTCAGCATTCAATCATTAAATCAGCTAAGAAATGTTGTGCTTAATGAACAAATTTATAGGGTATGTGCTAGTCACGTTCAGTATTCGTTTGCATTTGCTGGCTTGTTTTTCTTAAACTTGGTGTTTTTTTTTTTGTTTTGTTATGTTTTGTTTTCCGCTGTTTTTCTGCTTGATGCCGAAAATGCGGAAAAGCCGTCATAAAAAAAAGAGAAAATACGAGACAGCCGAAACAACAACAACGGCAACAACAAAAGCAACAATCAGGCACACAAAAATTGTGAATCTGTGTATAAATTTAATTTCCCCACACGAGAATTTCACATAATCACATTTTTTTTTTAAATGCAAGCGATTTAAAGTGCCACACACAAACACACACACACATACACACACACACACTTACTCCTCTGCCACTCACACCTCAACAACAAAAATTTGAGGGATACAAAAAAGAAAAAAAAAAAGGAGGAGAGGAAAGTGAGGCAAAAAATGAGCATGGGGTTTTCATATGATGGGTTTGTCTCTTGCGTTGACATATGAAATATTAACGGGTCCAACGCACATCACACAAAAGTCAAGTGCAATGCGATGCTTACAGATGGTTGGTGGAGGGGGGAGCAGAGGCCAGGTCGCGCAATTTGCCATCAAGCGTAAAAACAAATTTACTTTAACGAGGAGGGCATAGACATAGAAAGAGCGAAAAGGTAGCAAAAAGCGAGAGATAGCGAGAGCGTTGCCAGACCTGACTGCTAAGTGCTGCCAGACTGCCAGACTAGACTGTCAGCCTAACTGACTGACTGACTAACTGACTGACTGACTGATTGACTGACTTGCCAGCTTGTGTGCTTGTTAGCTGTCAGCGTGTCAGACTGTTTGTATATAAATTAGAGTACATCAAAAGTTTGCAACATTAAATTTTTCTTCTTCATTCACACACGCACACATACACATACACACAACACACACACACACACACATACACATACACACACACACACACACCTTCTCGCTCTCGCACACACGTGCGATTGATGTGCACAGATAAATGTTTTAGCAAAATGAAGATGAAGCCGACGATGAGACTGTAATGATGACGCCTCTCGCCCCCCCGTCTCTCGCTTCGTACGTTCCACACGCACCCCACACATGGCGACAGGCCTTAAACTGTGTTAGTGGCATTAGAAGGGGGTGCGACAGAGAGAGAGAGTGAGAAACAGGGGAAGCAGCAGAAGGAAGTTAGAAGCGGCTGATTAAATGTGCTTTGCATGCGTGTGCGTGGGCGCAAATGCAATGACAAGCAGCCAAAAGGCGATTACATGCGACGCACACACACATGCACCTAGACACACACACACACACGCACACATGCAGAGATGGAGAGAGAGGCTGCTCACGTTTTGTCTTTGCGTTACGCGTGTGCGCTGCCACTTGACTTTCCGCCTTGACATTTTTGATTCGCCATTCATAATTGCATGGCCAAGCGGGCGTGCACGACTAGTCGATACCCAGTACAAGCAATATGTGTGTTGCCTTCAATTATAATTCTAATCAAATTTCGACTTACACTTCACTAAGCAGCTTAATTGTAATTGCATGTGCAATGCTCGACGAGTGCATACCCTGTAAAAAGCTTATGCATATATGCAAATTATAAGTTTAGCTCGCAATCTATATACGCACAATGCAATGTTCGACTTGTAGATACCCTAGGAGTGACTCAATTTAAGTTGCTTTAGTAAAAACAAAGCTCATTAGACCGACTAGCAGATACCTTAACTTAAACGTATCAAGACTTTTTGATACCCTAGGATTTGCTCTATTTGTTTTGCACATCAATTTTTTAGAAGGCAAATAGGAAACAGATTAGTTGGGAATTCGTACTCAAAAGTTTGCCAATCATACATACGATAGACACATGTAATTTGCCTATGAATTGCAAATCAATGCTACCCTTTAAGCACTCTTACAAATGCCAAATACCATGTGCACATAATCCAGAGCAACCTTTGTGCTGGTCACGATTCACTTGGTTTTGTCATCGTTCTTCGTTCTCATAGTTGTTGTTGTTGTTGTTGTTCGAGTTGACTTCTAGTCGTTGTCGTTGTCGTTGTCCTTGTTGTTGTGCTGTGCGCTGTCAAGGATCTGTCAGCTGTCTCCGTGTGCTGCTGCTTCATCATATAACACAATTGGAATGACAATGCTTCTTATTTAAATATTCACTTTGGCTAGCCCCAAAAGTGCCACAAAATCCCCTCTCTCTCTCTCTCTCTCTCTCTCGCTTTTTCTTTCACCTTCCATTGCCGTCCCTGTCGCTCTGTCGACCGCAATGGGGTCAACATAGCTGATGATAAAGCCGCAAAATCTACTCACTGTACAGATTGTGAAATGCATTCAAATATGGATTTATTATTCCAGCTACACGTATTCCCCCATTATTATTCCATTTAGTTCTACTTTCGTATTTTTACGGGAAATTTTAAAATTTGCTAAAAGATCGCAAAACTCTCTACAATACAGTTATATTTTTATAATATATTGAATTAATTTCAACATGTTCATACGCTAAGTGAAACTATATTTCTGAAATTGCTTTTTGTAACTCAAACCTTTATTCTTTCCTTTTGTTTATTTATTGCGTCGTCTATCACTTTTTGTTATAACAATACTTCGTCAGCAAATTTATTGAGCTGATAATCGTCTTTTGCTTTTTATATTCTTACAGAAATTTGTATGTATTTTCAATACATTCATGCCAATATATATTTATTTTGCTTCATCTTCACACTTATCTACGTTTGTTTTTATCTCTTTGTACAAAATTCTTTAATACAGGGATTGTGCTTTAAAGTCTCCAGCTATTTGCATTTAACATTACATATGTTTGTATGATTGAGAATAATAATGCTGTCGATTGTATGAGCTGACTAGAGATGTACATAAAAAAATACCTTAAAAAAATAATTAGCTTGACACGAGAGTTCACGATTTCGCAATAAAATTGCAAATCAGGTTTTCTTTATTCATTTTGCATATTATGTGAAAATTTTATAATAATCGTATAGAGAAGAAGTAGTTATTTAAACAGAATGGCTTAACTTCCATTCGATATAATTTAATATAATTTTAAAAGAAAAATGGATGGAATCCAATAAGTTTCATACATCCAAATGAAATATTTATTTTCCTAAATTATTTATATAATTAATATGAAATTGTGTGGTTAAACGGTTTTTGTCGTGTTTATTATGCGATAGTTGCTATCGTACGTTGCGAATTTTGCACATCTCTAGCGGCCGCTCTCAGCTCGCTGATAAAGGAGATTGGTGAAGTAATCGACGACTGAGCGAGCGACAGCTGTCGTCATTCTGTTGACCTTGGTGTCGGGTACATGGTCATTATGCAACTTGAATATCCAGCACCCGTATCCCATTATCGCCAAGATATTTGGCAGCAAGACGGCGATCATTAAGCGACCGGCAACCCAAGTTCAATTGTCAGACAACGAGACGGTCATCTTCTATTGTCCCCAGGGTATAAAGATCAGTGGTCCCGACAATGGCTATAACATTCCGACAACGAAATTGAAAATAAATCGCCCAACGGCGGGTCTTACCTGTGGCGACGATGGCATCTATTTGGATGAACAGCGCATCATCGAAGAGACGTCAGACAATTATGTCAGCTGCAATGCGGACATCACGCAGACGTTGTACGAGAGCAATGTCAGTTTGATTGGCTGTGATCCCGTCGATGCTATGACATTGGTCATTGGTTATAAGCTAAAACGTTTAACGGAGGTGAAACTCTTGGCTTTGTGCTATGACCTGAGTGCATCGCGTTTGCGTTTCATCAATTTTCTGGCATATCCCGCGAAGAATGTGCTCCTAACACCGGCGTATACGAACGAAGTGCTTGGGAGATTGCAACTCGATAATATCATCAGTGATCTCGATAAATATTTCAGCTACATCACGGAGTCAGGATTCAATGAGCTGAGCCAACAGCAAACGCAGCTGGGTGAACTCTACGATGCGAAAATGTTCGATTATTCGAGTCTACTGCAGGATCAACAACATCAAAAGGATATGGAGCAGTATAATTATTTGCTAAACATTGTTTGGCTACGCAATTTGCGCAAAGGCAATTGGCAACACTGGCTGCAAGCATTGCGTGCGGCTAACGATGACGATGGCGATAAATTTGAGCTGCGTATCGGTGTATCGGGAGTGGCAACGCTGTCGCTCGGCCAGCGCTGTAATGTGAGTCGCAGTCTGCAGCTGGTCGACAGCAACAGTGGCAACTCGCTGCAGGTGCCAGCTCATGTGTGGGCCCATGTGCGTTCACTGCAGCCAACGGGCACTGTAGCCGATGAGTTTGTGCTTGTTGCCCACAATTCACCCTTTGTAAGTGCAAGCTGACAGCGTCTCTCTCTCTCTCTCTCTCTGTGTGTGTGTCTTTCTTTTGTGTTATTAACGCTCTCTTTGGGTGTTCTTTGTCCTCTCTCTCCCGCTCTCTGTGCAGGTTAATGTATTGGAGTTGAGCACATTTTGCGACGACATTTGCCATGAGATCCCTTGGCTGCGCAAGAGTCTCTTTGCCGATCTGCATTTGGTGCCCCGTTACGGTGTCGTTCACTGTTGTCGCGTCGATCAAGTGGATAAGCTAACGGACTTTGCTTACGCCAAGCAAAATCAACAGCAAGCACAACAACAACTATCTACTTCGTCATCGAAGCCGCCGACTGCACAGCCACTTATTCATGCTTAGTTTCGTTTAAGCTTGCCAAGCAGAGAGCTTATTAGTCTCTCTTTCTTGCTCTCTCTGCATCCGTTTTACGCGTCTAAATATAAATATACCTAACTCACGCAGCATCATCAGTTGTTCGTCTCTGAGAGCTTTAAGTTCGGTACTTCGCTGCTAAGCTGTGGATCTTCTTGCTCTATGCTTTGATATCACGTGTTTATTCGGGTGCACATTGATTCATAAAAGTAATTTGAAACAGTTTTTACAAGCTTATTGAAAAAATAAAAATCATAATTTTTGTTCAAATAAAAGATTTTGTATGTTTTTATTTACAAAATAAATAACAATGGAGATAAATACTCCATTTTTTATTGCATATATATTTATAAATTTCATAAATATAATTTATCGATATAAAATAATAATGTTATTTTTTTTTATCGTTTTCGAGTTTATTTAATATTTCACTTTGTTTTATTAAAGTTGTTTTTAAATAACAAACTTGTCAATATTAAAATACTCTTTACAATTTGATTTCAATATTGAATTCAAATAACTATAAAACGCGTCACTGCAATTTAAGCAATTTAAGAGCAGATCAAACAGAACAAGGACCACTTAAAATGCAAGCAGAATAACTATGCACAGCACTATGGAGGAAATACACGCTTTATGAGCAATAATATGAAGTGAAAGCAACTCGTTTTTGAAAATGGACAATTTTCCCCATAGTCTGCATAGTGAGCGTCACATAAAAATGGATATAGGGATTTATGTATTTATTTCAAAATGAAAGGTCTCAAATGTGGCGCTCGTAATGACAGCAGCAGTTGATTCGAATTTAGTTGCAAAAACAGAGAGGGGGGGAAAAAAAAAACATTGCACTGGGTCCACATATCATTCATATTTATATGCAACTGAATCTCTGTGCACACTGCGTCTATGAATATTAAATCAAGCACGTTTATGTGCGTGGTGTCTGTGTGTGTGTGTGTGTGTGTATGTGAGAGCTTTGTAATACCCTTTAAAGAGCGCAAACTATTTGAAATGTAATAGGGAAACTTTACTGCTTTCTTTTAAATATCCCAAGATTTCAAAATGAAAATTGCAAATTAATTGAATGTTATTACATTAACTTATTTCATAGTATCTTAAACACTGCAGGGCATTCGACGGTCGATCAATCCAAACTAACAAAAAAAAAATTGTTTTTATTTTTGATTTTTTTGTTGTTTTGTTTGCTTGATTTCGTTAAAAACTTTTAATTGGATTGCAACCGTTTTAATACTTTCATAACGCCAAACGCGCTTCCTTTTCGTCGCACAAAACTGAAAATCAATTAAAATGCCACACAGTCAACGGCGTTGAAGGCTAAAATCAGAGCGCGTTTTCCTCCCCCTCCACTCTCTCTCTCATTTTTGTCGTTTGTGCTGTGGCAAAGAGACGGCCATAAGCCATCATCATCAACTGACAGCCAAGTGGCCCAAGCTCAAATCGATTTGTAACCACAAAGTATTGGGCCAACAGCAACAGCGCGAGTTCAGCAACTATCTATCACTGCAGAATAAAACACAAAATTGAGAGAGCTTCATTCAAATGAATAAACTTAAGTTTATCATGCGGTCATTCCGAATTATGCTTTCGCAGCAATTTCACATTAAGTAACCTTTAACTTGCAGCCCAATCAGTTGGAAGAAATTGAAGAGCTTTGTCCTTAAACTTTTGCTTTTATTTATTTGTTTTTTTTTTTTTTTTTTTTTTTTAAGTAACCTGACGTGCAGTGCAATCAATTAGAAGAAGTTGAAGAGTTTTGTCCTTAAAAGTTAGCTCTTTTAAAGTCACATCTTTACAAGGTTTGTTTTTTAGTTTATCATTTCTTTTTTTTTAATGCTAGTTTAAATGGTTGAAAAGTCACTTTCTGAACATTTTTATTAAGATCTCTTCAAAATTAAAGAAATTCTTGCTTATTCTTGCTCTTCAAAGTTTAGCGTTTACCCATAAAAACTGAAACCTTTTCTCTTGAATTCTTGGTTTTTAAAGAGTAAACTCTTTAAAACTGAAAACTCTACTCTTCTTAGTTTTCAAAGTTAACCCTTTAAACTTTTAAAAATTGACAAAACAAAAAAAAAATGGTTAACCTTTTTGAAATTTAATTACAATTCTAATTAAAAAGCCCTTTTGATGCAATTCCCCCGCGGTAATTAAAACAAGCTTTTAAGTTTTTTTTTTTTCATACTGGTATGGTGGTCATTTTTTTTTTTTTTTTTTAGTTTTTATTAGATAATACATTTTTGTTTTTAGCGTGAAGGCTTTTTTGTATATATTTTATTTATATTTTTTGTTTTTGTTTCTGATTTTTTTTTTTTTTTTTTTTTTTTGTTTTTGTTCTCTTTGTGTGTTACATTTTATATAAATTTTCATCTACATACATATATAGGTTTTGTGTTTGTTTGTTTGTTTTTTTATTTTGATTTGTTTTGGTTTTTTATGTATTTTGTTTTTTTAGCCGTAGAACAATTATCACATCTTACATATATGTAGCTACACTTAAACGTATCCATTAAATGTTTGTGCATATGTATTTCTCTTGTCATCTGTGTTTGTTTTTGTTTTTTTTCTTTCCCTTCCATATTCATATTCCAATTTGTATGTTTGTATATCAAAAGTCTGTGTGTGAATGTCGCAAATGCTCAAAAGTTGCAGCAACTTTACATCAGCAGCAACACAGCCCATTTAAAAGAAGTAAGAAAGCTACAGTTGAGTGTGCTCAACTATGAGATACCCGCTACCCATTTTTTTAAGTGCGGTATTATTTCTAAATATGCCAAATTAATAATACCACAAAAAATATTCGAGTAATCTGAAAGTAATATTTGGTATATTGATATAGTACCACATTTTAAATATACCAAAAAATAATATACCACAACAAATACGAAAATATGCCAAATGTAATTTTTGGTATATTGATATTATATTGCATTCAAAATGTACCCAAAAACATACTAAGACGATATTTTGTATATTGATATAGTACCACATTTAAAATATACCAAAAAATAATATACCACAACAAATACGAAAATATGCCGAAAGTAATATTTGGTATATTGATATTATATTGCATTCAAAATGTACCCAAAAACATACTAAGACGATATTTGGTATATTGATGTAGTACTACATCGAAAATATACCAGCTATACACGACCAGGTATCAGGGTATCCAAATAAAGACCATAAACGAAGTGAACAAGCAAAGATGGCGACACGTTAGAGATGCGAGTCGAGATGTGCAAGGTCGTGTCACGCACGCTTTGAAGTTGAAGTGAACATGTGTGAATGGCAAGCAAACAGCAAGCAGATTGAATGGCTGCAGTCAATGTGAATGCATTGAAGTACTCTGAATATTTACTGCATTCCATGTTTTAACCATGATTAGCTTCTGAATGCAAACGAGCATAGTTTATACATGCATACGTATACGATTACCATATTGTATGAATAAGAGGGAGAGAGACAGAGAGAGAGAGTTGGATATGCATGATTAGAGCTGCATTGCAAATAATTGCAAAATGTTGTGCGATGATGCACACATTCAATCGTCATGTTCATGTTGGTCAGGACTTTTGCCTGGCTGTTGGCATTGTCCCCATTCATTAGAGCGAGGGAGCTGAGAAGTATGATTTGCTGAAGGCTCTTCTGTCTCTGTCTCTGGTAATTAGAGTTTGCCACGTCGCTGTTGCAGTTGCAGTTAGTGCAGTCGCAGCCTTTTATCTTGCCATTCGCATGATGCCGACTCAAAAGTTGGCTCTCGTTTATATTGTATAAACAGTGCCGTTAGCTCATTGAAAACTGTTTCAGCTGTCGTCTCCCTCTCTCCCTTTCTCTTTCTCATTCTCTCTCTCGCTCTGTGTGTTGGGCCGTCGGCCTAACTGCTTTGCCCCCAAGCGACCATTCGACGCCATCCCCCTCCCCCCCCCCATCTCTCATATTTATGCTCTCTGCTTTCATCTTTCTTGTTCATCGTCGTTTTCTTTGGCATCGCTTTTTTTTTCGTTTTTGCTGTTGCTTTGTTTGTGTCATTTGCTTTAAGCTGGCGCTGAAAAGTATGCTACAATTTTGTGCCCGCTGTCGGCAATTGGCAGCAATTTCAAAGGCGAACTCGAGTTGAGCCTCCCAAAACGAAAACGAAAACAAAACAAAAACGGAAGATTCATTAGTTATTTAGTGAAAGTTTTCACATTCGCTCGCCTCGTTGGCCTTTTGTCTTCTGTCCGATTTCATTTCACGATAAAGCTGCCGCTGCCGCCGCTGCTGCTGCTGATGACAATTCACAAACAAGCAGAAAAAAAACGCATTAAAATGAATATAATGAAGTAGCTGCTGCTTTGCCAGGTTTCGACATTTCCACTTTCGTAGCAAATTCACCAAACGCACACACACACATAAAAAAAAAATATATATCGAGTACTAGGCTGGCGAAAGTGGAAATCAGAAGCGGCAAAAAAACAGCGTTTGTGTGTGTGTTTACCCCCTTTAATTTACTGCCCCACGCCCCCGCCCCGTTACCCACAGCACAAAATGCAATCTAAATCCAACTACAATTGCAATCCGTAGTTCGCATTTGCCACACACACTCTCGCATTCTCGATTCTAGTAGATGCATTCGCCAAGCAAATCGCAATCGCCCTTCTCCAATGGCTTCAGCCAGAGCGGATTGTAGTTGGGGCACAATTTGCGATGAATGGGTATTTTGATTTGCACTGGCGTCGTTGCCACGCCCTCCCAGTTGTGTCCCTCAAACCGCTGGCCATCGGATCTATTGCATTGCATGCTAAGCGGCTCCTGGATATACATCGTATACAGCTGGTCAATGCGCGGCTGTGTCCATTCGATGCTGTGATAATTCACCGAACGTGCCCCGTTCAAGTGGATGCCATGCTGATGCTCCTTCCTATGTGCATACACAAAGACCGAAAGAGAGAGAAAGAGAAAGAACGTGTTAGTGATAAAGTAGTAGAGATAAAGTCATGTGACTGCCTGACTGCCATTGAGAGCAACAACACAATGTCGCCACATTAAGGTGGCATTTTCAATTAGCAAATACTACACCCGCCTCTTTCACTCCTCTCCTTCTCTTCTCCCACTTAAATGCGCAATTTTCGCTCTCTCTCAGCAGCATTTACATGGAATATTTTATATAGCTGAGTAAACTATTTAATTAATGTGAGCATACTTTAAATGAAAGCCACGCTAGCATAAAATTGCATTCGAAATTAAACTACACAAAATAATTGACTTGAACGAATATAAGAAATATAAATTTCGCATATAATTGTCAAAGATTGTGCTTATTAAAATGTCTGCAAACATTAGCACTTATATTAATTATATAATGAAATCAATTCCTTAATGCCTTTGTCATTGGAACTATTTCCAGCATTACCATAGACAAATGTTTACGAGTATAAACAAAATTTTAACATACTGTCTGACAAATTATTCTACAATTAAACCACAAATACTAAAAATATATCAGATTCTGAGGCAAATATTTCTAAAATTAAACCGAAAAAATACTAAAAATATACCGGATTGTCAGGCAAATAATTTTACAATTTAACCGAAAAAATACTAAATAATATATCGGATAATCAGGCAACAATTCTACAATTAAACCGAAAAAATACTAAAAATATACCAATTTGATATATAGACATTATACTACATTCTAAATATACCATAGAGTACAACATATATTGGATAGTTAACCAAAGGCCCGATTGCGCCTATTGCCATAGAAAAGTATTTTTTTAAATAACTTTCACAAATATTTAAAAAATACTTTACATACACCAAACGTAGCCTCTGGTATATACGATATTAATTTGTATGTAATATCGATATACCAAATACAGTCTTTGGTATATTTTTTGAGTATTTTTTCGTTATATTTTTGGTGTGTTTGTGGATTTCAGGATTCGTAAACTTCTGGTATTATTATTGTATATTGCAAAATTTTAAATTACGCTTGCTAATCAATTCTCTTAAAACGGAAAAATTAATTCATAATCATTCTTGGCTCTAATTTAAGTGATAATCAAGCGCTTTAAGATTTAGATTCACTTTTAATTACCAATCTATATACTATATATATTCATTTGTTTTAAGAATCACTTCAAGAATTGTGTTTATTGAAGAGCCTTTGACTGGCATTGGAGAATGTTTCAATTTTGTAACAATTTATACAGCTTTTTTCATATATTCCAAAGTTGAGAGCATTCGAAGTAAATTATTTATGGCATTTATAAAGTTTTTCGTTTCACAGCTTAATCGAAATGAAATGAAATCACATGCTAATCGAAGCTCAAGACAGAATGACAGCTGCACAAATCCTCGGCAATTGTTCAACAGATTTTTGGAAAACAAAACAAATACGAAAAATATGCAAAAAAAGAAAAAAAATCTTAAGAGCATTTACGTGTAGATTTATTTGAGAACGTGACAAGTTTTTGAAATATATTGAAAAAAAAAGAAAATATTTAAATCACAACTGTCAACTGTGTATAACAATGATAAAAATAATTTATGAATAATACTGCGAGTGGCCTTTAAAATAATTGATTCAACGATAGGCGCATTTAAAATTCAATCAACTTGGGAGCAATGTAAATTATACAAAATTCAATTGCATTGGAAATTCAATCAAAAATTGACTGACTGACTGTATGACAACAAAGTTAATTAAATTATAGTAATTAATTGTCCATTGACCAAGCAAATGCTGATTGAATTGTTAAAGTAAATGCAGCTGCGATAATGATGATGTATATATTTTGGTCATTAAGTTGAGAAAACATTGTCAACACATTGAAGTGCACTCCTCACTTAAATGCCTTTTGAAGCTGTCAATGTCAAGTGCTTTCTCCCTCTCTCTCTCTCTCTCCTCTCCCTCTCTCTCTCTCTTTCAAATGCATTTTGAAGTGCGCGGAGTTAACACAAAGTAAACTATGTGCACAAAAGTGCGCTATTTGAGCCACGTTGAAATGGCTTAAAAGGTCTGTCTGTATAAAAAAAAGAGACATCAGACAGATGGACATAAAAAAAAAGCGAGGGAGAAGAAAGAATATTATCTTGTGCAATTCTTATCTCAACTCTTTAAAAACTGTCAAATGTTATACTTTTTCTCTCTCTCTCTTTTTGTCTTTTTAGTTTGCAATGTTTCCTTTACCTTTTTGTTGGAGAGTTGGACCGTTTTACTATGCTTAACACCTCGTAAATCTTCATAACCTGGACTACGCGCTGTCGCTTATTGAATCAGCTGCCTTTTGTCTAGAAGCCTTTAAACCATTTTAGGCTTTTGCCAAAAATTTACCGCAATTCTCACCCAGAAAATGCCGCAACGAAATTCAAAGCCGAAACTCGGTAAGTCTCTAATCTAATGTAAACTTTTCTTGCTGCTCTTGTTGTTGCTTTTGTATTTTTTTTCCCCGTTTTATGATTGTCGTGTTGTTTTTGTTGGGACAGGCAAACCCATAAGGACAGGACAGAGAGTGACTCGACTTTATGCGACTCGTTTTCTGGGTCTGGCCTCAACACGAACTTGCCAGTTTTCTCGCTGCTCTTTCTTCTCCGCATTCTCGTTCTGGCCATGCCCATTAACGTTGGCAATTAGCGTGCACCTTGGCGTCGCCTGCTTTTGGGACAGTCAGGAAGTTGGAAGACATTTCCGTTATGAATACTGCGTACCAAAGCAGCGCAAGCGAGAGAAGATAGAACGGAAGAGCGGCAAAGAAGCAGATGGCGATGAACGGACTGAGATGTGGAGAAGAAGGTAGAAGGTAGTTTGGCCCACAACCGGAGCCACAACAAACGCCGGAATGCCAAACTTTTGCCTTTGATGGCAACAACAAAAAGACGAGCGAGAAGAACGCAATCAGGCAACACAACAGTGGTAAGAAATGCACATAGAAATTGTTGTAATGTTACAAAACACATAAGGAAATACGTATGTAAGAAATGCAAATTCAATTTATTGTAATCTTAAAAGAAAAATAAATAAACGTATGTAAAGAAAAGCATTGAACCTTTCTTCTCTGAATAAATTTACTATATTTCTATATAAAAAAATTACAAATTTTCTTTTATTTACTGTCAAATTTAATATTTTTAACAATTCTGGGCCATTTACTGCTGCAATCAGAAAGTATCTCTAGGGATGTTGTTAAGTTATCGCTGAAAACATATTGAGCAAAAAAACATTGCATACTTTTAGGGGCACTCATCTAACGCCTTTAAGCCAAACTAAAATAGGTCATAACTCGGCCATATCTTGTCGCATTTTCAAAGGACACACATTGCTAAGATCTCAAGGACCTCCTCTATCGATTGGCATCAAAAAAACACAAGGTCATCTAAGAATCAAACACTTAAAATTTCTTGGGCTCAGGGTCAAAGAAATCGAGCAAAATTCATAAATACCAGGATAACTCCATAACCACAAGGACGATTTTAATATCCTTTGGCCAGATGATAGTCCTTATTAATGCGCATCGTTTGACATATTGCTTGCCAGGATACGTAAGGACATACGCGAGTTATAGCCAATTTTCTATATAGAAAAATGTCCTTTTATCTCGGCCTCTATAAGGATTTTCGTCCTTTCGAAAGTTCCAATCAGTTTCTATTGTTTATAACTATATTTGTGCCAAAGGACATGCCGATAGTCCTTCAAATGGCGGAGATACGGCGGATTTTCAGAAATTTTGGCATTTTTTCTATACTCACCCCTTAAAAAAATTTCGGATTTTAATTTTGAAAGGATATTGAAAATCCTTAAATGCCAATCGATAGTATTAGTTACTGTGATTACAAAAATGCAAGTCCTTGCCAGATCCTTAAGGATTTGGCAGAGATATGACAAGAAAACCAATTTTATGCGAGTATTTTGGCGCACCCTCAAAGTATGCTACAAAAAAATCTAAAACTGCAGTTGGAGTTTTTTCGTCAGTTGCTTTCAAATTTGGCGCTTTAAAAATTTCATAGCATACTTTGAAGGTGCGAAAAAGGTATTTTTTCGAAAACAAGCTATATCTCGGCAATATTCTGCCGCATTTTTAAAGGACGCATATTGCTGATATCGCAAGGACATTCTCTATCGATTGGCATCAAAAAAACACAAGGTCATCTAAGAATCAAACACTTTAAATTTCTTGGGCTCAGGGTCAAAGAAATCGAGCAAAATTCATAAATACCAGGATAACTCCATAACCACAAGGACGATTTTAATATCCTTTGGCCAGATGGTAGTCCTTATTAATGCGCATCGTTTGACATATTGCTTGCCAGGATACGCAAGGACATACGCGAGTTATAGTCAATTTTCTTTATAGAAAAATGTCCTTTTATCTCGGTTTCTGTAAGGATTTTCGTCCTTTTGAAAGTTCCAATCAGTTTCTATTGTTTATAACTATATTTGTGTCAAAGGACATGCCGATCGTCCTTCAAATGACCGAGATACGGCGGATTTTCAGAAATTTTGGCGTTTTTTCTATACTCACCCCTTAAAATAATTTCGGATTTTAATCTTAAAAGGATATTGAAAATTCCTAAATGCCAATCGATAGTATTAGTTACTGTGATTACAAAAAGGTAAGTCCTTGCCAGATCCTTAAGGATTTGGCAGAGATATGACAAGAAAACCAATTTTATGCGAGTATTTTGGCGCACCCTCAAAGTATGCTACAAAAAAATCTAAAACTGCAGTTGGAGCTTTTTTGTCAGTTGCTTTCAAATTTGGTGCTTTAAAAATTTCATAGCATACTTTGGGGGTGCGAAAAGGAAATTTTTTCGAAAACAAGCTATATCTCGGCCATATTCTGCCGCATTTTTAAATGACGCATATTGCTGATATCGCAAGGACATTCTCTATCGAATTGCATCAAAAGAATTTGAAGTTATCTAAGGATCCAACACTTGACAATTTTAAGTTCATTGACCAAGGAAACCAAGTGAAAATCATATGTTGCAGAATAACTCGAGAAGCGCAAGCACGCAATATGGAAATAATAGTAACTTCAAGGTTAACGTTACAGCTTAAATGTCGATCAAAATAAAATGATTTTCTGCACTTTTTTTTTGGATTTTTATTTGTTTCTAAAGTTTTAGTAATTTTGAGAATTAGTCAGTAGATAAATGATAAAATCAGCAATAAATAAATAATAAATAAATAAAAAATTAGCACGAGCAGAACTAAGTATCAAGAGAAAAGTTAAAAACTAATAAGTAATGCAAAAAATACTAAAAATAATAAATAAATACATGTTAAATTTTCACTGTGTTGTCCCACTGTGCAGCGAGCAGAATTAAAAGTAAGCTGCTGGACACTACAGATAGCCCAAACTCCCCCTCCTTCCATTTGTTTTAAAGTGCAAAACACAAGAGGAAGAGGACAAAGATCCGCTTACCGTTTCATGTAGATGAAATAATTCTCGAGCGTCTCCTCCGAAACGGAACTCTTGCACACCTCCAGCTTGGTGGCCGGATAGTAGTGTATATAGTTGACGCACATCTCATCGCTGATGGAGAATCCCCCGAGCGTGGCATTTGCATCGGCCAGCGTATTGTAATAGCATGTGGTGACCAATGCGTCGCCCTATCGAAAGAAAATAAAATGTGTGTACTCAAATGTAAGTCTCTTACTAAAAGATGCGAAAGAAAGTGTATTTAAATTCTAAGGCAATAAAGAAGTCGAGTCAACTAACACTACAAATGCTGGTTCAAAAACAACTAGTATGAGAGCTACAGCCGAGGGTGCTCGACTGTTTGATACCCGGTACCCATTTTGAATAATAGCAAGAACAGTGCGGTATTCATTTTAAAATATACCAAATTAATATACTACAAAAATATTAAATTGCTACTTTTGGTACATACTAAATTAATGTACCGCAAAAATACTAAAAATATACCAAAATCTATTTGGCTATATACCAAATTTATATACCGCAAAAAAGTAAAAATATGTAAAAACGACATTTTAGCATATACTAAAATAATGTACTACAAAGATACTTAAAATATACCACAAGCTATTTTTAGTGTATCCCGCAAAAATAAAAATATATTAAATGGTTATTTGGTATATACCAAATGAATGTACCGCAAAAAACACAAAAACTATATCAACGGTTATTTTTGGCATATTACAAATTAATATACTGCAAAAATACTATAAGCATATCAAAAGTTATTTCTGGTATATATCAAATTAATGTACCGTAAAGAATACTAAAGAAATAGCCAACAGCTATCTTCGAGTATGTTTATAGAGCTTAGCATTCACCCAACAGTGAGATACGCGGTATTCATTTTGAATTAAAGCAAAACAGTGTGTTATTAATTATAAAATATACTAAATTAGTATACCGCAAAAATACGAAAAACCAAACTTGATCTGCATGCAAACAAAACGAGTGCTGTCGAAAAATGTGGTATCCACCTCCTATAGTCTCTCATATCTATGTGTTTATATGAAGTCTAACAAGGCTAAATCGTCTCAGCTGTTGACCTTGATTAAGAATTGAAATACTTTAGCGCATCCTTCGACCTGTTACATAGATTTCCTGAAGTCATAATGTTATAATACCCTTCTACTCCATGGCTAGCAGGTATAAAAACACATTCACTTTAGGAAATTCCTTTTGCTACTTCTATCCAAATAGTACTTAGTTCTCTTCTCGGGTAGCTGGTATAAATATTTGTATGTCTCTACTTTATGATTTCAGAAAAAGTGCTCGATAATCTTAACACACTTTCATAAAGCGGGAAGGATATAAGGCGAGTGGCAGACTTACCGGCAAAACACGTGGCTTGTAATGCAGCGTGCGCATTTCCTGGAAATGATGCGAATAGTAATCATCGCGATTCACCTCGCGCAGCTCCTGTTCGCCGCGAAAGTGTCGCGTGAGGACGCGAACGCCACGCAGATGCGTATGCAGCTGCGATCCAAAGATGATGATGCCCGTCCGTGGCAGAGCGGACCTTGTGCAATCGGCAACGCAGTAGCCGCTGAGCGGGAAGGCCGTTTGTCCTGGTGGTATGGCCATTTTATCGGTATATTCCAGACCCAGTTCCATCACGCCGGCGTCGTATTGACGCAGCGTCTTTGACAATTTAATGCGAAAGCCCGAGCTATCCACGAGACCTGCAGGGCGTATGATTAATATTAATGCAATTGCTGCCAAATTGGTGGAGGGGGAAAGTGGGGTGGGGTGGGGTGGGTTGAGTGGTGCACTCAACATGCTGTTTGCCACACGGCTCTTGTGGCCATGTAATGCGCGACGACGACGACGCCGTCGCAAGGACACAAGGACACTTGAAGCAGCAATAATGACATTGCTCCTGTTTTGCGATGGCGTTGCCGCTTCGTTCTCATTGCTCGCTGTTCGTTGTTATTTATACAAAAGTTTTAATGAAATCTCCCCTATGCATTTCACTTCCGTCTACCCTTCTATAATATATACCATGCCATACATATATCGTTCCCTTTCTCTGTGTGCAACATACACAGACACAGAGAAAAAGAGATTTTAAGTGGTGCACAAGTGAGAAGCGGCAACTTCTCAACTCAACAATCATCAAAATCGAATTACATTTGCCATTGTCAGAATGTGGCCAACTTTTGTTGCGACAAAGTTGCGACGACGAGAGCGCACTTCCTGCTTTTGTCAGTTAGTCTTCGTTGGTTGGTTGTTAATTAACTAAAATATGCCAAGTGTAGCAGTATTGTAGTTGCAATCAGCAATCAAATTCAGCAGCTCAACAAGCGTAACAAATCAACGCATAGAAACATCGTTTGCCACTCAGCTGGAGAAATTGCATGTTTGCCCAGTGTTGGTAAACTAATCAAATATACACATGACGAAGCAGACATCCTGTGATTATCTTTCAATTCATGTCAATATATCAAAATCTGGCCAACTATGGTTAATAAAGCCATTAAATTGTGGCTAACACTTCAATACTCTTTAGCTTAGCAAAATTGGCTATTCATTAGTGTTGAAAAATGCACCAAATATGCAAATTAAGGGACCAGCAACAGTCATCAATAGTCATATTAATGAACTAGAATTGATAAGTTAGTAATAACTCAAACAGTAATTAAGTCAAAATGGTCAGTGTTATATCATATTTAAAGCTATTTATCCCCAGCAAACCAGTGTTGGTAAATTAGTTCAAATATACATATGACGAAGCAGGCAACTTATCATTATCTTTAAATCCATATCGATATATCAAAAACTGGTTTTCTATTGTTGATAAAGTGTGGGAAATGCTTCACTACTCATATGCTCATCAAAATTAGTTCTTCATCAGTGTTGTAAAATGCACAAAATATGTAATTTAAGAGACCTGCAACTCAATATTTATCATAATGAAATAAAGGTGTTAAGTTGGTTATAGGTAAAAGTTCTCATTTGAAACATTTTACTTCCAGCAAACCAGTGTTGGTAAACTAATCAAATATCCATGTCGATACAACCAAAATTTGCCTATTAATGCTTGATAAAGTCATCGATGAAATAGGATATGATTCACTACACCTCAGCTCAACAAAACTTGCTATTCATCAGTGTTGGAAAATGCACAAAATATTAATCTTAACAAACCAACTAGCTATCATAATGAAATAGTGGTGTTAAGTTCGTAATAAGTCAAACAGTAAATAAGCAAAAGTCGTCAATGTCAGATCACATTTGATACATTTTACGCCACAGCAAACCAGTGTTGTGTAAATCAACAACTGAGTGAACGTAATCCCAGGTCAGACGAAGAGCTCAACGACTACTATGACGACTACGATGATATAATATAAAAGTGCAACAATAGTCTTGGACTGACTTTGCATTTTCGCTCGCCTCTTCAGGGCTTAATAATTGAAAATGGCAGCAGAGCAAAGAGCAGAGGACATTTCGCACTCACCTGTCTGCAGTTCGGGATTATTGAAGTGCACCTCGAGTCGCACATAGGGATTATAGCCATCGCCACCGATTGGGAGGCCAGCCTCTGGCGGATACGTAAATGTGCTCGCCCCCATGGCCCACAATGCCATCACCTTGGAGCAGACTTTCGCCTCGGCGGGCAGCTGCTCGCAGTCGCCATTGTAGAGCGGTATCTGCACATGCGGCTCCGTCTCGCAGTGAAAGACCTCCATGTGATGGACGATGCCCGGTGTTTTAATGATTGGCTCGAATTGCACAATGTGCAGTCGCTGCTTTGTCACCTCATCGAGTCGCTGGACATGACACCAATACGTTGTCTCGCGCACCGGAACCGCAGCCTGCTCCAATGTGATTTCAATTTGATTCAAGTCTGTCTCCGGTATCAGAATCTTATCGGCACGCAACAGTTGCAACATTTTGAGTCCCGCCTCGTGCGGTGCCGTCACATTGGGCAACGCAAACTGATGATCTTCGAGGGCCAGCTCTGATTCACCACGCGCCCAAACCACATACATTGTGCCCTCCTAAAAAGCACAAAAGTAATATTCGGAAAAAAAAGAAATACTAAACCAAAGTAATGTACACTCACATGAAGTCGCAAATCGAGCGGATCACAGGTGTCGAATTTGCGTTTAAATGCCAATGTGAACTCATCCATTTTGAAGACTTCGCAGTCCTGCTGATAATCCTTGCGCACCCAATGACCATCGGGACTGGTGTAGGTGTCGGTGACCACATTGAAGAAGCCATTTTGATTCTCAAAGAAACAAATGTCCGCATCGGCGAGACTGCCCCGCTTCGAGAAGCCCAAATAGAACCAACGATGCTGCTCATTGAACGCGTTCTGCAAATGGAAGAGCACCTCTTGTTTGTACCAATCGACCATCCAGCTCAGCTTGATCTCCTTGTCATCCAGATAAATCTCATGCAGTTTGGTATCCGAAAGACCTGTGTGGACGACAGATTGAAGCAATTCAATATTTATGCAAACTTTAAGGCAACTTAAACTAGTCATAAGTATGTAATTTAAAGCAAGGAATCAGTGGCTACTGTCGAACTTTTGGAAAATATACTGAAAATAATTCTGAAATATACTGAAGATAGTATTATTTTTAAAATATACAAAATTAATATACTGTCAAAATACAAAAATATACCGAAGACAGTATTATTGTTAAAATATACTGTTAAAATATACTGTCGAAATGCTAAAATATACCGAAGGCAGTATTATTGTAAAATATACTAAATTGACATACTGACGAAATACTAAAATATACCGAAGACAGTATTATTGTTAAAATATACTAAATAAATATACTGACGAAATACTAAAATATACCGAATTATTCTTAAAATATACCTTGTTAATATTCCTAAACATACCGAAGACTATATACCAAAGACAGTATTATTTTTAAAATGCACCAAATTAATATACTAAAATATACCGAAGATTATAATTGGTATATCGATATACTATTACATTTGTGGTAAGTCTTTATTCGAGAGGAGAATCATGAAATTCAGTAAAGGGAATCTATCACGATGCTAAAATATACCAAATTAATATGCTGACGAAATACTAAAACATACCAAAGGCTCTATTTGGTATATCGATATACCATTACATTTGTTGTTAGTTCTTATTGGGGAGAAGAATTATGGAATTCAGTATAAGAAATCATTCATTTAATCATCAACCTAAAATATACAAAGTTAGTATACTAAAATCTATCAAAGTCTATATTTGGATTTAAGTGCTTCAATTCGATAGGAGAATCATTAAATTCAGTATAAGAAATGAGTCCACAACAACTTCCTTTATTTTTATTTTTAAATAAATAAACAATGCTAAGTACATAGTAGTACAAATATAGTTTAATACAAAACTACTTTGGCTAGTTCTTGATTACCTCAACTAAGCATTAATAGCCAATGCAAAATCAAATAAGAGATTTTAAATTTCTGTTAGATTATTTGCAAAATACATTTCTCAAGTGGCATTTAACATCGTTGCTCAAAAGGTTAACTGACTTTCCACCTTGAGCGATAAAACAATGTTTCACATTCAGACAGAGTTAGTCGGAGGTCTGTCGCTCTTCCTTGTAATTTTTCAATAAAATATGCTGTCAATGTCGAAATTGAGTTACGCAAGTCGGCAAAGTCGCTGCTATTCGCCATTGAGTACAAAAGTGAGATGCCAAAGTTATACATCGTAGTGGAGAGACAAGAGCAATTGCACTCGGCAGCTCCATTAGAAACTTTTGATTATTTCAGTTCAGTGATTTTCGACTTGGCCTTAAGAGAAGAAGCGAGCTGTGTTGCTATTTGACTATCTGTTATATGTACTACATACTAGTATCATTGCTATCTCTGGCACATTTTATGACATGCTCCAAATTAATGAGTGCAATTAGAGCACGTCTACAGTTACTACAAGTTACGAGTTGTGAGTTCAGTTCTTTGCTCTCTGAGCTCATGACGCGATAATCAAGTTGAGTTCGTACTAATTACCAAAAATAGAAGCAGAAAGAAACCAATTCAATCTTTCAGCTATGTTATCTTTCTTATGCTCTTCGAACCACTCTCCCTCTCTCTCTCCCTCTCTCTCTCTCTTACTTCCTCGATTGTCCAAATGTCCAGTGCAGTAGCTGTAGACGCTGTACAAGGACCAGGTCATTAGATTTATGTTACCAAAGGCTTTGGCCAGGCAGCAGAACATCAATTACAACTACAACAAGCGCTTGACTACTTGCCCAGGACGTGCTGAAGGAGAAGCAGTGAGAGGCTGCCAAGCAAGCGAGAGAGAGAGAGCGGGGAGAGAGAGAGAGTGAAGTGAGAAAAGTCGCAGAAGGTGGAGGTGGGAATGAAGGTCGGTAACAGACAGTCAGTGGAGCGGCAGTAACGAGAAAGAAAACCCAATAAAATGTCAAATCCAATTGGCAAACATATACCAACATACACACACACACACGCACACACACACATACACACTCTCACATACATACACAGACAGTCGCACACTCAGACACACATGCAAGGATATCGTGTGAACGTAGCAGAGTTTGCAAAAGTATATCAAACTGTTTGACGGAGTAGAAGTACCTACACTGAGAGAAATCAATGTTATATCCACATACTAAATGTTGCGTTTGGTATATTTTAGTATTTTTTGGTATATAGAGTTGGTATATTTTTAGAAAGTACCTACACTAAGAGAAATCAATTATATAAACATATTTAAAATGTAGCGTTTGGTATGTTTAAGTATTTTTTGGTATTTGAAATTGGTATTTTTACGAAGTTGTAACATTAAGAAAATTCAATGATATATCCATATACAAATTGTGGAGTTTTGATACATTTTAGTATTTTTTAGTATACGTAGTTGGTATATTTTTAGAATGTAGCTAGACTGGGAGAAATTTGGTATATTTTAGAATCTTTTTTGGATTTGGAAATTGGTATATTTTTATGAAGTTGTAACATTCAGAGAATTTAATTATATATCCATATACAAATTGTAGGGTATGGATATACCTTAGTATTTTTTGGTATATAGAGTTGGTATATTTTTAGGAAGTAGCTACATTGAGAGAAATTAATTACATAAAAATATGTTTTAGTATTTGTTGGTGTTTGAATTTGGTATTTTTTTTTACGAAGTTGTAACATTGAGAGAAATCAATGATATACAAAATGTTGTAATTGTATATATTTAAGTATTTTTTGGTATATGAAGCCGGTATATTTTTAAAAAGTAGCTAGACTAAGGGAAATCAATGACATTTCATATACCTAATAAAGCGTTTGGTATATTTTGTTTTTCGTATATAAAGTTTATATATTTTTACGATAATACCACACTGGTCTCTCACATCTTTCTTACTTGTTTTCAGTATTCGATTTGTCAACAAAAAATATGTTAAAAAATAAATATTAATAAAAGATTTCATATTTATTTTTAAATTTTATGAAGTATAATGTTTGTGGAATGAAAGAGAATATGAATATTTATTTTTAAAAAGTTTTTTTAACATATTATTTGTTTTGCAAAATTGAGCGTTAAAAACTGAAAATGTTAAGAAAGTGTTAAATATAGATTATTCCCATTTTTAATTATATTTTATTATTATACTACTATAGAAGCAGAATGGTAAATTAATTTGTAATCAGTTTTTATCATTTACATACAGTTAAACAAAGTAACCCCATTAAAGTTTGTTGAAAATCAAAACTTTTTCGATTTCTGATAGAATCGTTTTCATATTTATAACCTGCTGATTTCTCACAGTGTGGCATTGGAAAGCGAGTTACCATGTCGAACGGAAAAGCGATGGTAGAAACACTCGATTACAATCAAAAGTGACAGCGATTCGTGGGTTTTTCATCGAGCATTGAGTTTTGGTTGAGATATCCAGCGAGACAAACAACAGCGAACAGCGAGAACAAAAAAAAAGAAGGGGAAAGAATAAGAGAGGAAAACTATGTTGACTCTGTTGTCCATGGTATTGCTGCTATTGCGTTGATGAATTTTCGGCATCGTGTGTGTGGCAAGTTGCTAGACTTGCGCCACAGCTACAGCGGAAGTAATATGCCCCAAAGAGTTAAATGCAAGGTAAGCCAACTCCATGGAGAGTTTCACTTGTGTCGATACTAAAATTGATTTGTTATCCTACATATGTCTAGCAGCAAGCACACACTCTCTACACACACACACACACACACACACTATACACACACACACTCTACGCTCTTCACTCGCAACAAGCACTCACATATATCATTGCCAAACGTTTGTTCTGCACTCCACAAACACACACCAAAAAAAAGAAGGGGGAAAAAAAAGAAGAAGAAATGAAATTTGTTCTGCTTTTTTCTTCCCCCCCTTGCGCGCTGCCATTATTTCCATACTAGTGAATGTTGTCGTGCTCTCAAGTGGAAATAGCAACGACAACGACAGCGGTAATAAACAACAAATTGCACTCATTGTTCAGTTTCGCCGTTTACCATTTGTAAAATGGCAACAAATTCGCTTAGCGTATGAATAAATGAATAAATACCGCGACTCCATCGCCGTGTGCATTCGCAGCTTGAATACTTCTCCCGCTCTCTATTCCTTCTCAACCATAATACAAGTATATATATATATACATATATGGCAGTCAATCTCATACTGAATTAGCTGTTGGCTTTTGCCGCCCAAAACTAAAACGTCATATTCTCTCGCACATTGTGAATAATAAATTCGAATAATTTCCATAATCAAATGTCAAAGTCGCTTTGAATGGCAGCATGTCGCGAACAGAGATCGAGATTAACGTGTCCAAAAATTGTAACTACGCAAAATGTGTGAAATTAAAAGCAGATTCAAACTCGATTCGTAGATTTTGCACTCACACAGAAATATACTAAGTAACACAAAAATATACTGTATATTACATCACATTCTCAAACAAATATACTAAGTGGTCTTATGGTATTACATTCACAAAAATATACTGTATATGATATCACATTCTCAAACAAATATACTAAGTGGTCTTATGGTATTATATTCACAAAAATATACTGTATATAATATACTGTATATACTGTATTTCGCAAAAATATACTATATATAATATCACTTTCGCAAAAATTTACTAAGTAATCTTATAGTCTTACATTCACAAAAAATATACTGTATATAATATCACTTTCGCAAAAATATACCAAGTAGTAGTATAGTATCACATTCACAAAAATATACAGTATATGATATCACATTCGCAAACAAATATACTAAGTGGTCTTATAGTATTAAATTCACAAAAATATACTATATATGATATTATGTTCTCAAAATTATACTGGATATACTATATTCGCAAAAATATACTAATAAGTGTATTAATTGCATTTGCAAAAATTTACTAAATACTATTTCACAAAAAATATACCGCTATTAATACTATCACATTCAAAAAAAAATACTATTACAATATACCATTCACCTTTTGCTAAAAATATACTAATTAATATACCAAGTCTATTAATTGCATTCGCAAAATTTACTAATTAACATACTATCGCATTCCAAATATAAATACTAAATACTATCACAAAAAAAATATACTAATTAGTCTATTAATATCTTGTGATTGTTTAATAAACCCAATTTCTCGTAGTTCTTTTGCATAATTTGATATTACATTAAATTGATGTTGAATTCTCACTTAATCAAGTTTTACCGGAAAATTCCAGACAAATTCAATGTGTGTTGAACTTGTGCAAACTAAATTTGCGAAACTCTAGCAAACACAATTCAATTCATCTAAGGGTATTTTATATTTCGTATTCTGAAGTCAGACTTTGAACTAACTGCATTTTCATGTTTATCATTCAAATGTGAGCATGAAATTGAGTTTTAAATTAAATGCTGCCTACTTTTCAGCTGACGCTGACAAAACCCCAACGGACAGTCTTTTGTCTGTCTATGTCTTAACTATCTTTTAAATGAAATCTAAGCATTTCAGTTGCTTAATCTTGGCTTGACATAGCAACACACACACGCACACAGACATCGACTTTGAAAGTAAATGCTGAGAGAGAGAGAGCGAGAGAGAAAGGGAGTTAGCAAGAGGTTGGCATCATTCAGCATTCAAGGCACATCGAGAAAGTTTTAATTTTGTTGAAATTCGATTTGTGTTGCCTACTTTTCAGCGCTGCTGCACAAAATGCCTAACCCCAAAAACTATGCGGCCAGAGCAAATTGGCATTGCTAACACAGATACATATAGACTAACATATATATGTATGAATGTATGTAGTACACCTCACCTCTCTCTCTCTCACTCTCTCTGCTCCTCTGCTGCCTATTCAATTGCTTCATTGGTCGATTGCTTTGTCTCAAGTTTTCAATTGCATTTTCATTCACACTTAACAGCTTTTAAGGCCGTCGGGCAATTTAAGCAGCCGTCCCAACAACACACAACTTTCTCTGTATGTGTGTGTGTGTGTCTGTGTGTGTGAGCAGACAACAGCAACAATGCATTGCACACATAACTGTAAATTTAATAAACTTGTCCGGAGTTTATTGCATTTGCTTGACTGCGCCGCCGCCGCCGCCGTCGCTTCTTCGCTGTTGTGTGATCCCAATAAAAAAATAAAAAGAAGAATACAATAATCGACGACAACAGACCAAAAAAAAAAAAAAAAAACAGCACAAGTATGAAAGTGTGCTCAACTGTGAGATACCCGTAGCCCATTATCAATAATTAACAAATGCAGTCCTTTTCCTAAAATATACCAAAAGGTATATTTGGTATGTCAATACACTTTTACATTTCAAATATACCACACAGTACAAAATATACCGGTTTGTCGTATAAAATTATTTGTTAAATTACTTCGACAATGTTATAGACTGTAAAATACCAAATAAATATACTAAAAATACTGAAATGAGTCGAAGACTACATTTGGTATACCGATATATTACTATATTCACAATATACCATTTAGTACATAATATACCAAATTGTCTTTTACAATTTTCATACGTTCGCAATCAAATTTTAAATTTGTATACTGAAAAAATACCAAGTTAATACTCTAAAAAATACTAAAAAACGCTATCGTTACATTGCTATATACAAAATATACCTTGAAGTTCAAAATATGCCAGATGGTCATATACATTTTTTATACGATCGCAACCAAATTTTCAGGAATCAACGTGATTTATCTTCCAAATTACGCTTGCTATTTGGGGGGGCAAAAGTGGGCGTGTCAAAAAAGATGTTCACCATAAAATAATAGCAAAAACTTCTACTGCAGATACAAAATCTTATAGATCTATCTCTTATAAACTCCGAGATAAGGATGTTTAGACAGACAGACGGAAATGACTGATCTAATATACATATATATACTTTATGCTGTCAGAGATCACACTTTAAACACAAAGCTATAGTAGCCTTTAACGCAATGGGTAGCGGGTATAAAAGAGAAAGGAAAACGCATGGCGAAAAAGTTGTTCTTTTTCTTAGCTGAACTTGAAATGGCATTTTGACGGCTCAGCTTTGGCTTTGAGTAAGAGGAGTGTTTTCGGAAAAAAAAAACGAGGGAAATCTGAAAACTGCTGCATGGCTTGGCGTAAAGAGCCAGGCCAGCCAGTGCATAGTTTAACGTATTTTTTCTTTAGCAAAAAAAAAAAAAATACTAAAGACGACGATGACTTGGTTCGCATTTTGGTTGACGATGACGAGAGTTCGTTGCGATGCTGCTTCTGCTGCTGATGATGATGATGACCAGCATAATGATGATGAGTTGAGCACCCCCGAATGCCAAAGCGCACAGGAATTTTTCTTATTATACGCTGCATGCGAAGGCACTTCTACACTTTAGTTCAATAAGAGGGGAAGGGAAGACTTAAAAATATTTTTTAATATTGCTAAAGCAGCAGTTGGCATTGCTGTAAGTCCGACTCTGATGTCATTATTCTAACCGTTAGTTGCACAAATCCTCAATTGTTATCCCCCTTCTCTCCTTCGCCCCAATACAGTGTCCAGTTTCCAGTGTCTACCTCATTGCATTCCCAGCCTTTTTTCTATTCGCCTCCAATCTTTCAATCTGTATCAGTAGTTCGATTGCCTTGTCCGCAGTTGAGTTGTTTTCTTTTGCTCCATTTCTCTTTTTTTTCTGTTTTTTTTGGTCAGTCGATTTAATAGAAATTGACTGCCCTGTTGTCCGCTTCCTGTCACATTGAGTTATGAAATGGAAGACGACAATTTCCCACACAAACACACATGATACACACATACAGACACACACTCCCAACACTCTCTTTTACACACACACATACAGACACTACACTCTCTTTTACACACTCTTAGTCGCACTCTTCTCTTCTCTTCTCTTTTCTTGTTCTGCTTTGATTGAGACAAATATTTGTACAAAATTTTTTGCTGCTTTCGTTGTGGTTGCCGCCATGACTCCATAAATTTTTGAAGATTTATCGCCTGCGCTTTGCTTTATATACTCGGTACAAATCCGTCGAGCATTTAGTAGCTTATTATACGGTTTTCCTCTTTGGAGTGCAAGGGTACAACAATTTATGTGCCAATCGAAATTCAATTATAGCAATATATAAGTTTATATAATGCAATACAAGCAATAACTGTTGAACTTGTTCTGTCTAACATCTAGATCTCAGAAACTAAACTAAATTCTGTCGTTCTGTCCGTTCATCTGTTTAAACAGCTAGATCTCAGCAGTTAAATGCGTAACAACTACGAAATTTGGTGACTATACCTATGAAGATCCTACATTCAATTCAGCGTAATAATTTAGTTAAATTTAAGCACGACTCGTAAAATAGAAAATTGTGTTGCGATTTTAAATGGCAAAACTTTTGCTTATTCACTCTGGCTCAACTCATTGACTTAGGAATTGTATTCGCCATTTTAAAAAAGCAATAATTATAATAAAACTTTTGTAGTACTACTCATCTATCATATCGAAAGATTTGTTTCATACTAATATGAAAAAATACATATCTTTATTAAGTAAAGCCTAAATATTTGTTCCTAAGTTTATAAGTGAAGCGATGCTTTCGCATTCTACTCTACTGAAATGAATATTATATCAGAAAGTTACCATTAAACATAAATTTCTAACACTATAATCTGAAATTTAATGTGAGCTCATTTTTTGACAATTTAGAATTATTATTTAGCTAAAACTTTACTTTATAATTAATTGCAAATAGATATAAAAACTTCGAATGTCGATATACCAAATATAACTTTTGATGATTTAGTATATTTTTGGTATATTTCAATGATTATTTGTTGCGAATGGGTAAATAGCAACTTAATTATTATTGATCTAGAACTGCTTGAGTTGTAAATAAATGTTAAAATGTCAAATGTCGATATACCAAATATAAATTTGATGTGTTAGTATATTTTTCGTATATTTCAATGAATATTTGTTGATAACGTATAATTATTAATGATCTAAAACTTCGTTAATGGCAAATCAATGTAAAAATGTCAAATGTCGATATACAAAAAAATACAAAGTTTTTTTGGTATACTATTTTGGTATATTTGTGTAGTGTAGTGAGTATCTCACAGCTCAGCACACCCGACTTATTCTTTTCATGTTGTATTTATTAGAAATCTGTTGGCACTTTGATGGACTGTGGCTATGGCCGAAATGAGCTCACGTTTTGCATTATTATGGCACTTATTCTTGACCAGGTTAATGTAATTGCAGCGCAAAGTGCTTTCGCAACCAAGCAACTTCCCCTCTCCCCTCCACCCGCTACCCACTTGCCGCTTACATTCAACTTACGTTGACATTTGTGAATAATGGCGACGCTCGAGTCAATAAATAACGAGTAGAAAAATGTCGTATGAATGCTTGTAGCAAATGGCAGTCAATGCATATTGAATGCCTGCAACAAGCAAAAGAGAGAGAGAAAGCAGATATCGCAGATAGCGACGGATAAACATAACGAGAAGTTATTCGACAAATTTTCTCGTTGTGCTCTCCAAGATGTCAAATGCGAAATGAATTAGAATCGAGTGGCAGCAGCTCACAATAAGAGACAGAAAAATAGGTTAAGAATCACCAAGATGCGAATCAAAATCAAATAAAAGTGAAATGGCAATTGAAAAAGTCAATCGTCAGTATTATATTTTTTGTAGCAAATGAAAGGAAAACAAAAACAAGAAGAAATTATAGAAATGCTATACAAAAAATAAATAGAAAACCATAATCAAAGCAGAAAGAAGAGCAAAACCAAGTCGAAGAGAGTGTCAGAAGAAATTATCGAAATACAATACAAATACTCCAATATATAAGAAGGGTAATCAAAGAAAATGTTTTTCATTTTTCAACTTTAATTCAAAGTGAAAAGGCACAAAGCAAAGCCAAAGTTATAACAATTAAAGCAAAGGGAAATGCCATCACAATTAATTACAGTTACAGAGCATTAAAAATGATTACGTCACAACTTGTCAAAGCGATAAGTTAGAATGGGAATATTACCAACAGATAAGCGTGCAAGTTGTTAAAAAGAGACGACTACAAAGCGGGCGAGACGAAAAGCCGCAATAATGTGCATCGAAGCGAGAAGTTATGATGCAATAATATGCCAAAAAGTACAACGAGCAAGAGCGAGAAGCAAATGTAATATGCAGAGAGAGTACAACGAGCAAGAGCGAGAAGCAAATGTAATATGCAGCGAAGAGAAGACGAAAAGAGAAGTGCAGCACACAAAGAGGAAACTAATAACAAATACAACAACAGCAGACGGCGGCGGCGAATGTAACTTGAAAGAGGAGCAGCGAAGACGAAACTTGAGCTAGCGCTGAGCCAGCTTATGCCTTTTAGCTCAACGCCAGTGTGACCAGATAGTCTTTTCTTTGTTTTGCCATTGCCAAATTGACTACATGATTGAGGCCTCAACGCGGTGAATAGTACTTTGTGTCTGAGTGTGTGTGTGAGGCAGCACTGGTTGAAGATTTGGCAAAAATCTCAATCGATTTGCAAAGAGAGAGGGAGTTGGGGGTGGGGGGCGGAAGGGAAAATGTGCGTAGAGCCATAAAAGCGAACGGTTGCAGTTGCAGGTTAACGTGACGCGCCGCCATGCTGCTAAATGTCGCAGTGTCCTGCATAAACAAGAGCCAGCAAATTGCCAGGACACACAGCCAGCCAAATGGCCAACAGTTGTGGTGGCTTCGGCGGTGGCTGTGGCTCTGCTTCCAGTGATAAATAAATTAAAAGGCACACGCGAAACGGCAGGAAGCCCAAAAACTGCCCTCGAAGCCTCGAACCCCAAACCTAATAAAGCTGACCACGCACAGCAGCAGTCGATGCGACTAGGGGGGCGTCTCATGCGGTGGCCAACCGACCAACACACATGTGTGTGTAGTGTTGGACAACAACAAAAAAAAACTGGAGGGGGGGGGTAACGAAAGCAAACCAGCGGATTGTGGCCACGCTGAGGCCCAAAAATGTGGATTGTAGAGAAACGTAGGCTGGCCAAAAACCGCAGCCCAAAACCAAATTGATAAAAAACAAGTTTCACAGCGTGTGCGGATTCGTTTGGTTTGCCAGACCATAGACGAAGAGAGAGAGAGGAGTAGAGATGCCAGTTGTGTTGTTTGGGAGTTGGGTAAGCTGTGTGTGTGTGTGTGTGTGTGTGTGTGCCAAGGACTCGATGAAATGTTTGTGTGCGCCGTGCTTTTTATTTTGAAATTTGATGTCGACGCTAACAAGCATCCTCTCTTCCCTCTCCCTCTCTCTCTCTCTCTTCATCCTCCATTCTCTATCCAAGCAGCAACTGGCATAAATCACGCAACTTTAAACGTGCACAGCAGAGAGAAAGCAGTGTTGTGTAACGCTGCGACGACAGGCATCGATATCGCTTTGTCATACAATATCAATTTTGCATCAACTTTCATTAAAGCTAGCAGAAATCATTTAAAACTATTTTACTGCAGAGCAAGAATGTATTGTGTGAAAATGTTTTGCCAATTTTAAGCCGATTTCGTATGCGATTTAAACACGCAGCAATAGAGCAAAAATAGTTTGCGTCGGCTCGTAATTGATTTAATAATACATAATGTGGTTCCCATGCTGCAAAACTACGAAAAGTATGTAGTTGAAGCGATTAAAATCGGGCAGCACAAATGCTCAAAGCAAATAGCAACTTTTCCATATACCACACAAAATTGTCAGACCTGATTTCGACAAGAGAATTTCAGTATTTATTTTCAAGATACTGACTTTGAAAACGATTCGAAAAGACAGTAATTAGAATAAGCTGTAGAATAACATATGTCAATGAGAAAGTTTCTATATATAGTTTAACAACTGTATATGCCAAATTTGTATAACAACATTTGCTACTCCTAAAGACAAATAGCAAAACTGTTCAATCTGAGTTGCAAGTAGTTGTGGAAAAAACTAACAATTTACTGAACCGGTTCGCAATTTTATTCAGTGTTGGGATTGTTGCAATTAAGAATTATTGATCATCGTTTATTAAATTTTACACTTTGCAGTCTACAACTGTTAGTGGAGCAACTTATGCTAAGCTGAAACGGTTTATCAAAACCTCCTGAACCGGTACGCAAATTGATTCAGAATTAGTTCTTTCCAGTTGGGAGTTGATCATAAAATCGTTTTAAAATTCTACTCTTACAACTTTCGGAAATGTTTTACTACAGTTTGCAGTGATACTCAACAACTATTAATGGAGCATATTGCCATATGTTGAACCGGTTCATCGAAAGCATTTTCAAATTAATGCCAATTTTACTACTGCAACCACAATTTAAGTGCTTAATAGTTTTTTGCAAAGTTGTCAATAAATAATTGATAAAACCCCTGAACCGGTTCGCTAATTGGTTCAGCATTAAATTAAGAGTTACTTAAGAGTTACTACCACCAAATCAGTTCAACGAAGAGTTACTACTAATAGCGTTGACAAAATCTTTTACACTAGTTTTCAGTTGCCGCAAAAAACTGTTCAACAAATTTCGAACCGGTTTTAGCTAAATCAGTACGGAGCTATTAAAGCGATTGCTGCTGACAGCGAAAGTCCGCTGAGCTATTCATTATGCTCAAGTGTATGGGAGAAAGACGTTTGGGCATTTTTGTCGGCTGCTGGCACACACACACAAATAAATATTTGGCAAGTTAAATTGTTTGCTGATGCTGTTGCTGATGCTGATGCGGTCCGTTTGTTCAGATCTGTTTGGTGGTTCGTCGCTTGGTTTAGTTTTGGTTCGCTTCGGTTCGGTTCGGTTAGGTTCAGTTTGTGTTGGTATGATATTCATTTGCTTTTTGTGCTTGTGTTTCAGTCTGTTGGCCACGCGTGGCCAGCCTTCCCAGCTATTCCAGCTATCCTGCTGTGTGCTCTGCCCTTGGATATGGCCCATCCACCTTTTGTGGGAACCTTTTCAGATGTGTGAAAGTGTGTGCGGTGTGTGTGTGTGCCTGTGTGTGTGTGTGAGTTGCCGTGGCCAAATTAGGTTTCATCTGCCAGTTGCCTTTTTCACTCTGTTTGCAAACTAATTTACCGTTAGTTATTGCCCTAAATGTGCGTGTGTGTGTGTGTGTCTATCTGCGTATCTCCATTTACTACTACAACTAGCTCCAGCATCATCCAAGCATGTGTATCTTCTCTCACGCTCAGCGCGCCTTCTTCGCACAACCTTCAATTTGTATCGCCGCCTTCGTTGGGCTTGCATATGCCGGCCATTTGTCTGCCACGCCTTGGCCATAAATTATACGCTCCTCCTGGCCAAGTTATAGTCAGCGACTCCCTCACAGATAAAGAGAGAGAAGAGGAGAGAGAGAGAAATAGCACAACAACAACAACAAAGTTGTCACTTATAAATGTGTAGTTATTTCCATTAAGTTGTTGTCATCACTCTGACATTCCTTTGAGTCTCATCTCAACGACGTCGTCGTCCTCGGCCCAAACACTTGTCGAAATTCTGGCTGAGGTCACAGGACACACACACACACACACACAGACACACACGCAGAAGCCGCTAGGTAATCTACAGCTCAAGTCTCTCTGTTTTGTGTGTGCGTGGGGTGTCCAGCATAGCTTTGCGGGCAACCGACTTAATCACAAGTAAACGACGCCTTACTTCCCTATATCCTACTCCCCTCCCTCCTCCCTTCACTCCATCACCCACACACACACACACACACACACCTTCTTCAGCTGAATGGTGTATATATGCTGCCCACTTATACCTACCAACCAACCAAATCTGCAGTGTCAGCCATTCATTTGGTTAATGACATTGTGTGGCGGCTGCTGCGGCAAAAGTAACACACACACACACACACATAGAGCGAAAGAGACAGACAACTGTATGTGTGTTGGGGTGAAAGAGCTAAGCAGTCGCATAGGCTGGAAAGTAACTCAAAGATGCTTTTCAACCAACAAGGCCCATAAACTTGGCACTGGCTGCACAGACGGACAGACAGATGGACAGACAGGCTGACAAGTGACAGCAGCGAGACAGCAGCTAGCTGCCTCTGCTATTACACTGAGCGAAAACACTGACCACATTCCCTTTTGAACTTGCTATTTGCATTTCTATTTTCATATTCTTAAACAACATTCACTCATGTACAGTAGCTATACGAAAGCGTGAACTACGTGAATATGTCTTGCATACAGTATATACAGTATATAAATATACCAAATACTGAATATAACATGTAGCTCTCATATAGAATAGAATTTAATTAATTCTCTATTTTCATATTCCAAAAGGAAAGCACAAATATTCAATCATGTACAGTAGCTATACGAATGCGTGAACTACGTGAATAGGTCTTGCATAATATGCAGTATATAAATATACCAAATACTGCATATAATATGTAGATCTCATATAGCATAGAATTTATGTACTTTTCTATTTCCTTATTCATACAGTAACTAGACGAATGCGAGAACTATGCGATAAGGTCCTGCACAACTTATAGTATTTTAAATATACTAAATACTGTATATAATATGTTGGTTTCGTATAAAAGAAGCTACGACTAATGAGTATGAAATTATCGCAATATTGTATAGTAATAACTCATTTCTGACTCATTTCAAATTCAAAACACGAAGTAAAGCTAAAAATCGCAAAGAATAAGAATAGAAAATGATTTCGTTACATACCAGAAAAAATGTGCTCCGAATTGTTTACTAAAAAATAAAGGAAAGAACAGAAAATTAGACTTGAAACAGAAAAAAATAAGATTGAACAACAATAAAATTCAATTTAAAACATATTTAAATTGAATCTGAACATAAAATAATCATATGGAAAAAAGTGAACAAAAAAAAATATATGTATTATAAAGAAAAATACCAATATATTTATAATAATAATAATTTTTATCTTAGAATATAAATATAAAATAATAAAAGACATAATAATAAAAAAATAACAAAATATTTTATACAAATAAAGTTATACTGAAATAAACTAAATTGAAATTCTCTTTGATTTAGAGCCCAAATTAAATTCAGTAATACAAAAAATACTTGCTTCACTGACATATTTTAAACAATGCAATTCAATAAAGAATTAAATCAAGTCTAAGAGCCAAGCAGAATATAGTCTCTTTACTGCTTAATTACATTTAGCATATAATAAATGAATTAAAATATAATAAATAAATTAAAAAATGGAATGAAAGCTATCATATGTAAAATGTAGCACGGTAAAACAAAATATAATAAAATATATGACAAAATATATATTTAATAAAGTCTAAGACCCTAGCAGATAATAGTCTGTTTATTGTATCATTAAATTTAGCATTTAATGCTATATTTAACATAGTAAAATTAAAAAAAAAAAAAACATGAGAAGAAAGCCAGCAAACCAAAATGTAGCACGATTAAAAACCAAATATTAAAAATATATATAAAAATAAAGAAGTTTAAGTAGATTTTAGATTTAAAAACCTATACATCAGCAATAAAAAAAAATACTTCCATTTTGATAAAGAACAACATTAAAATTGCCGCCAAAATAGTTAAATTTCATTTGCAGAAATAACGCTGCTTTAAACAGCTTCCCAATACACAAAATAGTTATTATTACTTATTACTTTTAACATATAAAATAAAACAGCAAAAGTGTTTAATCCGGCTATCAAATTTGTGATTAAATGAAACACGCAGCTTTCAAATGTGCTTAAGAAATTTGATAATGCAAAATCCTCGTTAGTTCTTTGTACGTATTTTCTGTGAGTGTAGCTGCACCCATTTAACCCGCTGAGTAGTTGTTGTTGTTGTTGCACTTGTTGTCGTTGTTGTTGTTGTTGCACTTTGTTGTTGTTGTTGTGTTGTTCTTTGTGCATATGAAAGTCAGCGACACTTTGCATTCAGGCGGCATCAGAGGCCGGTTTTCAGCTGCCCCGTCGTCGCTCGTTTTGCTTGAATTATTTCAGGCAACAGCGGCTTTTGTGCTAATGCAGCAAAAAACCCACACACCCAGCACACACACACACACACATAGCACACACACACACACTTATACACTTCGCCATTTGCGCTAACCACTTGGGGAAACTGCAGAGAGCCAAACATGGTGGAAAATGAAAATGAAAATGGAATATAAATTTGTAAAATTAAAATAAAAAAAAATGCAAGAAAAATACAAATGTAGAAATGTAACTAAATTAAATGAAATGAAATGTAGCTACCCATCTGTATATATGTGTTGTGGGTGTGTTGTTTATATTGTATCTGCGATTCATTTTTTTCTTTCTACTTTTTGTTTGTTGCATATTTGCATACAGTCGCGGTCATAAAAAGCGTCGCATCAAAAATTTGCATGACAAATTGAAACTACAATTCGCAACAACAATTTTCAGTTGTGTATTTTTTTTTCACTCTCTCTTCCCTCCCTCGTTTTTTTTTCGTTTTTATTTCGTCAATTTGAAATCCGCATAATTTGAGTGAATTTCGGCTTTTAGTATTCCATCAAGCTCGGCATGCAGAAGAGGATTAGGTTTCCCCATTTGAAATGCCAAACAAAATTCATAAAAAGAAGAACTACGAATGACAGCTGACAAATTTGCTAACTGATAAACAAAAATTGCAGTAATTTGATAAAAGCTCCTTCAACTTTAATGCGCTTTTGCGATAAATAGCTTTGCTCTAAAACAATTAAAGTGATTTTACTACATTTTAAAGTTCGTTTAACATTTGAATGCATATTTCAAGGTTCTTAGCAATTTCAAATTTGTTCAATGAAACACTAAATATTTAAAACTTAACTATATAACGCTCAATTTTCGCTATATAACTTTAATACGCTTTTGCGATAAAAATAAACTTTGCTCAAAAGAATTTATTGTAATTTTGCTAAATTTTAAAGTACGTTTAACATTCGAATGCATATTTCAAGGTTCTTAGCTCAAAAGCAATTTCAAATTTAGTCGATGAAAATCTATATAACTAAAAGTTATTATATATTGCTCAATTCTTGCTAAATAGCTGAATTACTACGTTCAAATTTGATCAGTGAACTAGTTCATTTGTTCCATTTTGTTTATAACATTGTTAATCGTTCGCTCTTTTATCTTGGTAAATTGCATCCATTTATTGTAAGTCTGTGTTGTTTTATTTAAAGTATGCCAAAATTAAATTTTCTATAGAAATAACTCTTTTTATATATAAAAATAATACTTTTTGTATATAAAAATAATACTTTTTAAATAATACCTTTTTTATATAAAATAATACTTTTTAAATATAAAAATTATACTTTTCATAGAAAATTTAGTATTTTTTCAAGTTCCAGTTTGAATTCAATTTGAATTCAGAAACACACAAAAATAGGTGTTGTCACAAAAGTTCAAAGAGCTTAAGGACTGATTAGAAATGGAACAAGTGAACAGGAATGAACTAAGAACCAAAATTGCATTCCAACAAGTTCCAAAAAAGAACAGTGCTAAATTTAGAGTGCTCAGAATGGAAACAAACTTGTACCTCTAAATAATACATAAGAAAACGATCAACATCATTGAAAAATCGAAGCTTGAAATTTGAATATTGAAATTAAGAAAAAATCAAAATCAATAAAAAAAACATTTTTGGTAAGTTCCGTTTCGATATCATATCGATAACATATTGCGTGACCGTAAAAATATACTGAAATATAGTGGCCGATATTTTCACAATTTCACACGGAAGTGAAAATAAGAAGTATGTCTTTTAATATGGGTTTTTATATATGGAGCAAATGTGACATTTTTGATGCTGTGCAAACAGTTCATTGAACAACTGAACCAAAAAGAACGATAAAGGTGAACTTAATCAGTGTGTTCTCTTTAATGAAGAGGTAATTTAAGGTAAGGCAACATTATTAGAAAGACTAGCGGGAGGGACACAAAAAATAATTGTTATTGCTGTTAATGGGCAAAGCGGATTATGTCATTTGCAGCTAATGTCATTGGGTATAACTAATAGAAGAGGACACAAGTGTTGCGATTCTCTCGCCTGTGCATTGCGCTGATCCAAGTGCGCTTTAGTGCCTTAATAATAGCTTAACATTTGCATAGATTATATCCGTGTGTGTTTACACACACACAAGCTGCTGCCACACACACACACACACATTAAAGAGGGGCAGGTGTTGTATGCAAATAGGAATCGCATATGCAGCACTTTGATTCAATTTGGTTCAAGTTTTTATCGCACACAGGGCAGCTGAGCCAAAGAAGATGACACACCCCCTTGCCACACACACACACACACACCCATACACACACACCCACACCCACACAGTCAGTTTTGTACTAATGAGTTTCAAATGCAAAAACCTCTCGACGCTTTCGCTGCTCTCGAGGCTCTTCCCCACTTGGCACTTGATGCATTGCACTTCAACGCTGCATTCGAAGGGTTTTTCACTTATTTTCTTTTTCGCTTCTTTTAACCCCCCATTCCCCTACCCCCTTTCCCCTCCCCCCAATCGCTTTTAATGCGGCGCATCGTTGACCCAATTTCGCTGAATTTTTGGTCATAATCAAACGCCATCGACATTAACGCGCTCTGCATTCAACTATATATAAAACGATTCCTCTTCTCTCATCGCATGTCAAAAAAAAAAACAAAAAAAAAGAGAAAACTCAAAGCGACCAAAGTAGTTGACAAGTGTTTGGGTGAGAGTGGCGAATATTGAATACCCTACAATGGGGTCACACTTCTCTTCACAATTTCTGCAGCTGCATTCAAAGAAAGTGCTCTTTAATGCGACTCTTTTAAATGCTTGAATATCTTTGAAAGATAAATGAAACATTTATCAATTCATATGAATTAAATTTATGTAAAAGAACATTTTGTTGTCGCAATTCTTTAATCACCAAAAAAAATGGTATATTACCATAATGGTATTTAAGTCGAGAATATTTTATGACTAGATATATCAAATACCATCCCATCTCTTACAAAACACCTTCAAAGACAAACATAATAAAATTGTACAATTCTTTAATGAAAACTAAACTTAAACTTAAACTTATGATAAGCTGAGCTAATATTTGCGAGTCGACTGTATAATTAAATTTAGTACTTAATACTGGATTTAATATAATATACAAAGACACTAAATAACAATTAGAATAGTTTGAAGAAATAAGCAAGATACAATCGAGTGTGCTCGACTCTGAGATACCCGCTACCCATTTAAAAAACAAAAAAGCCAAATTAATATACTGCAAAAGTACTTAAATTTAGCGAAGGAACAATTTGGCATATTACTATAGTATTGTACTAAATTCAAAATATAGCATTTTGAATAAAAAATACCAAATTATTATACTGCAAAAATACTTAAAATATGCCAAAGGCTATATTTAGTACATTGGTATAGTACTACTTTCAAAAATATTCCATACAGATATCCACTACCCATTTTGAATATAAAAAATACCAAACTAATATACTACACAATACTTAAATATACGGAAGGCTAAATTTGGTATATTGCTATAGTACTAAATACAAAATATAGCATTTTGAATACAAATATACCAAATTGATATACTGCAAAAATACTAAAAATATACCGAAGGCTATATTTGGTACATTGGTATAGTACTACGTTCAAAAATATACCATACAGATATCCACTCCCCATTTTGTATAGAAAAAATACCAAAACTAATATACTACACAATACTAAAATATACCGAAGGCTAAATTTGGTATATTGATATAGTACTAAATTCAACAAATATAGCATTTTAAATACAAAAAATACCAAATTAATATACTGCAAACAATACTAAAAATATACCGAAGACTATATTTGGTACATTGGTATAGTACTACTTTGAAAATGTACCATACAGATATCCACTCCCCATTTTGTATATAAAAAATACCAAAACTAATATACTACACAATACTAAAATATACCGAAGGCTAAAATTGGTATATTGATATAGTACTAAATCTAATATATACCATTTTGAATAAGGAATACCAAATTAATATATTGTATTAAGTATTGAGATATGCCGAAATCGAAATTTGGTATATTTATAAAGTACTAAATTCAACATATGACAAGAGAGTAAGCACAAAGTATACACAATTTTCAGCCAAATCAACTAAGAGAACTCTCAAATTACAATAAAAATGGAATAATAAATAATAGTGAAAGGTTTTTAGATTATTTTCTAAAATAAAACTTCCCATAGAACATAAAATAGTTGTGAGAATATATTTGCGAACAAGTTTTTAATTTGTGTTATGTTTTTTTTTTTGTTTTTCGAATGCATTACTACTCGTAATGCCATCAAAAGGTTCGTGGCTATTAAAGCATAATCTGAGCGGAAGCTTAATAAAATTTCACCCACAAAGTTGTGAATTGAAAGAGAGAAAAAGAGAGAGGGAGAAAAAGAGAGAGATAGAGCCTCCTAGCAACTATGTGTGTGTTAAGCTTAAGCTCTGCGTTTTGCATTGGGCTAATGAGTTGCGAATTGTGTGTGGACAATGTCGTCAGTCAGTATTGAGAAAATTCGCAGAAGAAGAGAAAAAAGCCCCACAGCGTACTTTTCTAATTGGGTGGCATGAAATGAAAATGAAAACGCAAGTGAAAGTGAAAGTGGAGCGCAAATTAAATTATGCCACAAAGTGTGTGTGTGTGTGTGTGTGTCTCGATAGTCTGTCTGAGGCGCCGCAAATTTAATCAAGCGAAAATCAATTTAAAATAGATTCACTCAGCTCGCTAATTGATGTGCCGCCAGCAAATTAACAAATATTTGCCAACAGCTAACAGGCAGCTAGCTAGCTAGCTAATTAAACACTTTTCGCATCATAAGAGCCCCGGCTAAAACTGAGGCTTAAACCAGCCAGGCAACAACTCGCAACTGGTAGCTGGATTTTCCAGGCACCAACGACAACCGAAGGACGAAGGACAAAGGACAAAGGATGGGCAACGCTGTCGACGCTGCTTTCTAGACATGAGCAAATTACTTGGAAATGGCATTTTGACACTTTGCCTGCCGGCTTTTGTTGCTCTTGCTGTTGCTGCTACTGTTTTGGGGGCGTTCTCGTTTCAAATGTGGGCGTGGCCCTAACGAGTTAACAGCAACTACTTATGGGCAACAACAACAGCAGCAAAAACAACAACAACAACGAGAATGAAAACGAAAACGCGACGCGAAGTGAAGCAACAAATTGAAATTTAATTTCAAATACAAATTGACAGCTTTGGTGGCAAAATATGTATGCAAGACATAAATATTTATTATAAACGCTATACAAATATTTCCCTTTTTCACAATACCCTGTAATTGCGCGTTAACAAATGGGGTATGCCAAAAAAAAGAGAACATACAAAAATAATCAAAAATTCATAAATAATTGTTTGATACAATTAAAGAAATTTTAGAATATGAAAGTAATATAATAATAAATATAGGAATTGAATAATATGAAATAATATTCGAATTTAAGAATTTTTATTTTATTGTAAATTTTGTCCGATATTCAATTTATTTTTATCGATTAAGTAAATTATAGAAAATGGAAAAATTAATATAAATAGAAATAAAATAATATATAATTTTCGAATTTAAATATTCTTATTTTATTGTAAATTTTGACCGATTTTCAATTTATTTTTGTCGATTTTTGTAATTTTTTATGTTGAAAAGTTTTCCCATTTTTCAATTTATTCAATAATAAAATTTTTGTCGATTGTAATCACTTTATAATTTTGAAAATGTTGACCGATTTTTAATTTTTTCTCACAAAATTAAAAACAATTTTAAAAATGCTTCCGCTAAAAAGATTTTATCACAATAAAAACCGCTTAACATAACAATTTTTTGATTACATTAATAAATAATTGGATTATATAAAAATGGGGTTTTTAAAATATTCATTCAGAAGAGCATTACATAATATACAAATTGGTGTTTTTTTTAAATCGTAACTGTGTATAATATTTCTAGTTTTAAAATTTCTTATTTTTAGACAAGGAAATTGAAACAAAAAAAAAAGTGAATTGAAATGAAATAGAAAGCATACAAAATTGCAATAAATATGAATTTAGAGCACTTCTATTAACTTTATCACAATAAACTAAAGCTTGCCGAAAAAGAAAGTCAATAGTCAAGATAACTTAACCTACAGGGCATCGTCGAGTCGATGACACCCCAAAAAAGTAAAAACGATGTCGACCCTAGTTTGTTTGCCTCGGCACTTGTACAATTTGAATGCAGGCAAAGATAGGCGATGATAAAGGCCAAAGGCAAAGCAAATGAACATAAAAAGGTTGAATACGTAAAGGGATTCAAGAATTGTAAGCACTTTCAAGTGCTAAAAGAAAAGCGAGAAATGAAAGAAAGACAATTTATTGAATGAGATTTGATTATCCGTGTTTCCCCAACCGCCAACAACCAAAAAAGCTTTAACATCTTGGAAGCGAATAAACAAAAACCCCCAAAGCTGCCTGCTCTCGAGTAGTGCAATTTGTTCTGTCTATTGGCAGACAAAACCTTTACAACATCCCACACACGCACTTGATAGTCAAGATAAAGGGTTGAAGGCGATGAATGTGGGGCGAAGTGTAAAACATCAATTAGCAGCTTATTAAAAAAGTGTTAAATTGTATCGAGATTGTTAAATTCACAAACATTTTCGAGAAACAAGAATATTTTCTTACGATTACAATTTGAATCACACTTTTATTCTAATGCAAAGGGTCTCACAAAGTCGTAACTAACCCCCGAAATCTCTTAATTTCATTTTAAAATGCCATTTTTAAAAATGAAAACATTCTTGAGAAACAAGATTGTTTTCCAGCAAATAAAAAATCTATTCAAATTTTAATCATACTTTTAGTATAACACAAAGGGTCTCACAGAGTCGTAACTATGCACTTAAATTTCTCAAATCGACTCTTTACGTGCAATGGTTAAAAGAACAAAATATTTACGGAACAAGAATTCTTTCAAACAAATTGTAAATCGATTTAAATTCCTAGTTTTTTGGCATTTAATTAAAGGGCCTCACAAAGTCACAACTATATTTAGCCCATTAGCAGTGCGATTATTTGAATTATTTCTAGCAAATATGGAAATAAATTAAAATGTGTATTAAATTGAATCTTAACTATACCGCAAAAGGGTCTCACAGAGTCGTAACTGTGCATTAAAATCGACTCATTTAGTGCGATGGTTAAAAAAGCAAACAATTTACGGAGCAAGAAATCTTTCAAACAAATATTAAATCAATTTAACTCCTATAATATCTCTTTCTTTAAGTAAAAGGGTCTAACAAAGTCACAACTACTTTGTGAAACAACCTTTCGCCCAAATGCAGAGCGATTACTCGAATTATTTCTAACAAATATTGATAACTATTAAAAATTATATTGTACTTTCCTTAACTAAAGAGTATCAGAGTCGCAGCTCTGAAAAGAAAATATACAAATTCATTTTGTTCGTTCATACGAATATTAAATTCAACTACAATCCGATCAAACTTTTATTGTTATGTCAAGGATCTCACAGAGTCGCAGGTATTAAATTCCACTGCAATCTGATCAAACTATTATTGAAATACAAAGGGTCTCACAAAGTCGCAACTACGCCACGAAACCTTTCTTTCGTCCATTAGAAGTGCAGCTTACGTCGTGTTTTTTTCGAGCTCAGCCAAAAAGCAGGACACAAATTGAGAGCTTAATGCCTGCAAAGCTGACATAACGCTGAGTGTGACCAGTGTTGAGTGGCATGCAATAAGCTGACACACACACACACATACCTACACACACACACACACATACGAGTCGTGTCTGTGCACGGTACATTAAACCGTATGTGAAGAAGAAGAAGCAGCTAGATATACCATATGAAATCTAAAGATGAAGCTGAAGCTGAAGGTGAAGCTGAAGGTGAAGCTGAAGATAATGTGCTACAAGTAAGCAACTCTGTCTCGTCACCTGAGCTGATGTTAGTTAAGTGGCTGTCAGACAAAGCCGAGCTGATAAAATGACCAAGCAGCAGGCTTTGCAACGATTTCCAACACTGTGTGCGTAGAGAAGAAAATCTTTCTTTGGCTAGCAGTAGAAGCATTTTGCTTGAGCGCACTTTAAGTGACAGTCACGCTCGAAAGTTGACAAAAGAGAAGCGAAGGGGAGAAGGGGAGGAGGAGGGAAATGTGATATGTGTGTGTGTGTGTCGTTTAATAAAGCCACACGAAGCGGAAATGAGCATGTAATGTTGTAACGGAAATGCGTTGAATGACGCCATCTTGCCGAAAACTAACGAAAATTGTGGCACATTTTACACGCTGCAACGCGTTGCACGTTGCAGCAAACACACACACACACTAATGTGCGTACATACGCCAATCTATATAGATATAGAAGTATAAGTAAAAGTGCGAAAGAGATAGATAGAGAGAGAGAGTTAGGGAATCGGAATTGGCTTGGCTTATTTTCGGATCCCCCAGAGCAACAGTAAAGTGTTAAATTGTGTTGCCAGCCAAACGCGAGAGCGCGCTTGTCTCTCTCTCTCTCTCTCTCTCTCTCTCTCTCTCTCTCGTTGCAAACATAAGAAGATAGCAAAATTGACAACACGTACAGAGTGCATATTTAAGTGGATGCACAAAGTCGAGATACCCTGTAAAGTATTTCGCTAATATTAAATTCAAGTTTAACTAAATGGCAATCGCAATAAATGCATTAAATAAGCAATTTTCTAAGAAATGTATAACTTTCAAAATGATTATCAATTAAGTTTGAGCATACTTGCAGATACCCTGTAAGTCATCCAAACTATTTTGCCACAACTTTTAGCCAACTCTATATCAATTTGTTTTAAATCCATGCAATACTTTATTTTTGAAGTGATTTCAACTGCGTTTTAATATGAAGTTTCGTTATACTAGTAGATACCCTGTAATTCACACAAATCATTCAACGCAACTTTCAGCCAACTCAATATGAATTAGTTTTAAATCCCTCTAAAAAAAATTTATTTTTGAAGCGATTTGAAGTGTTTTAACATAAAGTTTGAATATACTAGTAGATACCCTGTAAATTAACCAAACTACTTTGTCACAACCTTTAGACAACTCAATATCAATTTGTTTCAACTACCTATAATAATACTTACTTTTAAAGTGAATACTTATACTTATTTTTAAAGTGCGTTTCACTAACTAAATACCCTGTAAACAGCTGCATTTGCCACAAAATACATAAACGAAACAATAAAAACATTCCAACAATATTCAAAATTACAATTAAATATAATAAAATTTGCTCAAATGTTGCCTGTCGAAACCAACCGGCACAGCATTTCAATACAGGGTATAAAAGTTCGCAAAACGAATCTAACGGAATGGTATGGAATGAAATGAATCGGAATGGTATGGGAATGGGAATGGGAATGGCATGGTAATGGGAAAAAGACAAAAAGGGGGAAACAAAAAAGCAACGGGAATATGGCAAGCAACGTCGTTGCACTCTGGGGAATCCCCGCCAGAACGTGAATGCCACAGATGAAAAACGTGTGAGCGAATAGAGTACGATAGACAGATAAATAGATAGATAGATAGCTAGATAAATAGATGGCACAAGCAAGGTGGCAAACAAGATGCGAGATTACATACAGACAGATTCCTACTACTCGACTATATATACACACATAGAAGTACATTCTCTCGTATATCATTGGTTATTTATTGGTTTCCACTAAATAAATCGACTCGAAATTGGCAAACGTCGCAAAATGGACATTATTGGCCCCTTTTATTTTATTTGTGCTGTCTGCCGGCTCTTGATGTTTTTCTTTTCTTGTTGCCACTTTTTTTCTGTTTTTATTTTTTGGTGCGCCACGTTCAACATGCACATCCGCTGAAACCTCACACACGTTTCAGCCTGAAACTGGAGCACAAAATATACACTTCCCCAATCGGTTCTATCTAGAGCGAGGTTCGTTTCAAGAGAAAGTTGTCTAACCAACAAGAATGATAAGCACAAATTTCGAGGAAGTCATCCTTAGACCAGAATATAAGAGTATTAGATCTCAGAGATTAAAAAGAGATAGAGCTACATATTTTCTGCAATCAGGTATTATCTGCTGTGACTGACAACGATATACTAAATGTGGCCTTCGGTATACTTTAGTATTTTTGCGGTATATTTTAAGTATAATATCAGTGCTGCTTTGGTTGATAATCAACGGTAAACCAAATATGGCCTTTGATATACTTAAGTATTTTTGTAATATATTATTTGGTATATATTTTAAGAATAATACCATAGGCTGACAATCTAGTATGTTTAGAATACAGCACTTGCACGATATTTCAAATGTAGCCTTTGGTATACTTAAGTATTTTTGCGGTATATTATTTGGTATATTTTAAGAATAATATCACTGCTGCTTTACCTGATTATCTACTATATTTCGATTGCAGTACATGAACAATATATCAATTGTGGCCGTCAGTATACTTTAGTATTTGTTGGTATATTCTTTGGTATATTCTTTGCTATATTTTAAGAATAATACCACTGCTGCTTTGTCTGACAATCTGGTATATTTATATTATAGTACTTTAACAATATACCAAATATGTCCTTCCGTATACTTCAGTATTTTTGTGGTATATTATTTGGTATATATTTTAATAATACCTCTGCTTTAGCTGACAATCTGCTTTAGCTGACAATCTAGTATATTTAGAATACAGCACTTCAACGATTTAACAAATGTGGCCTTTAGCAGACTTGAGTATTTTTGCGGTATATTATTGAAGTATTTTAAGAATAATACAAAAGTAAAATTTTAAATTTAGTATTTTTGTGGCATATCATTTGGTATATTTTTAGAATAACAACGCACTGTTTTGCTTTTAACTTGGTGTAGTCCAAAGTATCAGGGAGTACATGAATGATTTTATAAATTCAACAACCAAAACCGTAATAAAATCAATACGACTCAAATTAAATATCTATGCCAGCATCAGTTCCCATGTTTTTGCTGGACTTAAGTGGATTAGTTAGTTCGTAGTGCCGTGGCGACCCTCGCAAATCAAAATGCCTCTTGTCGACACGAGATCCGCAAAACTTTTGGCCCAAATAAAAACGAAAATGTTGTCAAGTTTTGTTGCTTTTACCCCCAGCGAGTAAGAGAGTGAGAGAAAGCGGACACATGTTTAAGTTTATTATTTATTCAGTCAAGTTTTCACTTTGCTGCCACACACAAACACACATTGTGTGTATTAGCTGTTTTGTGGGTGGTCTATTTGCTTGCCTATTGATTGTTGGCATCTTCTCTTTTTTTTTTGTTGGCTCTGTCTGTCTCACGACGCTGATGTTAATGTTGGCCTCATGGTCGCCTCATTAGCCAAAAAATGCTGGCGCTCATTTTGCGTGTAATTCGCTTGATTGTCGGCTGATTGCAACCGCAAAATACTTTTGCATACTTTTTCGGGAGGGGCTTCAGCTGCTGCTTTAGCTCCCCAAAGATTATGGGCCACGATTATTAGACAGCATTTACCGATGTCACGTGAAGTTGACTTCCTGCCACCCTCCCATCCAGCCTTTCATCCTTGGCCACCTTGCGATGAACTGGCAATATATATATTTTTTTTTTTGTGCTTTTTTTGGGGGGCTGCTGTCGGGGGATTTGGCTTTGACAAGCAAACTGGCGATACGAACGATAAGAATGGCAATAACTTTAAAAGTCGCTGCGGGCTGCCCCCAACCAAAAAACAAGCAAAGAACAACCACAATAGCAACACCCATAACAACAACAACAACAACAATCGAAACAACAAGTTGCCCGCATACTGACGGCAAGTTTTAGGTGTCTCTATCTGGTTGTGTGTGTGTGTGTGTGTGTGTATATTTTTTGAAAATCATTTGCCATTATGCTTGTCTTACATTAGTCACTGCCCCCCTTTGCCATAGCAGTTAAATCAGCCAAAAAAAAGTTGTCGCTAAAGAAGGCCATGAAATGATAAGCCATGTCACATGCCTCGTGTTGTGTTGCTCACAGCTGATTAACGATAGTGCCATGATTTTGCTAATTCATTTGAAGTTAGCAGGCTGCCAAGCGATGACCTTTAAGCGCCACAGAGACAATTGCCACAATGGAATTGAAACAAAGCGAGTCAGGGCATCCAACAAGTTTCTCTTTGCCGAATTGAAACAGTGAATATGGAATGCTAAGAACAACCGTACCAAGAAACAATAGAACTGAAACGATTTCATAAGACTATGGAAATGAAACAATAACGCAAAAAAACGAAGCAATGCAAAGGGTTTGAAATTGACAGTGCATCCAAGTTAAGAAACTAGTGGTAAAAAATAAAATAAAAATGCTGAGAGACTATGAAATTGAAATTATTTTATAAAACTATGAAACTGAAGCGATAAATTGGACAATACTCAATAATAAACGAAACATATAAAACGATCAATTAAAAAAAAAAAAAAAATTAAATTTACTTTGCAACTAGAAATAAAGTCAAGGAACACCTGGTGATAAAGTACGAGTATAATGCCAAAGTATATCAAATTTATATTATTTTATTCAACTAAAACTGAAATTATAAATAGAGCATAGAACCTAAAATTAATTGGAGCATATTTGCAAAAGAAGACATAATTGTGGAAATAATAGTAATAAACCTAACTAGAATTCGAGAGTATGCTTAACAACGATGGAACCGAAAAGGTTTTATAGAAGCAATGAAATAGAAATTATTTTATAATACTAGTAAACTGAAACTATAAATATAACATAGAACTTAACATTGATTGGAGAATATTCACAAAAAAAAAAGAAAGGAATGAATGGATAGAATTCAATATTATGCAAAGAAACGATAGAATTGAAACGGTGTTATACAAAATCGACAATCGTAAGACAATGGAACTGAAAGTAGTCCAAGTAGTACTAAAGCAGCTTTAAAAACAAAACCCAATCATGCCAAGAAACAATTAAATTGAACGTCGACATAAATTGCGCATTTTATCTAGATGTACTAAATTGCTAACCGACATATTAAGTTTCTCCATCTTTAAATTGAAATTTATAATCGTATTATAGAATAAACAAACGAAAAATATGATCAAGACCAAGCTAATAATATCCTTTGAATGTTCATGATTTATTCGTGGCCTATGCCCAAAAATGTTTCGAGTTCACGAGCCTGGAAACCTTTTCAAATATTACAAAATAGCCAGCCTCTTAACGTAAGCCAATGAAAGTTTTAATAGAGTTAGCTGGATCAGTGTGCAATGGACGCACATACTTATGCATGCACATGTCTATGTGTATGTGTGTGTGTGAGTGCGTATTTAGTATAAACAGTTCAATCAACCGTAAATCTTGGCAGCAAGTTGAGCAGCCTCAGCTGTCACTTGGCTCCCAAAACTGCTGAGAGAAAAAAAAGAGAGAGCGGGAGAGAGAGAACGAGAAGAGGATGGGAGAGCTAGAGCTGTACCCCTGAGGTCGGTAGCAACGAACTTTAACGGGGATTTGCGCCAAGCCAGCTTAGCGTCAGTCCAAACAAAAACACTTTGCAAACAACAACAACAACAATAATAACAAGAACACAGAAGAAACAGTAGCTGAAGAAGGAGAAGATGAAGAAGAGCACTAAAACCGTTCGCCATGCAAACAACAACAAAAATGCAGCTGGGCGCACTACACGAAGCAACAATAACAACAACAACAACAATAACAAGAGCAACGGCTACAGCAACCAAACAAAACGAAACGAAAGACGACAAGGCGAAGCACGCAGAAGAAGGCGAAAGAGAAAGAGAAGAAGACGACGACGACGACGTAGCTGTAGAAGTAGAGTCGAAACTAAAGCATAAACAAAGGCGCAGCAGCAACCGCTTTGGGGAACAAAACACTCGCTGGCTAGCTAAACTAAACGTGCGCTCGTAAAGCTTTCAATTAAAATTAATAAAAATTTACGCGAATTAAATAAACACGCTGCACACACACACACAAAATAGCAGCAAAAAACAGAAGGAAAAAAAACAAATGGAAAATGGCACAGGTGGCGCACAGCGCAAAGCGAAGGCTGCGGCCAGAGTCAGGCAGTCATTTAGTCAGCAGGTGTGGAACGATGTGGAATGGGAACGTGAACGTGAATGGGAATGGGAATGTGGGAGTGAGAGCGAGACGGAAGCGATGCGGTAGTTGAGCAAATGGAAATGTGTGTAATACGCGTCCGGGGTTCCGGTTGCGGAAATCGACTGAATGGCAATGAGGCAATGGGTTAGCTTATCGTTTATAACAAGCCAATGTCAGGCCATAATATATAGGCAAACATACATTCACTAGCACACACACCCACACACACACAGACAGACACACAGTCCAGTGGCTTGTGCAAACATTGCATACATAGTATATACTCTTTTTGTGCTTGGTTGTTTTTGTAGGGTATATTAACATGCCCGGCGACTGGATTAAATAAATTGAATTGTTCGGCACAATATGACCCCAACCATTAAACAACACACACACCCTCACACAGAGAAAAAGAGACAGTAAGAGAGAGATAGAGATAGAAGGACGGCAGCAACACTGCGGGAGTGCGAACTAAGTAGGGATGAAGTCGGGGATCTCAGTCTGAGATTCTAAGGCACAAAAACAAAGCCAAGTTAAGCCAGGGCAATCGACGTGGCCGCCGACGCCGCCCGCCTTCGCCTTCGTCTACGTCTTCGTCTTAGATGCACGCAGCGAGCAATCGCAGACAACAAGAAGCAACTCAATAAACCAACACACACAAACACGCACACAAAAACAAACAAGGCGACTAAGCAAATACCCTGCACAAAATGAAAAAGGAAAATATGTTACTCATAAATACCAGTTGGCAATAATTTTATACGAAATTTTCACTTTTTTTGTAAATACTTTTTCCTTTAAAAAAAAAACAAAAAAACATATATTCCTTACAATGCTTTGCTTTCCAAATTTGCCTACAAAATTTCTTTTCTTAAGTGCTTTAACAGATATATCAATCTATTATAAAATCTTTAGACTTTATTGAAAAATAGTTAAATTTAAAATCATTCACTAAACAAAAATACCTCAAACTGAAATAAACTGACTTTTTTAAATCTTCACACTCATTTTTGAGATACAGTTTATAATGAAATTATTTTCTAAAGAAAAATACCTTTAAATAGATTATAACCAATTTCAAGACTTTTTTTATATGAAATTATTCTCTAAAGAAAATATGCTCAATTAAATATTTCAAGTCTCTAGACTATACTTATTTACTGTACTGCACTGTATTTAAAGTGCAAAATTATTCCTTAAGATAGGTCCCTCAAATAAATCATAAACTAAAAGAAACAGACTATATCAAACTTTTTAAATACAATTTTATTTCACTCAAGAAAAATATCTCAAATAAATCATAAAACAAAATAAACTGACTTTTTATATCTCTAGACTTTTTTTTTAAATAAAGTTGAATATGAAATTATGCCCTCAAAAAAAGTACCTTAAATATTATTCTAAAGGAAAAAAATAAAAATTTCAAATCTCGAAATAACCTCAAATAATTTATATTCTAAATTAAATTTCAAATCTCAAGACTATTTTTTTTATACAATTTTATATAAAATTATTCCCTAAAACAAGTAACTCAAATAAACTAAAAAAAGAAAGTGCTATATATAGGGTATGCCAGCAGTCACCCATGCGAGGAGCACATGCATGTACTTAAGCATGATTGATACAGGGTATAAAAACACTGATAAACAAGCCGAAAACTTCGAATAAACTTAACTTGCCCAGCCAAGAAGACATTCTTTATACAGTTCAACTAAAAATTGCTTAACTTCATGAGAACAAAAGCACTTCGTAGGCGTAACTACAGCATTGCCTAAAACTACAGGGTATACAAAGTGGAAAGAGAACTTGACGCAAAACTTGGGAACTACGAAAAAAGGGCGAAAGCGAAAACGTTCCCACCACATGCAAAAGCAGAAAAGCCAGTGATTTTGTTTTAGTTTTTTTTTTTTTTTTTTTGGGTGGTAGAAAGAGGGGAGAAGATGATGTTATTGTGTTTATGGAGCACTTTGGCTGTGGCATGACAAACATTCGCGTGCTGCCCTTTTAGCCGGCACTAATCAGACGCTCTCCACACAACTAAAGCCACCAGCAGACACTAAAAATTCCTCAAGTACTATATATTATGTATGTACTATATGGCGTATATTCATTCGATTTGCATTCGGTCGTAAGAATTGTTGAATATAATATGCGATAAGAAATCGAAGGAAAGAGTGAAGGAGAGAGAGAGAGAGACATGCCATTAAGCCATCAAAATCGGTCAACAATGCATATGAAAATTCGATTCGATTTTGATGGCTTATTAAACAGCGTGTGAACTAAAAAGGAGCAGCGCAGCACTTGTTGCGCATTTATGATGCCATTCGATTTGCCAAACAAAACAGGCGATAAACCCCTCACACACACACACACACACACACTCAAAATGGTATCGATATATGTATGTGTGTGTGTATAAAAGTGAAGTCAAACACGTTGTTCGTTTGCAGTTGCGGTTCAATGCTCTTGGCGCACTTTTAACGATTACATAAACGTTCCATCTGAGTGCTGCTTGAACTTATCGAATCATTTTATCGCATACAACTTTAATAGTTCTTGCCTTATAGGGCGCAACAAACTAGCAAAAGCTCAGAGCTGAGCAAAATGCAATGTGATCAAATTGTTGCTTACATTAAATCGATAAATCGGAGCAATGCTTAAAGTCAACGAGAGAAGTTCAGCATTAAAAAAAAACCGTATTTTGTACCATTAAATTGTTATCGCTTGTTTAAAATGGAAAACATAATATCAGTTGTTCGTTATACATCGATATATAGACACACATGCCAGTTTATCGATACATATTCAATCGATAAATCATAGCAATATATAAAGCTAACTAACATCAAGATAAGTTCAATGTAAATAAAAATAACAAAAAGAAAACTGATAAAAACTCTGCTTTTAAATTGTTATCGACAGTTTAAAAAGGATAGTCAAATATAAGTTATTCGATAAACATCGATATATTAGATTAGGAATACTTTTACTGTCGCTAATACTGAGAGAAATTCAAAACGAACAGCTCACAAATTTTGCTGAACAAATTCAATGCGATAAACAGGTCATCGCTTTGTTAAGATACATAGCTAAATACGAAATAATCGATACACAATCTATCGATCATATCATGGCAATGCATAAAGCTAACATCATTGGATGAAAGTTCAACATGTTATTAAACAAAATAACAAAAGAAGAAACCTATAAAAACTCTACTTTTGATATTCTTTGTCATTAAATTGTTATCGAATAACAATATGTAAGTTATTCGATACTTATCGCTATATTGAAGCTGTTATTGTTGATATTTCTGAGAGAAATTCAAAAGCATATAAAAAAAGCACTAAAACTAGCAACTAACGAACTCTGCTGAACAAATTCAATGTGTTAAACAGTGGAGCGTTTCGTTAAGACACAATTAATCGATATACATTAAATCGATAAGTCGTAGTAATCGATATTGTGATCTACTGAATAGTATAGAGAAATTTAAATTATTAATAACCCAATAATATTTTTGCGCATCAATTTTAGTGGTGCCCTCTTTTATCGATAGCAATGATCGATAACACAGCTGGCGAGAGCAAATACATTTTGATAAGCAAATTGTATGCAGCACTCAGCTATGCAAAATCTATTGCCATCTAATCGTTATCGATCAATGTCAAACTACAACAAGAAACTACACACGCAAACAAACACAAATACAAATACAAATCGAGTGAAGAGCGAGAGTAAGAGAGAGTTTGTGTGGCACCTGGCACAGCATCTTCAACTTGAATTGGTTATGCTGAGCGGGTTGCGGGTGGCTGATGGCTGATGGCGACAGCAGCAACAACGACGGTGGCGCCACAAATGTTTTGTACTTTTCTGTTTGGCCTCTGAATGAAGGATACATTTGTAGGTTCTATTGATTTTTAATGCGCGTCTTGTTGGCAGCAGCGTCGTCGACTTCGCGTCTCGCTGTCGAGGCGATTGGGCCATTGGGCAACCCGGAGCCAACTACTTTGAACTTGCCACACATACACACACACGGAGGAAGTTGTCGCGGCCTTTCGTGTGTGTGAAAGTGTGTGAGTGGGTGTGCATTTTAATGCTTGTCAGAGAAGAAGCAGCGAAGAACACGATGAAAAAAAATACATGATGCAAACAAACAAACGTGTCACGAACACACACAGACCTACACACACAGACACACACACACACACACAGAGTGGAAGCCGTGCTCATGCGGCTCGACATCCTTGTGATAACTTAATGCCATACGCATGCTTTTGCATACAAGATGGCACAACACGGCGTATGCGTTACGTTTTTTTTGCAGCTGCTATAAACACGATAAGGCTGCCGATAGCTTCCCCAAGCAAACAGAAATGAGCTTCTTACAGAGAGAGAAAGTGTGAGTGTGTGTGTTCGAGTGTGGAGTGTGGTAAGCGTTGAATTGAGTATTTTATTGACTTGAGTCAAGTCAAACAATGCAATGTGATAAGTGATCGCTTAGTGCAACTAGCTGTCAATGGATTTCAATCAATGGTTTGTGCTTCTAATGCAAACCGGCTGAACTGTGCAGCAAACAGGTTTGTTAGCTTAACCTTGTGTTAATTATTCAAATATCGGATATCCAAAACAAGACATCTCCACTTTTTAAATTTCTTAAGCTACTAGTCGAAAAGCGTCTTCTGTTCAGCAATATAAATTTTATACTAATATTTCGTACGGCTATTTTTGGTATATTGATATAATATTACAAGGAAAATATACCAAAAAATATAAACAGATTAAATTCAAGAAAAATATGTAAGGAATATAATCCAAAAATCTTCTTTCAAGACAAAAATAGTATTCTATTGGAATAGAAATGTATATATTACAATTTGAAATATTTTAATTGAAAATTAAAATTGTAATATTATATCAATATACCAAATATAGCCGTTAATATATTTCAGTATTTTGTCGGTATATTAATGAGCATAATACCGCAATGTTTTGCTTCCATCCAATATGGGTATCGGGTGTTTCACAATCAAACACACTCCACTGTAACTTTCTTACTTGTTTGACATATTAAGTATTTCTTGAATAACTTCTACAGTTTTTATCTGATCACAGCCAATCATAAATACTGTTGTTATTATTATATTTCAAGGTATAGTCCACGTTTTACATTCTCTTAGAAATTACTATTTGTGCTCTATCCTCTTTTTTTTCAATATTCAAGGTATTGTTTAAAAACCTTTCACATCAACAAAAGTCTGTTTCTAGCAAACTACTTTTCAAATACACCCAAATTAGCTGCAACAACTTTGTGCCGCAATTCTTGTAACTCTTTGGAAGCCACTAAGATTGATAGCAATAGATAAGGGAGGGACCACAAAGAAGATATCGCATGTTTGGCATTTGTACTTACGATTCGAGTAGGCGCTCAATGGACGCGTGAGCAGCGTCAGCATCAGCAGCATTAACATCACCGGCAGCAGCTGCGTTGACTGTCGCTGCTTCTGTTGTTGCTGTTGTTTCTGCTGTTGCTTTTGTTGTTGTTCTTCCTCTTTCTGTTGTTGCTGTTGCTGCTGTCGCTTATTGACATCCGTTTGGCATTTGCCTGGTTGAACGCTTTGCTGCTGCAGCGACATTTTTCGGACTGCAGCGATAATCGTTCACTGCGCACTTTAATCGTTAATCGTTTATCGTTAATCGTTTATCGCCTTTGTTACACCGCGTCAGCTGCTGCTGCAATCGTTGTTATAGTAAAATTATTGTAATTGTTGTTGTTGTTATTCTTGTAATTGCTCTTGTTGCTGTCGCTGCTGCTGCTGTTGCTGTCACAATTATTGCATTATTGATTCTTTGATTGTGAAATGTTCGTGGTTAAAGCGCAAACAACGCATAAAACATGTTGCACACTAAATACGCGACTAGCAGATACCCTGCAAGAGTAAAATAATAAATAAACAACTGAATAAGTGAAAGGAAATTTGACAGCAAGAAATAAAATCAAGTTCACGCTTTTATAAAACGTAAACTTAACTTAAACTAGAATACATAAATAAAGTTTAAACACCAATAAATTTAAAATTAAAATTTAATTTGCAATTTTATATTTTTCTTTGTTAAATATTATGACTTAAATTATCTAGTTATGCATAAAAAAGTAAACTCAATAATAATAACAATAATCATAATATAATAATAATATTTAAGTAAAATTGGCTTTTTAGTATAAAAAAATACCAATTGATATGGAATATACGAAAATTAAAACAAGTTAAATTAAACCGCTTTTTGTAATTTTTAGTTTTTTGTTTAAATCTTATCAAGTTATAGCTTATATCCACATAACTAACATAAAACATTCCATTTGGCATTTTAGTTAAGGATTCTCACTGTTTTTATACAATGGTATAATAAAAATACCAAATAATACTGAAAATAGTTAAGGAGTCTCACTGCTTTTATATAATGGTGTAATAAAAATACCAAGTAATACTAAAAATACGAAAATTAAAAATTTCATTTCATTTTAATCACAACTAACCTTTTAATTAAATAAATAAAACTCTTTTTGTAATTTTCCATATTTTTTTTTTAAAGATTTGTATTAAAACTGGAAGCTGTTATACCTAATAAAGTAATCGCAATAACAATTTAACTAACATAAATAACAAGTAAAATTTGTGAATTTATAGATTTTTACTCAAACTGGAAGTTAAAGTTACCTGATAAAGTAATCGCAACTAACTAATATTTATAACAAATAAATTTTGCAAATACGAAAATGTAAATAAAGTTAAATAAAGTCTATCGTATCCATTTCAAAATCATTTTCATTTCTAGGGTAAAGCGAAATTATAAAAAACTTTGAGATAGTCATTTGCCATGTTTGTTTATCTGCCCCGTCCGTCTGTCTGTCTGTCTATCTGTCTGTCCGTCTGTCTATCTGTCTGTCTGTCAGTGTGTGGATGAGCATGAGCTGGGGTGGCGGATGTGGATGTGGGATTGGGAATGATACTGCCCCAAGTATTTTATTGCTAATGTCGATCCACGCGCAATTGGCGAACGTTGCATGGGCAATTTGTGTGTGGCGCACGCTTTGCGCTCAGCTTTTGCTTTTGCTTTTGATTTGCGATTTTACGACTTGTTCCTTTAACTCTCGCACACAACAACAGAGCGGTAACAGTATCTTTAACTTATTTAAAAAGTTTTCAAGCTCCCTTCCCTCCTTCCATCGAACCAACTTACAAACAACAACAGCACAGAAAAAACTCATTTTATGGCCAACCAAATGCGTTCGCTATCTCGCTTCCACACCCAGAGGCAGCCGTCTCTGTTTGGCGCCGTTTACCTTTTGTTGGTTGTTGCCAATTGGAATTCCTGACAGTCGTCGTCGCTCTGCGGTGCATTTAACTGTATGAATGGACCCACCAAAAAGTTTGACGGCCCACACCAAATTGTAAATGTCTAACGATACATTTATCATGCCCAAATTGTGCTAATCAATTGCGGTGTGTGTTGGTTTAGCTATATATACTAATATATATATGTATAGTATATACTTTTCAATCAATTGCCTTTCAATTTACTGCATCTCTCTATAATCCCTGCTCTCTTTTCAATTCTAATTTATTGCACAATCAATCAAATGTATTCAATTCACTTCTAAGCCCCAAACTCTCGCGACTATTTTCGCCCTTTTTTGCTCAATTACTATATTCACATTATTTATTAATTCACAAACAAAGCCCAATTTCCAATTACTACCTCAATTGTAATGCCAATTCATATATATATTTTTTGTTTTCCTCTTTAAAACCAATTTCAATTATTAAACAATCGCAAAAAAAAATAAAACACAAAAAACTATGCTCTTTGTTTGCAATTCGATTAGAAAGCGAAATGAGGCATTTGAATGCCTGATCATTTGTTTATAAATGCAATTAATCTATTTGTATAAAAGCTTGGCATAATTGAGTTATTAAAGCACGAAGCAAACATGAAATTTCACGCTTTTACAAATGGTTAACTAAATTGAAACTACGTGAAATGAAAATGAAATTTAAGAAGCTTGTAATTTGGAAATATATTAAATTGGTCGTGATTATTAAATGAAAATTGATAAATTTGATATTGTACTCTAAAATTACTATATGAAATTCAATTAAATAATAATGATTAAATAAATTAATATTTTAAAAGTTGTACATCGCCTGTTGGATTTTATTTTATGAAAAATGTAGCTAAATATTTTTATAAAATACTAAATATTCCTTTTAAAATAATAAATATTTTTTTAAAGTACTAAATTTTGATTGAAAAATACTAAATATTCTTTAAATAATGAATATTCCTTTAAAAATCATAAATGTCCCCTTTTAAATACTAAAGTTTTACTAAATACTAAAATTTAACTCAGTTTAGAAATCATAATTAACTTTAAGAATAAACAGCCAATTTATACCAAATATTCCTTTAAAAATACTAAATATTCCTTTTGTAAATACTAATTACTCCACTTAAAATACTAATTACTCCTTTAAACATACTGAATATTCCTCTTAAAATACTAAATACCACATATTTCTTTTTAAATATTATTAAAATCTGTCAATCAAGTTCTATATTTTTTATCATAATTAAGCTTTAAGATTCAACAGCCAATTTATACCAAATATTTCTTTAAAAATACTAAATATTCCTTTTGTAAATACTAATTACTCCACTTAAATTGCTAATTACTCCTTTAAACATACTGAATATTCCTTTTAAAACCCAAAATACCAAATATTCCTTTTTTAAATATTATTAATCTATCAATAAACTTAGTTTTGAACAAGTTCAACATTTTTAATCATAATTAAGCTTTTAAAATTCCTTTAAAACTACTAAATATGCCTTTAAAAATTCCAAATATTCCTTTTAAAATACTAAATATTCCTTTAAATACTCTAAAATAAACAATTTGTATATTTTCTATATTTGAAATCATAATTAAGCTTTAAAAATGAACAGCCAATTTCCTTAATTTGTACATTAGCAATGCAATACAAATCGGACACGGAAAACATAAATCACTTGGGGGCGGGGGTGCTGTCAATGTCTGTCATTCGACATCACCGATAATGTCTCTTAACACACAATTTACCACATTAAATAGAGAGCCTAATGAGCCCAAAGACCGCATCGCTTTGAAAATTGGGCGGCAAGCAGCAAAAACCCCATTTTGGGAAACTTCACTCGCAACTTAATCAATTTGTATTTAAATATTTCATTCAACAAGTTAAACTGTGATGCCCCTAGCATCATTTAATGTTCACTTGATTGAATCTATCTATCCAATTAGATTCGTAGCATCTGGTTGAGTTTCCCCAAATTGAAGGCAAATTAAAATGCAATTTTTAACGCGTTTTTCTCGGCCAACTTTTGTTTTGTGTGTCTCGGAATCTGAGACTGAGACTGAGATGCTGCTAAACGCAAAATACTTTCGAAAGTACTTAAATTTTAAGCGAAACTTGGCAACTTTCTCTGCGTGTTGCTGAGAATGCAATTTCCATTTTGATATCTACATTTCGCACAAACTGAGAGAACAAATGCAAAAAAAACAAGTAAGAAAGCTACAGTCGAGTGAGCTCGACTGTGAGATACCCACTACCCACTTTGAATAAAAGCAAAATATTGCGGTATTATTTTCAAAATATACCAAAAAATACTGCAATATACTAAAAATATACCAAATGGTATATTTAGTATAACGATATGGTACTAACATTCAAAATATACCATAGACAGCATAATATACTAGATTGTCGGCCAAAGCATCTAAGACCCCTAGTAAGTAGTCGTTTTAGCCCATACAAAAGTATTTCTTTAATAACTTCCACAATTTTTATCTGATCGCAACCAAATTTTCAGAAATCATAAATAGTATTGTTATTATTATACACACCAAAATTCGCAGCTTTAGCTTTAAAATTACGCTTATTATTCGATTTTTTTGATTTACGGGGGCGGAAGTGGGCGTGGCAAAAATTTGAAACAAACTTGATCTGCGTGCAAACATAACAAATGCTATCGAAAAAAAATTATAACTCTATCTCTTATAGTCTCTGAGATCCAGTGTTTCATACAGACAGACGGACAGACGGACAGACGGACAGACAGACAGACGGACAGACGGACATGGCTAGATCGTCTCGGCTGTTGACGCTGATCAAGAATATATATACTTTATAGGGTCGGAGATGCCTCCTTCTACCTGTTACATACATTTCCTGCCGGCACAAAGTTATAATACCCTTCTACCCTATGGGTAGCGGGTATAAAAAGTAACTCAAGAGATTTTCTTGTGAAAATGACAGATTCCAAAAAAAAGAAGTCTGCACTAAAGCGGCTCAACAAATTTCTTTTTTTTTGGAGGGAACTCACGACTTGAAAAACTTCAGATTTGTTTATAAAAAAAAAATAAAAAAAAATAAAAAAAAAAATCATTCATCTGTGCAAATCTTTTGTTTGGGTCTCAAAATAAATACATTTTTTTATTCCAACAGAAACTAGAGTAAATTTGAACAAAATATTAAAAAAAAAAAAAAATATTATAAAAAACAAAAAAAAAAATATAATTGATAATTGTAATATTAATATAAAAAAAAATCTAATAGGGATGTTATGGTTTAAGCTTAAAAAAATATTAGATTTATAAATCAAATAAATATTGTGGCATTTTCTTATAAATTAACCATTAAAAGCGCCCAAAATTTAAATCAACTGAAGAAAAATAAAATGTTGTACATAATAATAAAATAAGTATTATGCAATTATATCATTTTTTAAAAAATTAAGAGAAATGTAATATTTTTTTTATTTAATAATTTAGTTAATTTGCAATTGCTTGTTGAATTGTATTTTTTAATTTTTTTCTTTTTGCTATACTTTAGTTAGGAAATTTGAAATACGCGTTACGCTCAGTGTAAAAAATACAATTTCCTTTTGAAACATTACCAAGCGTAGAATTTATATTGATACCATCACGAAATAGCGGTAAATCATGAATTAAATGATTTTATGATGCAATTTGCAATTTCTGTTTTTAAAGGTCAACAAAAAACGATGGCGCGAATTTGTTTATGAGCCAAATTGTGAATGACTTGTCGTCAGCACCTGCGACCACATTCTTTCTTACTCTTTTTTTCGAATTTTTCTTTTGGCGTCTAGAGATGCCAAATAAACCCTTTTTGCTTTACTCTTTTATGGTTTTTTGTTTTGTTTTTATTGCAACACAACAACAGCCACAAGAAGGAGAACAATAAGAAGAACAGCAACAATTGTGAATGCAGCACAAATGGCAGCGACACGGAAATGCAACACTTTCTTTTTTGCCATTTTCCGCTTTCCGTTTGCAATTTTTGGCCTGTTATTTCGCTGTTTATGCACTTTCCACACTCCAAAACAACAACAACCACAACAACAAAAAAAAGACGAGAGACGAAGGAAGAAGCAGACAGGAGGAGACGACGAACACAAGATTTTTACCAACATCAACATCAACACAAACACAAATACAAATACAAATAACAAACAACAATGCGCTCGCCGGATTTATAATGGCAAAGTAAACAGCGCTCAATTCGCGCGCGACTCTTGACGATGTTTTCGACTTTGCTTCACTTTCCGTCGCGCGTTTCGCATTTAACAGTTTACTGTTTTGGTATTTTTTTTTTGTTTTTGTAGTTTTTTTTTTTTTTTTTTTTTTTTGGCAAAGTTGCTTTTGCTTTTGCGCGCGCTTTTTCAACGCGTCTGCCTATTTGGCTTTACAATCAACTTGACTCCTGCTGCTTCCTCTTATTCAACTACTACTTGCTTACACTTTGTGCAATTGCGCTAATGTTACTCGTTCTCTTCGTCGACGGTAACACTATCTCTCTGTGTGTCTCTCTCTCTCTCTGTTTCTCCGTCAGAGTGTTGTGCGCTCTACGCCTGCCGCACGCAGAATGCTGAACAGCGATGACTGTCACAGCGGCTTTTATACCAAGCACACCAACACACCAAAAACAAAAAACACACAAAAAAGAACGACGAAAATAATAATACTCTAGCATGCTGTGTCCCATTGGCCATCGTTCGGCAGCCAAACCAACAGCGCGTTCGGCTCCGCTCGGCTGCGGCTTCGGCAACAGCTTGAGCTTCGGCACAACGGCATTCGGCTTGGTGCTTGGCTTGGCATCCCACTTGTTCGTTTGGCGTTTAGCATATGTCCGTGCTGGCAGCGACATCGACTACAGCGACAGCGACTACGACAACGCCAACGACACACACATCGGCTACAGCTCTATAGAAGCGCCAAAGCAACGGCATCCCCCGCACAGTGGTGCCAGTGTTAGTGTTTGTGTTGCTAGTGCACTGGGCACTGTGCAATTTTTTGTTTATTTTGCACTTTGTTCTCTTTTCATTTTATTTAAATGTTAACAAACTCGTGCAAATAAATAAAGACACATTGCGTATGCATTTCAATTCCATTTGCATACATATTGCCCGCATGCGGATGCTAGCTGCAAAAATATACTTTGCAATTGCTTCAATATAACTGAATATTATGAAAATACACACAAAACTAAATCCGTTTACTTCAAGCCAATAAAAAAGTTATTAAAATGAAATGCATACGCAATCTGAATTTAACTTTTTGTTATTCTACAAATTGAGTGCCTTTTTAAATGGATTGTGCGCTTGCATTTACCATTCAATTGTCGTAAACTTGCACTTTCATCAACGATTAAAAATCATTTTGAAATTGCCGATCTGTTAACCCATCAAAAACTAACATGTCTTGTTTCGCTATGAAAGTACTAAAATGTTTAGATTTGACTTTTTTGTATAATTAAAATTTTATTATGTAAAATGTCTTTAAAAGAAGTTGTCAATTTGAATTTTAAAGAGATTTGAAATAAAATGTAGATATCGATTCTAAATAAATACTCTGTAATAATTCTCTAGATTTTAAACAGATTTTATATAAAATAAAAATATTGATTCTAAACTGTAGTAAATATGTACATTTTAAAGAGTTGTTAAATAGATATTGATATCAATTCGAAACTGTAGTAATTATTTTCAATTTAAAGAGATTTGAATTAAAATGTAGATATCGATTTTAAATAAATACTCTATAGTAATAATTAAATTTTAAGCAGATTTAAAATGAAATGATTTAAACTGTAGCAATTATTTAGATTTTAAATAGATATCAATTCTAAATAATTCGTAAGGACCCCCCAAAATTTTTGTTGTCTATTTGAATGCAGCGACTCCACAGTGCGGCACAGTGCGTTGCTGACATCGCAGCCATTTGTACTACTGTCGTTGGTGTGCCTGCATATTTGCTTTATGAATGTGTTTACCAGCAAACTTTTACACAATTGCGTTAGGGGTGGGCGATGCGATGTGGAGTGAGAGTGCTTGAAAAGGGAAAAGGGATGAGATGATGAAGGGGAGAAGATGAAGGGTAAGGGGAATGGGAATGCTGCTGCGAAAGTGCCAACACTCGCATTAATGACAACAAGTACAACAACAAAGGACAACAGCAATTACAAATAACAGCAACAAGAACAATTGTAAGCCTGCTACAGCTCAATTAACTATCTGAACAGCCGGACTCACTGTAAGTGTGCATGTGTGTGCGTGTTTGACTGTGTCTGTGTCTGTTGCGTGTAGTATTTTACCTCACACACGCGTAATTACGATTATTCTGGCAATTACGTAGCATGCAATTGCAATTGCAATTGCATATGCTTAATATTATTTAACCTGTAAGTTTGCCCTGTCAATTGTGCACGCCTCCATATTGAATGCAATGTGATTGTATGAGTTTGTATGTGTCTCTGTGTGTGTGTGATTGAGTGTGCTTGCCTGTGTGTGTCAGGTAAATGAAATAATACAACAACAACAACAACAAAAAAATGCGTCAATTATTTACACATGCAGACACTGAGACAATGCAAAATGAGCAACTAGCAAATGATATTTTATGTCACTCGCCATCGCCTAATAAATACACGCGTGTGTGTGTGTGTGTGTGTGTGTGTGTGTGTGTGTGAGTGTGTGAATGTACTGAATATTCTGTCAACCCTTTAACCGCTTTCCTCTTTAAATAATGAATACCCTAACAGAAAGTGAAATTCAATGCACATAATTTCGTCAGTTTCACATTGCAACTTAAATCGCAAAAAAAAACATAGCATACTTTTTTGGGCAACTTTAACCGACACATAAATTAAACAGCTGCTAATACTAAGAATTAATTTTGTATATAGTGAAAAGTTCTCAAAGTATTTAACTCGAAATTGTATACAATTTAGGATTTTATAGTAATCTGTCTAATTTTGAAACTAAGAAATAGTTGTTATTCAAATATTTATACCAAAAGATTACTAGAAATTTATCTTTATCAAATATAGCATACTTTATTGGGCACATTGTAACTTTAACCGTTACATTAATTATACATATTGTGGAGTTTATATGTAATTGGCTTGACATTGGTAAAACTTAATGCTTTTATTATAATCTAATCTAATTTTGAAACTAAGAAAGATCGGTTGCTAAAATATTAAAATTTTTATATCACTATAAACTTCTCTTTATTGGGCAATCCTCTAAAATTGTATGGATAAGTTATTTAAAAACCCCGCACTTCAATCTTTGTTCGATATTAAGCATTAAATATCCAGAAAATAGAGAAAAAAGAGCGCATTAACTTTATAATTTTGAAACATGTTATTCAATTTATAATATGGTGAATAATAATACAAATTAAATATCATATCTTAACTTTATAAAGTTTCAACACATCTTAACTTCCTCGTCACAAAACTAATCCAAACCGCCCATTGTAAAAATTATAAAATAAAAAAATAAGGTTTTTAGAACTTCTTGGACTTTTGTTGAAACGTTTAAAGATGTTTTATGAACGCGAAATGAGTTTCCATGAAAGTTTGCCATTTGCCAAGGCAAAGCAAAGCAAAGTAAAGCGTAAAAAACAATCCTTGAAACGTAAATTGACATTTGTTGTAAAGTTCCGTTGAAACGTGCACAAACACAAAGAAAATGCGTCTCATTGCAATTGATTAAAGCAAAGCAAAGCAAAGAAAGAAAGAAAGTAAAAAGTCATTCCCAGATATAATTTTTTAGAAGTAGAACGTTGACACACATAAGTTTTGAAAATGAATGCAGTTCATGCAATAATTATAATGTTACAAGGCGTGTCTGCTTCGATAACCGATAGACGATAAATCGAATGTGCAGCACAACAATTGACGTCGACATCGTCGTCTAGTGTGTATTAAATTATGCAGAAGACAACGCGAGTGAGCCACTGCAGCAGCAGCAGTAGCAGCCAGTTGTGCCACTCAATCATCGATGCAATCTAACCAATTTGCGAGCACACACACACACACACAGACACCCGCATACAAACATGCATAGATGAGTGTGATTGAGATTGATCTGTGTGTGTTTATGTTGAGCCCGCATCGCGACGTTGCAACGCTCGGCGGCAGTTGCCAAAATTTTGGGGCATCATGCTCAGCCACATCAGCATCACAGTGGCATCGACAAGCGACATGCCACATGCGGCACATGTGGCACATGCTGCTGCTGCATACTTCATGCTGCTAAAGTATCTGTGCAATGTTTGCACTTGCAACTCGCGTGTTTTGCATGGCAGACAAAGTTTTCCCTATGCCATGACTCTCCATGCCACCACAGATACATTGTGATTTTCACTCCTTCACCTTCTCCTTCTCCTCTTCCTCCTTGCAATTGTTTTGACCCTCCTTCAAGTTGCAATGCCGTCAAATGTCTGACGTCTGATGTTTGTGCATTTCGCTTATGCCGTAAAATAAGTTCGAGCTGTCATAATGTTACAGAGTTGCACAGCGTCTCGAGAGTAACGTGCAACGTGCAACGTGCAACATGCTACTACGAGTCTCGCATTTCACTTTCACAACAACTTTCCACCAACTGTCTGTGTGGCAAGCAAAGAGTAGATAAAAAATTCATGAAATACATCAAGCAACAACGACAACGTCAACGACAAACGATGACAACGACTACGACAAAGGGGCAACAACTACAAATAACCTCACAACAACAACAACAACAGCGACTTCGATAGAGAGATGAAGATGAAGATGAAGATGACGCCACTTTTGGAGCATTTTGCTAGCCCCGTTTGGCCAAAAGTATGCAATGACTATCAAATAAATATGCAGCGATTTGTATTCAAATGATGCTCACTGCGCTGCTCCTCTCCAAACAATAAAAAAAAAACAGAACAGAACAGAGCGGAAAAGAAAAGCAAATACCCTGCAACAACTACGTACAACAAAGTGTGGCATGCACTCACGCTTTTTATGCGGCACTTCTGGAATTCCTTAAGGTTCTCTTCGCTGTTATGAGCATTTCAAATCGACTCATTGGAATGCCCTGCAATAAACGACGGCACAAATGGGGTATGCACGAAGTGACTATGAACAAGATTTCAAATATTATTTACTTATTCCGAAGAACAAAGATTTTAATCGCATTACTAACAAAAATTTCAATTTTACTTAAAGAAACTTAATACCAACAAAATTAAAATATAATATTTCTATTTATACTTGACTTCATTTTATATAGCTTAAACTAGATGAAAGTCAAAAGCAAAAAAGTTGTCAGAAAAAGAAATAACAACTGTTGCTCCTAATAAACAAAAACGAGTAAGAAAGCTACGGTTGAGAGTGCTAGACTGTCAGATACTCTTTACCTATTTTTAATAAAAGCAAAACCGTGGAGTATTATTCTTAAAATATACTAAACTTTTTTACCCCAAATATACTGAAACATATATTTGGTATTTTGATATACCACGGATATACAAATATAAAATTAATGCATATATGCGTTATTAATATAGCACTTCGTTTCAAATAGACCGTTATTCTCAGCTCGTTTTTCTTGAAATATACTAAATTAATATACCAAAATACTAAAAATATTCATTTGGTATATACTACACAAGTCCTAATATAGATATTTTGGTATTTTTATAATTTACTTTACTTAAAATATACCGAAATTCTTTAAATATACTACATTCATATAACGCAAAAAATACAATATACCAAATGTTATATTTGGTATATTTCTAAGGTAATACATTCAAAATATACCATATAGTACTAAAATATATCAGATTGTCAGTCAAAACTACTAAAACTCGTAGTAAGAAGACGTTTTTCCAAATAAAAAATAATTTCTTAACTAATATAATAAATAAAAAAAGTTCAATAATTTGTTTAGATCTAAACTATCCCACATTACTAAGTTCTCTTATATGATCTTAGATTAAAAATTCGATTAATCTTAAGCCAAATGAAATAAATCTAACAAAATAGTAATGAATAAAAAAAAAATACAAAACAAACAAATAAAATAATACATAAAAAAGATAGTAAAATAATCTGTAAACATAACTATTGAAAAATGTAGTTTCAAAAATACCATAAAAAACACACAGAAATGATTCCAACCTTTTCCATAATATCTCTTAACAAAAGCAACTACAACTTTGGCCTCTTCAAACTAATTACTTGCAATACTCAAATGCGCTGCTCTGGCTAAAAACAAGGCAATAATAATGTTGAATACCAAAGAAATGTGCGAAATGTCTGTTGGAAATGAAATCAATGCCAAAGTTAAAAATGAAATAAGTTGTGGGAACCCATAAAACCGAACCACATTGAGAAACTTGCTGCTGCATGCACACTGGGCGAAAAGACACACACAAAACTCAAGGATACACAGTACAAGCGCCGTAAAAGATAGCAGCAGGTTCCTTAAGACGCCGCAGTCTTTTAACACAAGGAGATGAGCTGAGTGCGGCATGAAGCATGAAGAGAGCAATGAAAATTGCACCCCAAAGGCTTAACTCAACACAACACAAAATGGCAGCACTTGGCGCTGTCGGAAAATTCATTAAAATGCAATATGTAAACTCAAATTGATATAAAAATATGTGGCAAAAGGTTGGGAAAAGGTTACCACCTCTTGCTTCATGCTTTTTCTTCTTCTCGGTTTCTCACCACTCGCCTCTTCGTCTTGCGACCTCTTCTCGCTCACATTCTTTGGCACATCAACAAAGCAAATACGCTGCGGGCTGTCTATCGAAGTTAACCGGGATATGGACACGGACACGGACTTGGATACGGACACGGACTCGGATACGGATACGGATACGGCAAACGAATACTACAGTTGGCCCACTGACGAAGCAAGTAAGCCAAATCAATTGCAAGGCCATATAAGAGAGAGAGTGCAAGGGAAATCTAATAGAAAGTTCAGCAAGCACCGCAAACCAGTAAAATTCCATTGACTGTGGCACAGGAACGTTGAAGCTCAGTTCGGTTGCTCTCCCAGTTTTCTAGAGTTGGGTCTGATAGCTGGTGTATGTGTGTGTATGAGGGGGGAAACGGGAGGCAGTTCTTGTGTTTGGGTTTGGGGCAAACATTTGCAATGGCTGCCAGGCAAAATAGCTAAACATTTTTCGCAGGTAACTTTTTAATTAAAGCTGATGCCAGCTGAGACAAGCTTCTGCTCTTTGCGACACAGCACAACAACAACAATATCAGCAGACGACACGACATCAGAGAGAGCGAGAGAGAGAGAGCGAGAGAGAGTCAACAACATTTTTGCTCGTCCGACTTGCAAAAGTCTTGGCAAGTTCTTTTTTTTGCGGCTTTCTGTGGCTCTCGATTATGTTATTGCCATATAACATACATACATATATATCCCTACTCCCCCCCCAATCTTGAATATTTGATTACTTTTATTTCAATTTCAAATTCTCAGTAAAACTAAAAATTAGAAGAAAAAAAAACCGTTTACATTTTGTCCTGTTCTGTATATTTGATATGAATGTCGATTGCCATTTCGTTTTGGCAGTAATTGAAATAATTCTCAAATGTCCAATGGAAATGGAAAAGGCTTGCAAATGCCACATTTTAAATGACACACAAAATGCATTCTAAAATCCCTCAAGTTGCGACGACAACAACAACTGTCAATTAATCGGCAATTTTGACCCTTTGCGAGAGTTTGAAATATTTCGATAAAAGATGTTTCAATTTCGTATTTCAATTAAATGCCATTTGCTGACTGCATTTCAAAATGTCGCATTTAATTTCAACATTGAATTATTTTCAAGTCAAGAGCCGATGCTCTTGCAACATTCTCATCAAACAACTCGAAACTCATAAATACATAGTTGGAAAAATAAAAGCGAAAATACACAAAACAGAGACAACTTGAGTCTGCTCAACTAAAACATATTATAGAATTCCACAAAATATTGTTAATATTTTAACAGAATTTTAAGTATGTGATTTAATTTCCAATAGTAAGACTCTTTTAATTTCTACCTTTGGCCTATGTACATTTTTAGTACAATAGCAGAAAGTTATTAAATTTTTGATGGTGCACACAAACAATTCTTGTAGACCACAAATCGAAACCACAATTTCTAAAAGCTCAAATTGTAATTCGCATTGTGCTTATACGTTTTATACCCTGTAAATATTTTATGAATGCTGACTGAAAAAAAAAAAACAATTTTTAGAGCACGAGCAAATGCTCAATAGTAAAATACCCGAACCGGTAACGGTTAACCGTTTAAGTGAAACGGTAATGTACAAAAAAATTGGCATGTTTTGGTATTTTTATACCAAAAGCGGTACATTTGAAAATTCATTTTGCACAATAATAGCATATGTATCAAGGAAATATTATGGGAAATAGTCTACATTTTTTGCACACAAATAGCGTAGGCTTAACATACTTAAATGACGGGTATAAAGAGCGGTCGTCATTCGCATCAACTTACCAACGCACAGCAACATCAGTCGTAATGACGAACAACACAATAAGAGCAGCACAACTTGACCACTGTCCACGTGCCAACGCGTGCGAATGTGTCCCCATCGCAATGGTTGTACAATTGTACACACACATACATTCAGTTGCTTCCTCTTCTCTTCTCTCGCTCTGGTTCTTTTCCTCCTGAGCCTTACGCTCTTGTTGTTGTTGCTGTAGCTGCTGCCGCCGCCATTATTATTTGTCGTTGTTGTTGTTGTTTTCATTTTTATTGCCCGGCAGCCACATGCGAAGCGAAGAGAGAGAGTATAGACGACGAAGCTGCTGGACGCTGCTTGTTTGCACTGTCCACAACTAATTGGATTGGCAGCGGTCATTCAGCAGCGAACAGCAATCGCCAGGCGTGTTTTAATGTTTGTCCACTTGCTCACTTGTTCACCCGGCCGTGATAAATTGAAATGCGCAAAAATTAAAAGCCAATGTACATTGTACAATTAAAATTGTCGCTTGACCGCCGACGCCATGTTTTTTCAACGCACTCATTGCAAAAACTACCGATCACAACTATCGATAATATCGCTTTGCAATAATTTTCGAATTGTAGCTTATTGGTGGATCGATGTATTTGCAACTTATCGCTTATACATATCGATATTTTATATTTGCTGCATATTTGCATACATTGCTGCATAGAAAGAAATGCTAAACTAAATGTTAAGCCATCGCGATGGCGTCGATCGCATTTCGCTGCAAACAGGTAATCGCACTAAAGTTCATATATATGCAGGTATGCGCATATATTGTATGCATATGCGCATGCATATGAAATTAGCCAACACTAACAAACACCCAGATTCATACTTGATGAAGTGATAATTGCACAGAGAGTGAAAAGGACGGCACAGACTCCAAATTAGACAGTGCTGGTTAGCGTTCCCATTAACGCTAACGAGCAACACATGCAGCCAGCCAGGAGTTCAAGCTCCCTGCTCTATGTCTACTTGTTGTGCGCGACAATTGCGCAAAAAAAGCAGCTTCAAGTTATGTGTGTCCTGCAGTGTTATTTTTTTATTTAAACAGAAATGTAAAGAGAAATTGAATGCTCAGGGCGCTGTGGGTGTCGTCCGTCGTCGTAATGCTTGAGACTTTGCCAAACGCAACGGAAGCTGCAACTGAAGTGTGTGGGAGGGGGGGAGTAACGCGGTAGGCAAGTTTGTTGCAAAATGTGCAGCAGGCAAAGAGAAAAGAAAACAAAACAAAAACAACAAAGCAAAAAAGAACTTTAAAAGTTGCACAGAAACAAATCGTTTTGCGGATTGAAAGCGGCAGGGTGCAAGACAGAGAGAGTAAGAGAGAGAGCGAAAGAAAGCGAAGTCAGCTGACCAAGGGACGGCAGACAGGTTGGCAGAGCTGGTGCAGGGGGGTAGGGCTGGCATTGGCTTCATCAAAACATTTCGCAACGTCGCTTCGTTTTAATGGCAGCAGCATGCCAAGCCCAAGTCGGGGTCCATCAGACGCGTCGATGGCAACGGGAGCGACAACAACAAGAATGAGAACGACCTTTTGTTGCTTAATTGGCGCGCTGGCCGGCAGAGGTTGGCTATACACTGGCGGAAATTGCTGTTGCAAAATGTGACAATACATCAAATATCACCAGTAACTGCAGTGCTGCCAATTTCGCAAATCTTACATTTTTTGTTAAACCCAGCCTAATTACACAATCAAATATCGTAGACTACAACTTACTTAAATCGCTTGGTTTTTTTCTTTAAAAGTTTGCCTTCATTCTGTTTTTCTCAAATTTGGCAGTACTGCAATCAATTAGAATTAAGAAACTTTATAAATATTCTCTAAAAATGTATACTATTAATTTGTAACATACTCAATTAGCTTTTTTATCGTTTTTAGCTTCTTTTTGTGATGATTCTTATTGTGTGAAATGTTTGGCTTCTTAACCTTCAGATTTTTCATCTTACAGTTGGCAACACTGATCACAGCATCGACATTTCGCCGCGTGTTAGAAGCATTCGTTCACGTCCAGCTCGCCATTTGCATTCCGGCCATTGCCATTGTGTCCTGCGACGTCGTGGTGGGCGTTAAATGTTGGGAGTTTTCTACGTGTGTGTGTGAGCCACATAACTTGGCAACGAGGCATCCTCAATGCGGCCATTGTGTATGGGCGCAAAAAGGGGATGGCACGATAAGAAGGACGAGAGGGACAAGGAGCAAAAGAGATGGCGCGCAAAATACGTAATCACAACAAGAGCAGCGCAGCAGGCGTCAGGAATGACAGCAACAAAACAATGTGGCAAATGTGCAACGTGAGCCGTTGGCACGTTGGCAGCTGCCCCCAAGCTGGAGCTAGCAAATGGACCTAAAGGGGGGCGAGAGAGGGCGGCGGTCATTGCAGTTATGTCACATGGCTGACTTAATTCATTCATTTAGACGGAGACGACGACGACAACAACGACTCTGCCACTGACTCTGACAATTGTAGGTGTTGCGTCCTCTGTCATTTCGCGACGCAGTGCAGCAGAGGACAACAACAAAGAGAAGAGTCGGCACAGTCAGTGGAGAGCCATTATGCCGGCAGACATTGTCAATGGCTGGGACACTGGCGAATTATTATTGCCTGGCGCAGGCAGTTGGATGCCAACGTTGCTCTTATCCCCCTCGCTCTGCTTACCGGCCAAACTGCTTGTCATTGTTCCTCCATTGTCGACTCTGAGCATGTAAATGCAAGTGTGTTAGTATGCATGTGTGTCTGTGGCTGTGTTTGTGTGTGTGCGGATGACATGTGTGCTCCATCTTGTTATGACATTTGAACCATTTCTCGCGCAGGTAACAACTAGGGATGGGCAACCATTTGTCAGCTAGTCAATCAGTAGCTGCTGCTGTTGCTCCTGCTGCTGTATACTTTCCTCCATTTCTTATTGCCTTGCCATGCATTTTAATCATATGCATGACAAGTGAAGGCTGCTGCAGGTATGTAGTTTTCAGGTGTTTAATAAATTTAAAATGTATGCACACGACATGTAACGGCACTTTTCAATGACAACTGATCGCGCTTCGCTCTAAAAATATACGAAATACCAAAAATAAGCATATTAAATATTATTAATGGTCACACTCAGCAGATGGCTTGAACACAGTGCAATTATCGATAACGATCGATGGCAGGCAGACAACGCTCATTAAAAAATGTTCCAATTCAACTGATTTAAAATAAATCATACTAAAATCCTCAACTTTTGTGATTATGTAAGATATACACCTTGCATTAAAGCGATTTAGATGGACGACCAGCCAAATTCAAATCGCAACGGCCGCTTTTAGCGCCAGCTGGCAACACTTCAGTGTGGCCGAGCGCAGGCGCAACAGCGTTGCCACCCAATTAGTTCAAATTTGACTTTTGCGCTAACGAACGTCGTGGAAAACGCAAAGAACGCGCAAAAAGGAAAAAACCGACGCAACAAATTTAATATTTTATACAATTTTAAACAATTATTTTAAGGAAAAGTGATAATAATGGTGGGCCCAACACAACAACAACAAATGACAACAATGCGCACAAGCGCCGCAGCCGTGGCAGCAGCAGCCTTGGCAAACAACAAAGGACAACAGGCGGAAAAGCAACAGGCGCAACAACAACAACAACAGCAGCAGCAGCAACAAGTGAGCTCGAGTTTGTTGGAAATAATGGCGAAATTGCAAACGGATTATGGCAATTACAAATACACCGTCTATCGCTGTGCCAGTAAATTTGTTGCGCTGCAGAAAATCTTTCACAGTAAGTGCAGTTAATAAAACAAACACAAAGAAATGCTAATGCGAAATGCTTGATAGCCAGTAAAATACCCTATAAATTGGTCTTGGCCATTTTGGAGCGCCATGGCATGAACGTAACCGGCGGCAATTGCAACGTGCAGCTGATGGTGCCGCCCTTCCAGTTGACATCGCTATTGCATGACATTTATTTCGCATGCGAGAAGCTGGGACATTTTAGCAAAACACCCAACTATCAGCTGGAAACAGCCAGCGGCATTTTGGCCAATTTCTTTTGGAACATTTACGATCCGTGAGCACAGTTTTCGAATCGATTCAATACTTGCATTCCATTTCAACATCATTTTTGCTTTTAGCCAACGACGCCATTCGATCTCGCTGCTCGAGATTAAGGTAACTTTTCTGCTGCTCTGCAAACTCTATAGCAGCGAGCACATGGTCGGTGATTTCTTTCAACTACTGGTCGATGTCAAGTCCCAGTGTGTGTCGCGCTACACCTTCGAGCAGTTGCTGCTCACCATAAGCAAACTGCTGAGCTACCTGGGCGAGGGCAAAGCGTATGGTTCACATAATTTGCCCACTGTGATGGCGCAATGTTTTGCTCGGTGTCATCATGGCGTTGCCGGTTTGACGGAGCAACAGTTTCACAATTTGTGGACACAAACGCAAACACGCTTCCTCATCTATGGCAATCTGTTGGCGCTGGTGAAACGCATCGAGGACACCGAGCATTTGATACACAGCAATCCATGTGCCGGCTGCCGAATGCCACACATCATTGGCATACGCTTCAAGTGTCAACTTTGTCGCGATGTTTCGCTCTGCATGCCGTGCTTTGCCGCCGCTGTGCCCGTGGCCGGCAGGCATGAGTTGTCGCATCGCATGTGCGAGGTCTTTGGCGAGGATCAGCCGCGTCCCAAGCGTTGGACCCACTATTTGGCACGGCTCTGCGGCTGGTTTGCCTACGCCCAGAAGTCACAGCGCGCTGCCGACGAGGAGGAGGAGCGACGCGGGTTTTGCAATGCCCAGGAGAGTGGAGCCGGCGGCGCGGGTCAATCAACCGACAGCAGCACGGCCACCGAATTGGCCTCCATACCGGTGGAGACGCGCAGCATGCGCAGCAATTCAACGCTGCGCTTAAAGTCGCCAAACAACGAGAAAACTGAGAAGGCAGAAAAAGCTGCTGCTGCTGCTGCAACACAAGCGCCAACTCAACAGGAACTGTGTATGAACTCTTTTTTTATATTACTTACACATTTAAAATTGTCCGATTGAACTATTCAGGAACAACTTTGTTCTCTTTGCAAATGTTAATTGCCATTTTGGACTCTTCAATTTCGAGTATTGAATTATTTTTAACAGCTTTCTCGGCTATTTTCGAGTAAATAACTTAAAGTATTTTAAATGTGCGTTGACTTGTAAATTTAGCAGCTTCTTCTTGGGTAATTCTAAAGTATTTAAGTTGACAAATTTCCCATGAATCTTAACTTGTGATTTGTAAACTACATTTTGATGATGTGATTCTCAAGTTTTTAACTTAGAAAATGTGACTAGTAAATCGACTTCCAAATCGGTCTTAGACGATTCTTAAGTTGTTTTCGAAGTAGTTTAAGGAGAATCTGAAAAATTCGCCTAATTAGAATAGATTTAAACTTAATTTCAACCTAGTTTATCTTAATTAATTACTTATTTTCTTAACTCATATCTCTTTTCCCCTTTACAGGCTCTTTGACTGGCCTCGCTAGCAATGCCTCGGAGCGTTTGCAGTCGATCATCGATCGCGTTTTACAGCAGAATGCGTAAGTTGTTGTTTACTTGGATAATCAGAAGTCAGCGCTATATAGATTTTGGAAAAGATGCACATAATAGTTTCATGCAATTAATAAGTTTTAAACAATCCAATATCTCACTTAGCTGCCTCAAATAGAACCCCGAAAATTGGCTCTTAAATGCAACAACAGTAAACAGTTTATATAACAATACTGAAACTTTTTTCTATGTTCTTTTAGCAAACTGGAAACCCAACTGCAGTTGCTGCCAAGCACATCCAGCTCTGAAATCTCCGAGTTCCTGAGCGCTCATCAGCGTTTTCTGCTGCAAATCATTGAGGACATGCGACAGCTTTCGGTGCGTAAAAAAAACTATAAAGCAAATTCATATTTTCTTACATTCAACTTTTCTTCCATGCACAGCGCGCTTCATCGGCTGCACCCTTGATCAGTTCCACATTCCTAAACGCCAGCACGCCGCAGCGTTTGCCTTTGACCACAACTCAGCCTCCCATCTATGATATATATGCTCCAGTGGGCGCCAACTTGACGCACTCCAGTAAGCAACTCTCTTCTTCGACTCTCATCCTCTGAAGACTTAAATTTCTATTCAATCTACTCTTTCAGTCAATGGCGCCGAATTGAATCGCACGTATTTGGAGGCCAACAAATCGGATTATTCGCTGAGCGACGTTAGCTTGTGGTTCGATCAGCAGCGTCGCTCGAGCATTTTGCAACCGCCTCCGGGTTCACAGCCAGCGCCATTGTCGCTGCCGATGCCATTGGGCGCATTGTTGGAGCAATCGATTAATGTGGATATGCGTGACACGGAGATGGCCAATTTTAAGCTGCTGCTGCACAAGGTCAAGGAGATCGTTGAGGATTCGTATAGCGACAATGCTGAACTCTCGGCGGCCACCCAAAATCTGGAGAATGTGCTCGACAACATCATCAAGACCGAGGAGCAGCAGCGACGCAGTATTGGCAGCACAAAATTGGAACAAGATGTGTGAAAGGCAACAAAACAAGTGCATTAATGTATTATATTATTATTAAGATTGACAATAATCATTGGGATTACTTTTGACAATATATGGTATACACTTAAGTAGGATTATCAAACTTGACTATTTGTTGACAAATTAATGCAGTTGCATTTCGTGACTTGAATTCGACAATAATTATAAAATGATGTTTATATTATATAGTATTAAGATTTGACTTGACACACTCTAAATGTTGCTTCTACACAATTTGACGCAAGTGACAAGTTGTTATAGACGCAAAGCTCTTCCACTTTAACAGCTGCCTACATCCTTTGGGGTATACTCGGTTATTTATACCTCTTTGTGATTGATCTGATCAGCAAGCTGCCTTCTTCCGTCCCACACATTTTTTTTTTTGTATAGCATTTAAGACTGTTAATAAAGATTTGAATTTGATATGTACACTCAAGAAATTTAGTAATTGTTTCTATGTTTCTATCACAATTAATTGTAGATTAGATTTTTACAGTAAAAAGTTGATGAAGAGTGATTAAAAATATTAAAATGTTAAATTGCAGTAACTAATATGTGGATTAGTTGATTAGATGCTGAATTTTATTATTTCTAATCCTGAGAAATTTGTTGTAGGAATTTATAATTAACTTATTTTCAGTAACTTTTTTTTCATTTAAAAACACTTGTTACTCAAATTTAAAGTTTTCTTCATTTTATTTAACTGATTTACTAACAATCATAATTTTATTTGATGCACTAGGATTTAAAAGTTGTAAATAAACCGATATCTCACTTAGCCGCCTCAAATAGAAGCGCAGAAATTGGCTCTTAAATGCATCAGCATATTTATTCAGTATTAGTCTATAATTTAGCTTTTTAATTGGACTGTGACTGCTAAGCGCTGCATTTATGCCGTTAAGCGAATACAAATTGTGGCCGCTAAGCGAGATATGGCTGCAGTCTGCTTTTCTAGAGATATACATGATATTTTATTTCAATTTATAGCTGAAAACACTTAAAACCATTGAAAAACTGAGCAAAATGTAGTGACAATGTATGAAACCGTGTTGCCGCTAAGCGAGATAAAGTTGTGGTTTGCTTTTCTTGAGATAAGCTCGATGTTTGATGCCAATTTTCAGCTTAAAACACTCAAAACCATTAGAAAAACCAGAGAATAAAGCAATGCTAAAAAATTAAACTAAAAAGAATTAATAATGCATTAATTTTCAAATATATAACTTCATAAAAAAAAGTATGTGCATTTATTGAGTGTAAAACAAATGTATAAAAATCTAAGCTAATCACAACAATTCAGATGGCTATGGAATGGACTCCAGCTGCGTCTGGCCATTTATCACAGTGAACAGCAGATCGCTTGCCAACTCCAGCTGATGGACACGCTTCAAGGCAATCGCCGTAAGTTGCTCCCGCTTCGACGGCAGTTGCAACAACTCGGCTCGGGCTTGCAACTCATCTCGCAGCGCTGACTCTAGCAACAAGGCCGCATTGGCGGGCACACTGCACGCTTCCTTGTGCAGCTCCAGCAGCGTGACATTGCAGTGCAGCTGGAGAAGATCGCGCAGCAGGCAACGCAGCAGCAAACACAGCTCCGACTCGCTGCTTGCGTAGATGTGCCAATGCTGCTCGGGATCGTTGTGCAGCAGCAGCAGCTGCGTCGCTGGATTGTAGAAGATGCGCTGCACAGTCGAGCGGGGGCGACGATCACCGCGTTGCTCGTCACCAAAGCCAAAGTCGCCGCCGGGTGGAGTCGCCTCATCCAGCAGCTGCATGGCTAGAAAAACGATTACATAAAAGCTTATTTATCAAATACTTTTTTATGGCTTGCTTTGTATGGCAAAGTGGTATATTTTGTACTCCATGGTATATAGCCTTCGGTATAATTTAGTATTTTTGTGGTGTAATCTGAACATAGTGGTATATTTTTGAAATGTAGTATTTTGTGGTATATTTCGAATACTATGGTATACTTTTATTGATATACTAAATATAGCCTTCTGTATATTTAGTGGTATATTTTAAAGATTATGCAATATCGATATACAAAATATATCATTCGGTATATTTTAGTATTTTGGTGGTATATTTCAAATACTATTGTATACTTTAGTGTAGTACATTATTGATATACCAAATATAGCCTTCGGTATATTTTAGTATACTTTGTGGTATATTTTATACACCACGGTATATTTTAAAGGTTATGCAATATCGATATACCAAATATATCATTCGGTATATTTTTAGTATTTTGTGGTATATTTCGAATACTATGGTTTACTTTAGTGCAGTACAATATTGATGTACCAAACACAGCCTTCGGTATATTGTAGTATTTTGTGATATATTCTATATACTATGGTATATTTGAAATGTAGTGCAATATTGATATATCCTTCGGTATATTTCAGTATTTTTATTTCAAATGTTGTACAATATTGACCAAATATATACCAAATATAGCCCTTGGTGTGATTTAGTATTTTTGTGGTATATTTTCGGAATATGGTATCTCTAAGTTGAGCACATTCCACTGTAGCTTTCTGACTTGGTTTCAAATTCTGGATAATGGCAGCTATAATTTATTGACTGCCTTCATTTTTATATGAGCTTTTCTAATTAAAGTGTAGAGGAGAATTATACTCAGCTTTGGAAGCTCTAATAGTCTCTATAGTCACCAAGTTACAGACGTTTTAACAGACTGACCGACTGCCAGACGGATTGATTTGCTACCAATCTTATTTTAGTAGACTGCAGTCGAGTCTTATGCCCAACTTTGGTTACTCTAGCTCTACTGTTTGCTAAGATTAAGTTGTTTAAAGAGACAGACAGACAGCCAGACGGATTAATTTGCCAGCAAATATACTGGATATACCCCACCAAAATACTCACGATGCTTTTAATTAATAAAGTGCAGAGGAGTGTTATACCCAACTTTGGTGGCTCTGGCTCTTATAGTCGCCAAGTTCGGGATGTTGAAAGTGACGAACAGACCGTCAGACGGATTGATTTGCTACCAAACTTATATTAGTAGACTGCAGACGAGTCTTATGCCCAACTTTGGTTACTCTAACTCTATTATTTACCCAGATTAAGTTGTTCAAAGTGACAGACGGACAGCCAGACGAAATAATATGCTAGCTAAAATATACTGAATATAACCCATTAAAATACTCACGCTGCGACTCCTGCTTGACGCTGTGACAGCTCAGCTCCAGTTTGGTGGCCAGCAGCTGCTCGAATTGCGACTGCTGCGCTGCGCTGGGGAACTGCAAACGCAGTGGACAATGCGCAGTTTGGGTCATGATCAGAGCGAGAAAGTCCTGATGCAACGTGTGCGGGGCAAAGCGTGGCACATGCAACTGCGGCTGCTCCAGCAGCGGCGCCAACTCAATGCTTGCCAGCTGCAGTTGCAATTGCCGCGTTCGCTGGCCATGCAGCTCATATAAAGCCAAGAGCTGGAGCTGCTCTGGCTGCTGTTGCTCTTGCTGCTGGCCAAGCGCAAGCAACTCGTGCAGCTGGAGACGCACCAGGAGCACAGCACTGCGCTCGGGTGGCAAGCGTGCGTTGCTCGTGACCAGGCGCCAACTGATGTTGGTGCTGTGCTGCTCCTGGCACGCCCAGAATTGCGCCAGTTCATCGTAATCCTCAGGAGGCGCAGCATCCGCTTGCAGCGGCAGCTCGTACAAGCGATGTGTGTAGTTCAAACCGCGGCTGCTGCCCGACGATAGATGCAACAGCGGACGCAGGGCATGCAACACACAAGGACGCACGCTGCTTGTTGTGTTGTTCAGCAGTGTGCCAAGCACCAAGGAGGCGCCACAAATGCGCGTCCAGACATCGCCACAGCGGCGCAGCAGTTGCTTCTCCTCGAGCACCGGCGAACGATGGGCGGGCACACCAAACGTCTGCTGTTCCTGGGCGCGCACAAAGTCCTGTTGCGTGAGCGCGCGTTGCGTCTGCAGCTCGGCGCGTGCGCCATGGACGCGTTGCAACAGACGCTGAAATCCTGCAGCGCTGCTGTTGTTATTGCTGCTGCTGCTGCTGCTGGTGGGTAACTCATTGCTGCCGCTGCTGGTTGGTTGGAAATTGCAACGCATGCGCTTGCCATTGATGAACTGCAGCTCCACATAGGCTTGATATTTAAGCGTTCCATCGCGTACCAAGCGATAATCCTCCAGCTGCTCGTGCTGCGCTATCAGCTCGAAGCTACCTCCCCCCGCAGCGGGCCGTTGCAGCACAATCAGCGTGTGCCAGCAGCGGAGCAGCACATAGATATGCTTGCCCTGCCACACGTATTTGCCAATGCTGAGCGGCAACTCTTCGGCGGCATGCAACATGCTGTAGCTGCTGGTAACATTGGCCGCATCGTCGCCAGGCTGCACATCGTCGCGCCGGAGGAAACTGCTTATGGGTCCCGTGTATGTCTGCAGCTGGGGCTCCAGCTGTTGCAGGCATGTGGCACGCAGATCGATGTGATGCAGCAACTGTTTGTTGGCAAACTCGTAGAAACGCAACTGGCGACTCAACACCAAGCTGGACTTCCTTTTACGCACATGCAGTTGGCTGCAGTACGCGATGGTGTTGTGTGTGGTTAGGAAATGCGGCACGTCCAGCTCGATGAGCGGCGGCAACATAGCAAAATGTAAACAAAAACAAAGCAAAACAAATTAAAACCGGTAAGCGCTAAAATGCTGTTAATTAGTGATGTGTGTGTGGGGGACAGCGTTGCCACCTAGTGAGCGCGATCGGAATGGCCGTTTATCGAAATCGATTGCGAGCACTGCTCCTCAATTGCTGCGATAATCGACACAAACTTGTTATCGAAATCCAGTGCTGCTGGATTAAATTAATTAAATTAAATTGGTTTAAAACTTGTATAAGTAATATTTCGAACATAAAATAAATCAATTTGTTAATTGATATCAAAATCGAATACATCGAATGTTGTCATCGATCAATCGAAGGCAGCTGCCGCTATTAACCAACACTGTTGCCCAATAATTCAATTGTAACGACTGTTTGACACTAACTTTATTTTACAACTAAGAAAATTGCACAAGGCATACAAAAAATACATGTATATAGGAACAAGTTAATGGCTGTTGGCAAAAAAAAAAGAAAAAAATTCGGAACTTATTCCACATCACAAAGCCGATTGCTGTTTTTCAGCAAAGAATACTATTTGCATATTTTATATCAACATTTGCTTCTGCTGCAATTGCAGCGGCTGTTGTTGTTGTTGCTGTCCCAGGACCAAAGAGCGTCGCATGCGATTGCGTTGCATACTGGAGTTGCGCTCTCGCACCGATTGACGCAACTGCTGGCGACGTCCACCGCCTCCGCCTGCAGCTTCCTGCTTCTCTGCAGCATTCATGGCCGCCAGCAAATCGAAAGCAGCGCGTTTCTGTTCCTTGGTCCACATGTTGGTCAAAGGCTGTTGCTGTGGCAGCCGCTGCTGCTGCTGTTGTTGTTGCTGTGGGGGCAACTTGACAGCCAGCGGCTGACGACGCACTGCCGCCGGCTGCTGCTCTGGAGGAGGAACAACTGTCGCCTTGTGGCGACTGAGTCCAAAGAGCGACAATATCGATTTGCGTCGTGTGCTGGACGCTTGACTTTCGCCCGACGCTTGACTCTCGTTGCTGGACACACTCATTTGCATGGGCATCGCCTGAGGCGGAGCTGGAGCAGCTGTCTTCGGTGGCGGCGACTGAAATGTGACCTTACGCAGCGTATTGTGCAGTGGCTTTGGTGCCGTGAGCAGCGCCAGATTCATCTTGGCCACCGTCACCGGCATCGTTGTCGTCTCGTTCAGCTCAATGCTGCAATAGCTGTCATCCAAGCGACGCCGATTCGATGCCGCTGTCTTCCTAGGCGGCAGCGGTGGCAACTGTTGTTGTTGGCATTGACATGGCTCCGCCTTTGGCTCCAACTTCGACTCCAACTTCGATTGCTGTTCGAGTTTCTGGCGTAGCTCACGCTCCATTTGCTGCACACGTTGCTCGGCCGCCTGGAGTTCAAGATCGCGCTGATCGAGCAGCGCCTCGCGAGCACGGATCGCATGCAAACGCTGCTGCAGTGCCTCATCAAAGATGTGCTGGGTGAGGCGACGTGGACTCTGCTCCTTGCGCACGCTGTCGTACAACGCTGGATCGGATTGCTGCAGTTGCCTTCGACTCTGTTCGCCCAGAATGCGTCGCTTGGCCGAGTAGAAGAGTTCGCTGCGCAAATCGGGTGTAAAGACACCACTTAAGCCGCTCAAGCGTCGCTGGCCATAGTCGCCATCAATGCTGCTCGCCGGGGATTCGGGAAACAATTTGCCCGGCAGCTGAAAATCTTCGCCAGCGGGCAGCAAACGTGGAAATTCCGCCGGCATTTGTTGAATGTTGCGCACCAGCAACGGATGACGACTGATCACCTCAATGCTAGGCCGCTCCTCGTGCGGCACAGCGAGCATGAAACCGATCAGCGCCTGCAGATCCTCGCTGTAGATGCGGGGTATGCAATTGAACTGACCCTGGGCAATGTTCTCCGACAGCTGTTGGAAGGCGCGTCCCCGGAACGGGGGATGCAATGCGCACAGCTCATAGATCAGACAACCGACGGCCCAGACATCGCTCTTGCGATCGTATTGTCGCCCCTTGACCAGCTCCGGGCTCATGTAGTGCGGTGTGCCCACAAAGGAGGCGGCAAAGCACTGATCCCGGCGCAGGACGCGGGCCAATCCAAAGTCACCCAACTTGACGTTGCCAGCGGCATCGAGAAAGATGTTCGCCGGCTTGATATCGCGATGCAATATCGTGCCGCTGGGTATTTGATTGTGGCACACTTGGAGGGCGCGGCATAGCTGGAAGAGCACACGCCATATGTAGGATTCCTCGAAGCGTTGATGCTGCGATCGAGCGCGCTTGATGAGCTGATCCAGATCACCGCCGTCGCAGCACTCCATCACGATGTATATGGACTTGGCTTCGCGATTGATCAAATGATGATAGTATTGCACAATATTCGGATGTTGCAGCTGACGCAGCACGCTAATCTCCGACACGAGAGATTCGCATTTCTCCTCATCCAGTTCGTCGTAGTTCATGCCCTTCCATGCGTAGAGCAGACCGGTGGTTTTATCCTTCACCTTGTAGCATGTGCCAAAGGCACCGTTGCCCATCACGGCGAGCACTTCGTAATCTTGCAGCGTCTTCTGCGCAAACTCAGCGCACATCGCTGTTTTTGTCGTTGTCGCGTCTTCACTCATCGTTCTATTTCCCCGCTTCGTTTTCGTTGCGTTTGCCTCGAGTGCCGAAAACTAACTGATCTCAGTGTTTTGCTTTTGCGATGCTCCTGCTAACGAGTTTCGGCAAAACATTCACACACACATACACATACATACATACAACAGAACAAGGCGCACCCACACACTCAAGCAAACCGTTTTACCTGCGCAAACAAACACACAGCAAGTGCTGGCTAGAGATGCGCAAACTGCACTTCAGCGAGAGTGAGTGAAACAACAAACAAACAAGGCTGCACTAAAGCTCTCTCGCATAGCTTGCAAATGCAAGACAGACAGAAGGGAGAGATGAAGAGAAAGCTGATGCAGCTCTCAAACTTTTGAAGTTTTAAATAGCTGATAAGTAGCAAATTATATTTAAAAAAATAAATAAATAAATAATCAACAATTATATATTACTTACCTTTTGCAAATATAGCACAACAGCTTAGCGCGCCATAACTTTAAGCGTTCGTTGAAAAGTAGTTTTATTTGGGCAATGTGAAAACTTCTTTGGTTGGTAAATATTGTGCACTCACAAAAATATGCAACAGCTTATATAAAGACAAATTTGTAGTGTTAGCATTGCATATCTGCACTAAACATAATATTATTAAAAAAATATACTATATGAAGTAGCATTCTAGTCACAGTCAGTAACTGTAACTTCTAAGTCACTGTACTGCGCATCGCTGTCTGCATATCTTGTTACGTTCCTAGAAGGCTGCTGCAGTTGTTGCTGTCGCACTCACACACACACACAGGGGCTGCGACGCCGACGCACTTTGCAAATCTCTTAGACAGGCACGCAGCGGGATTGCGTCGTCGCCCTTAGCGCTGTGTACAAAATAAAAACCATTGGACATGTCCTTTGGCACGGCACGCCCGCAATTTAAAGCAATTCTATACGCATTGTGTGTTTGTCTGACCATAAAAATAAATTACTTTTGTTGCATTGGCATTTCAATTTGTGAGCGTTCCGTTAGAATGTGAGTTTAAGCCACTCTAGCGGATTATGTTACACACATCCACACAAGCAGAGCTCGAAATCATATTTCACTTGCATATTGAATATGCTGCATGTGTAGTTATTGTTAATTTTTGACAGCTGATATTTTCAAAAAATTTCATTCAGCAAAAAAAAACACGCGCGGCTTTTTGCGCATTCAAAACACTTGCTAATCTCTTGTCGTCTCGCTCACTCACAAGAATGCCAACTGTGATTTTCAGATCCGTGCCTGGGTGAGTGTATGTGTGTGTGCGTGTAATTTGGCTGTTATAGAAGAGAGCAAGCGACCGAGAGAGCGAGAGAAAAAACGAGTTATCCGTGGCTTATCGTTATCCCCGTGTGTGCGTTGATGGTTTTATGGCCTTTCCATGTTTAGGAGCAAACACAATGGGTTTTAAGCCAGGCAGCAGCCAGGCAACAAACGCAATCCTTCATAAATAAATCAAACTGTCCATTGTTTGTGTAGGCGACCGCAAGATGCGAGATCTGATGCAGTTGTTGTTGTTGGGCAAATGGATATTCGTCTGAGGTTTATGGGCCTACCAAAATACACTGGAATTTAGCATAGGAGCAGGTACAAGTATTATTATTTTTTTCACATGTCCATTTTGCAGTTTTATTTTGAAATGACAGTGAGAAAAGTGAAGAATTGATGTACTATGTTATATGCTAATCACCAAGATGGTGGCTTATCCTCACTGCCGGCTGGACGGCCGTATAGCGCGCTCTTGTCACGGAACAAGGACATGCGTTCCGTTTCCTTCTTATCCAGAAAATGTCCTAAGGCAAGTCCAAGCAGTGGCAACGCCGCCCACACGTACCGTTTGTCCAGACCCAGAACCATTTTTAATCGCTTTTGTTGTTGTTGTTTGTTGAGCTTAGCTTTGGCTTTTCAGCGCTGCGTTTTGTGCTGCTTGCTGCTGTTGGCGCTTCCAGGAACGTGTGTGTGACCAGTCTGCGTAGATGGAGCCGACTGCAACAGTTGGAAAGAATATCACTGCACCGTACTTTCGCGCCAGCTGCGTTATGATGCTACTGCCCATATGTTGTTGTATGTCTTAACTTGAGTCAAATGATGCGTATGCGACTGTAAACAAACAAGGAGCTGCTGAGTGACCACAAATACATGGGAATATTGTGTTTTTGTTGTGTGGATGAGGTTACGTAATGAAAATGCAAGCAGCATTTGCGTTAATAACATTTATGCTAGTGCACTGCCAACAATTGCTTACTCTGTGTGCCTAGAACCCAGTAGCGTGTTAATGTGCCGCAGCTTTCAATGTGAAATATCTCAAAATAAGCAAATTTGGCAGTTTGATTATTAAACTTACGCTTATGCAAAAGCCTACTCGACAGCGTGACCGTTTCACTTCGAAATTTCGGTATTTGACTGACTTGGAGAAGTGGGGCCATAGTAAGGGCTGTTGAAGTATACTAGACGATACAAATAAATGTACTAAATAAACGGGTTCTGGCAGAATTTTCTATTTATAAATATATAATATATCATCTAATAAGTATGTATTTAATCTAAACAAAGCATTTCCAAGTACTAAGAAATATAGTTTATGTCAAAAACTTTATACATTGCGGTGTTTTGGTATTTATTGGTTTCGATATGTGCAGTACGTGCGATATATTTGGGTGGTACACATCGATAACCACACATATGCCCTTGCGATAAACGATACCAATTTGTTTTTACCGGCGCGACGACAAGAAACGAATTAAGCCGGCATTTTTTTGTTGTACTTTTTGTTAATTTTCTCTACAATTAGTGCAATTGAAATTGTGTTTCTTGCAAAAGAAAAGTGCACAACTGTTTGCTAAACTCGCGCAAATCTGGATGCATGCTGGGATGAGATGATTGCCGTCGCAGAGCCGCCACTGGAATTCATTCCTCGCGGTCGTCAGGCGGCAGAGGATCATCCAGGACCCAGCGAACCGCCGCTGCCCAAATATTTGCCCGCCGAGCATTTGCTGCTGCAGCGTCTGCAGAACGTCAACATCTCCGCGTCGGCCACGAACACCGCCGACGAGCAGCCGTCTCAAGAGTTTTGGTGCATACGCGAAATCTACGATGACTACGAGTCCAGTTATGCGCGTGCCCAGCGTCGCCAGCAGCTGATTGAGCAGACCAAGAAATGTGGACCCAATGCGGCTGCGGCCACGCAGTTGACATCACTGCCGCCGCAGCTATTGAATCCGGTGCAGCAGCCACACGACGAACCAATGTGCGATTACATTGTGAACAACGAGGAGGAGCTGTATGTGAACAAGAATACGGTGATTTGGACGCAGGGCTTGTATGACGCTGAGGATGATGGCGGCGGCGTTCACAGGCGCATGTGCTTCACCTGCGACACACCGGTGAAGTTTGCCTGCTTCCTCAATCGTCGCTTTGTGCGCGGTCGCTTGGCTCAGTTGAGCGCCTCGATGGCTAGTGATGATGATAATCTAACGGCCATTTGTGTCGTCGAACAGGATGCGTTGCGTGTGTACTGCGACAATGGCGAAGACTTTGTGGCCAATCTCGATTTCCCCATCTCGCATCTGTGGCAAACTGTTCATGGTTTGCTGTTGGAAAAGGATTCGAGCAACGCACTCGTTTCGCATCTATCGATTCCCATGCCACGTCTGTTCTCCATGTCGCATCCGTTGCACGAAGCTTGTCCGGTTGTGCTGAAGACCTCAACGAATTCCACGGGCTACATGACCGAACCGGAATACAGCGTTGTCTTCACCGCCGAGGATTCGGATTTGGTTTTGCTGTACGATGCCAAGTTCTTTAAGCATTTCGTAGCGCGTCTGCGCAAAGTAACGCCCGAGGAGGTCAACAATGTGAGTCAGCAACAGCAGCAGGATGTGCTCATGCATCAGACGCTGCAAGGACATCGCGGCACGCTCGGATCCAGCGTCATTCATAGCTTCAGCTCCACCAAGAATACGGGAGGTAAGACAGCTCTCAATTTTAATTCTATTCTATTTTTCTTGTAATTTCAATTACAATTCATAGCTACACCCAAGATGAGCACTACCTCCTATTCCATGCCGCAGGCGCACAACTTCTCCAAGTTCGGCATGAGTCAATCGCAATCCTTCAGCGGTGTGCTGGGCCAATCCAAGTAAGGGAACGCCATCAACTTTCCTAAAAGAGTTCTATCTTACTTTAATCCTCTTCACATTCAGTCGCGCCTCGTTGGGCACACCGTTGAGCCATCTGCAGAACAGCATTAGCCAGCAATCGTTGTCCATCAAGGACATGCGCAAAATGACGCACGTGAAACCGTCGAAACCGATTGAGCCAGAGATGTGCCTAGAGCACATCTGGACGGAGAACACCTATGGCACGTAAGTGAATTAAAAGTGATTTTGAGGCATTAACTTCCGCCACTTAAGCTCGGCTCATTATTTTGGTTAAAAAAAACCTGTTAACACTTAGCCCTCTAGCTCTTATAGGTCTGTAGTAAATAGGTCTGTAGCTTTAAATAAAAAGAAACAAGCTGTCTTAATTCTTGATTAAATTTAAACTATTTAGTGTTATAAATTGCAGCCTCCCAGTTTTTACCTTTTGAAGTCTGTCCTCATAGTTTAGTCAGCAAGAAAAGCAGTAAAAATTGCTCTCACCTTTTGTAGTCTATGTTTATAGTTTAAAAAAATTCGCTGTTTTAATACGCGACCAAATTTCGCAAATTATTTTGTTACAAATGTTCAGCCTCCCAGCTTATACCTATTTGACTATATCTTTACAGTTTAGTTAGCACAATTTGCAGCCTCTCAGCTCTTACCTTTTGTAGTCTGTTTTCCAAGTTTAATTTACAAAGTCAGTACAAATTTCAGTCTTCCAGCTCTTACCTTTTGTAGCCTTATCTTCATACTTTAGTCTGCAACAAAGTCAGTTCAAATTGCAGTCTTCCAGCTCTTACCTTTTGTAGTCTAACTTCATAGTTCCAAACAATTTGCTGCTTTATTTCACGACCGAATTTTGCCAACTATTTTGTTTACAAATGGCAGCCTTCTAGCTCTTACCTTTTTGAATGTTCGCTTGTAGTTTAATTATATAATAAAATAAGACAAAGTAATATCAACGGCCTTTAGCATTAATCAGCTTTTGGTTTTGCTTGCAGTCAACGCGAATTCTGCGAAATGGCAACGCGCGCTTTCATTCACACCGATCTCGTGGGCCAGACGTATCTGTGCTATCTGCTCGCCCGCTCCTGTCGCCTGCAGCTGGTGCTGCTCAATGGCTACAACACCAGCGAACTGCAGCTCTCCACGTTGGCCTCCACGCTGCCGGCCAAGGATGCGGTGGGATTGCAGCGTTTGCATATGATTGCTGTATTGGATCCCGGTGGCAATTTGATACTTTACACTGGCACCGTGCTCATCTCCAAGGTGCACATAACACCGCTGCTCTCGGCACCGACAGCAGCAGCGCCAACAGCCGGAGCAGCAGCTCCAACAGCAGCAACAGCAACATCATCATCATCATTACTGATGCCGGCACCAACAACGGGCGCTTCATCGCAACCGCATACGCCGAAGGTGGCCAGCAGCTCATCGTTTGTGGAGGTGCGTCGCAGCAGTCTGTTGCCCACCAAGGCGGCAGCCGATCTGAGTGCCTTCGACGATGAGCTGGAGCTGCACATGCTGTCGCCAATTCAACCCCAACCGTTGTCCTATTCACAGCGTCAGGCGCACAACATTTGCAAAGCACTGCGAGATCCCGCTGGGAATCGCTTGACACTCGTCTATGCCACGGGACGAATGCTGCGCATTACGTTGCCACTGCTCAATGACACGCGACTGATCACACGCTGTGTGGCTGCACTGCGTCAGGTGCTGAATCCCACCCAGTTTCTGCACTTTGTCATACGCTGGTACAGCGCTCGAAATCCGCCCGGCTCCCGCGACTATAGCATCGAACAGGAGTGGCAATTGTTTCGCAGCACTTTGCTCGGTCTGATGGGTTGCATGGCTGCGGCGAGTGAACAGCATGTGACGGTGGCGGATGTCGATGAATCATTTGCTCGCTGTGCAACGCCACCGTTTCAAGCGGCCACCGTTTGTCCATCGACTCTGCTGCAGGATGAGCCGAAGAAGCGACGCAAGTACAACGATTGCGAGGCGTACACCGACGATGATTGGGAGTTCCTTCTGATGCACACCACCTTGGCGCCCTGTGGCGGCGATGGTGCCTACAGTGTGGATGTTACTGCGCCCCTCTTTCGCACGCTGCCCGCTGTCTTTTACGGCTTGCATCTCCTCTACGAGGATCTCAAACTCGATTCGGTCTTTAACAGCGGTCTCATCTATCTGGGCACGGTAAATATCAATTTCAAACTATGATATCTTTTATTAAAGCTAGTTTTTTATAGTTGTATTAATAGTAAACCTATCAAACCGGTTCAGATTACTATTTATTTAAAAATAGGAGTACTTCTTAAAGAGGCTTCATTTTAAATTTACTGATCACTTATTAGACTAATGTTCACATTTCTTAAGACTAGAAATATAGGAGTGCTTCTTATTGACGCTTCATTTTAAATTTACTGATAACTTAATAGACTTATGTTCACATTTCTTAAGACTAGATGATCTCACCGACAAATATGTAACTATTAAATTATTTCTAAATTCAAGAAAGCACTTCCGAACCGGTTCAGATTGTTATTAGAAAAAAAAGCGAAAGACCATTTTATTAGATATCGTTCATATTGAAAGTAAATTGTCTATTCGGCAAAAAGTTTTTAACTTTGTATAAAATTGTTTTTTTTAAGGAAAAGCTAACAAACCGGTTCAGATTATTATATGAGTAATGCCTTTTACTAACTGTGGCATAGATTTAAACTTAGGAAAATGTGAATAGATTCTCTTTGTCCCACATCTTAAAGATAAATTGCCTAAACAGCGAGTAACTTTCAAAATGTTTGAAAATTAAAAAAAAATCGCTGAACCGGTTCATATTATTGTTAGTAAAAAGTAGTGCTTCTTAATGAGGCATAATTTTAAATTGATGAAAAACTTAACTTGTCTAAACAGCACATAACTATATATTATATTAAATGGTTTTCAAATTCAAAAAGCCTCTGAGCTACTACCGAACCGGTTCAAAGAAGAAGAATATTAATATATCGTAATATTATAAAAACGCTTTTACAATTACAAAAGTAAAGGCACATCACTTCTTAATTGTTTTTAAGAAGAACATTGCAGCAATTGCCGAATAAAACCACTGAACCCCTAAGGAACCGGTTCAAATTATTATACGCTAATGACACATTTTTAGCCATTTTACACTTACAATAGTAAATGAACATAACTAGTTAAATGTAATTAAAATGAACACTGTAACAATTTAACCGAATTAAACCGCTGAATCATTACCGAACCGGTTCAAATAAATATACGAAAGTGCGACGTTTTTAGCCATTTTACATTTACAAAAGCGAATGCAAATACCTTGTTACATTTTCTTAAATGAACACTGCAACAATTTCCGAAATTAACCGCTGAACCACTACCGAACCGGTTCAAATTATTGTTAGAAAATTACACATTTCTAGCCATTTTAGATTCACAAAAGCGAATGCACATAACTAGTTAAATGTTATTAAAATGAACACTGCAATAATTCTTGCTTTGCAGTTTCTGCATCAGCTGGCGATTGATATGCAGCTGGACAGCTATATATTCCACTACCAGTTGGACTTTCCGGAGCTGACGCACAAGACAACAAAGCTGACGCTGCTCAGCTCGGAGCACGGTGCACTGATGCTCTACCAGGAGCTGTTGCGCATGCCGGCGCCGAGCATCTATGCGCAACTGGAGCACGTGGTGCTCGGACGCGAGGAAGTCGTGCCCTACAACTATGTGGAGTGCATCAACGAGCGGAGTCGCAATGTGGTGCAACTCGTTTCGCTTGTGATGCACGGCCACACAAAGCTGAAGCACTGGTGGCAACTGCTCGAGGTCTATGGCGCAGTGCAGCTCAACTATCCGAAGCGTGGGAAGCGCAGCATAACGGCGACAGCGCCACGTTGTCATCAGCTGCTGGAGCTGCTGCTGTGCATGCAGTTGACGCGACGCGACATCGAGCGTCTGCCGGCTGCGGTGCATTTGATTGTGGCCGAGACGCTGGAGCAGGCGCGTCTCCAGCCGCCGATGGGCTGCAGCCAGGCGACCTACGAGTTGATACTGCGACCCGAGCTGGCGGCACACGCTCAGCTGCCGTTCCTCGAGGCGACGCTGGCGCAACCGCATTGCGGCCGGGTGTACAAGGAGGATTCGCTGTCGCCACGCTTGGCGCCGGCTAGCGGCGAGTGGCCGATGGCCGAACCGGATGCGGAGCAGTTGCGACACGATGGCATGGACAACATGGATACGAAACTGTTGCGTCTGCGCTTTCCCGACGACATGCGTGTCGAGGAGGTGCGTCGCCTGCTGAACAGCGCCGATCCGGTGGCCATTGAGGTGCAACAGTCGCCGGGCACAAGCGATCACGAGTTCATCGAGGAGCAGGAGAAACAACTCTTTGCGCTCTGTGCGCGCACCATGACGCTCCCCCTGGGTCGTGGCATGTTCACGATGCGCACTCTGTTGCCGCGTCCCAGCGATCACATGCCCATGCCCAAGCTGTGTCTGGTGGGTCGAGAGCCCGTCAAGGGCACCACGATTGAGATGCAACAGATCGAGTTCCCAGCCAATATGCACATTTGGCCATTGTTTCACAATGGCGTCGCCACCGGTTTGAAGATCTCACCGCAGGCGCAAGACATTGACTCCACATGGATTGTCTACAACAAGCCGAAGACGCAGGGCAACAATGCCCTTGAGCACGCGGGCTTCCTCATGGCCTTGGGTTTGAATGGCCACCTCAAGTCGCTGTCGTTCATGAGCGTCTACAAGTATCTGGTGAAGTGCGATGAGATGACCAGCGTCGGTCTGCTGTTGGGCATCTCGGCAGCTCATCGTGGCAGCATGGACACCAAGACCACCAAATTGCTCAGTGTCCACTTGGAAGCCCTTTTGCCCGCCACCGCCATGGAGCTGGATATACCGCAGAGCACTCAGGTGGCGGCACTGATGGGCATTGGTCTCCTGTATCAGGGCTCGGCGAAGCGACACATTGCCGAGGTGCTGCTGCAGGAGATTGGACGACCGCCAGGACCGGAGATGGAGAACAGCGTGGAGCGTGAATCGTATGCTATGACAGCGGGCTTGGCACTCGGTTTAGTCACCCTCGGTCAGGGTGAGGCGCCGGCGGGTTTGCGGGATCTCCAGCTGCCGGATACGCTGCACTATTACATGGTGGGCGGTGTAAAGCGACCCATTGGTGGCTCCCAGAAGGAAAAGTATCGCTTGGCCTCGTTTCAGGTGAGTTCAACTGCTTAATTCAATGGTAAATCTTCAGGTTCTTTGAAGATAATACATATTTGTAGTAATGTTAACCAATACGATATGTTAAACCTATAAATTTATGGTGCTGTTAACGCGCTGTAAACGTATATGTTATCTTTAACGTTCATGTTTGTGGCGCTGTTAAAGCACCGTTAACTTATACGATATTTCTAACATTGCTTGCTCATTGAAAGTTTTCTTTGTATGTTCTTAGGGCACATTTTGAATGTGAAACTAAAGTTAAACTGCTTTATTTACTGACAAATCTTTGAGTTCTTCAAAGCTTACGCGTATTTGTGACTCTTTTAACTAATACGATATTTTTAACATACATGTTTATGGTTCTGTAAACGGACATCCTTTAAATTTGTTAGTCGAGTTAATTGAATTTGTAAAGTGCCACATAGTTCAGCTGTCTAATATTGTTCCGGCGCCTAAAACGCTCTGTTAAAGTGGAAAATATTTATAACATTGGTGGCACTTTAATTTTTTCTAGTTCAAGATTATCCTAACTCACATCTTTTAGAAAGCTTAATATGTAGCTTTGAATTTTAAAGTGAAAATGTCTTAATTACGCATTTAGCTCGATCTTAAATATCATTTCATTTCAGTCCTGCGAAATTCATAATCACATTAATTTGAATATATAATTTATACTATGTTTTAACTGCAACTGTTTAATGGTGACAACTGAATTTACTCAACTTATATTTGGTTAAAGTGCAACATATTTATAACATTGAATGCACATAAACATTTTCTTAACATTTCCTACTTTACATATTTTGCACATGTTATTAAATAACATTGAATTTGCAAATGTTTATTATCTTAATTGATTTGTTAGTTTGGCTATTTCATTTCTTTAAATTTCATTCTCAAGTTAATAATCACATTAATTTGAATTTAGAATTAATTCTATGTTTTAACTGCAACTGTTAAGTGTTGACAACTAAATTTACTCAACTTATAATTGGTTAAAATTAAACATTTAACATTTACTTAACATTTCCCAAAGATTAAAGATTATCCTCAACATTTTTATAACATTGGTTGCACATTAACATTTTCATAATCCCCATTTAATTTACAAGTTAAAATATATAATTTCAAATTAACATATTCCCTATATATTTCCTATTTACGGATTATCCTAATTCTCATATGTTTTTATATTTTCAAATTAACATTTTCTTAACATATCATAAAGATAAAAAATAATACTAATTAAACATTTTAATATACAATTTCAAATTGAATTTTGCTTCTTTTCTCGCAGGTGCGCGAAGGCGACAATGTCAATATTGATGTCACTGCTCCAGGCGCCACTTTGGCGCTCGGACTCATGTTCTTTGACTCGGGCAATGTGGCGATTGCCGAGTGGATGCAACCGCCGGATTCGCGTTATCTACTAGACATGGTGCGTCCCGATTTTCTGCTGCTGCGCACCATTGCGCGTGGCTTGATTCTGTGGAAGGATGTGAAGCCCACCAATGAATGGTTCCAGGCGCAGTTTCCCCAAGCTCTGCGCGCTCATCTGCGTTTGCCCTCACGGGACGATGAACAGTCCGACGACAATGACATCGACTACGAGGCCATCACGTAAGTTGCTCTCAACGAAATCAAATTCTACTTCTTCATTCTTATATTTTACCCTTTGCAGTCAAGCGTATTGCAATATTCTCGCTGGTGCCGCTTTCTGTATTGGCCTCAAATATGCTGGCACCGAGAATCCAGTTGCTTTTACCACTCTGCGCACCGTGATTAAGGAGTTCCTTGGCTTTCCCGGCACACCGATGGGCGAATGCGCCGGACGCACAACCGTCGAGAGCTGCTTGATGGTGCTGCTCATCTCCATTTCGTTGGTCTTTGCCGGCTCCGGCAATTGTGAAATCCTTCGCATCATACGCTATTTGCGCTCACGCGTCGGTCCGCAATATCCGCACATTACCTACGGCTCCCACATGGCGATACACATGTCGTTGGGTCTGCTTTTCTTGGGCGCCGGTCGCTTTACCATCGCCAAGACGCCAGAGTCCATTGCGGCGCTGGTTTGTGCCTTCTTTCCCAAGTTTCCCATACACAGCAACGACAATCGGTAAGTTGCAAACGTCTCAATTATAAATGTTTTAGTTTATTGTGCTTAGCTGCCACTTTCATAAGTGCATGTTGAAGTTGTTTGTCCAAAAACTTAAAAAAAAAGAAAGACTATTTTAGTATTTCATTTAATATAATTGCATTTTAGTCACAAGCTTAAAAACTCAGATGCATCTCAGTTAAGAGCCGTAAATTAGGTTGCTAAGTGAAATAGGAAGAATTAATACAACGAATTAATAAATTGATTTACTTTAGTATAATGTGCTTAAGTGCAGTAGTGCTTAACTGCATGTTGAAGTTGTTTGTTTGAGAACATGACTATTTCATTGAAAATGAAAGGCTATTCTATGAGTCCACACACATATCGCTTAAGGGCCGCACAAATAAGCCGCTAAGTGAAAGAATGTGAAATGGCTAAAATAAATTCATCCCAATAAACACTTGATTTACTTTACAAAATTTGATAAACCCGAACGGAAAAAGCTTTAGTTACAGATACGTGTCTCGCTTAAGTGATATGGCTAGAATTAATGCACCTCCAAAAAAAAAAACTCAACTCGAGTTTAACAAAACTTTATAAGCCGCCAAACGAAAAAAGCTTCAAGTATACAGACGTATCTCTCTTAAAAGTCGCAAAAATAGGCCTTTAAGTGAAATGAAAAGAAAGTGAAGTGTTTAAAATGAATATGCCAAAATAAAAACGCGATTTACTTTACCTTACAAAACTTTGTAAGCCGCTAAACGGAAAAAAGGTTTAGTGTGCACACATATCTCGCTTAAGTGTAGCAGAATTAGGCCGCTAAGTGATATGAGTAGAATTAATACACTTCAATCTAACTCGATTTACTTAACTATAACAAAACGAAACGGAACGAACAAACTAAGTGAAGAAAGAAATCATTTTTCAATGTTAGCAAACGTAATTTGCAAGCTAGAAATTTGTATTACAAATCAATGAGCAGCAGCTAAATAAACGTTGCATATATCCTAAATGTGTAGGTTTCTTATTTCATACTTCATTAATCCACTTTCTATTCGCAGTTATCATCTGCAGGCGCTGCGTCATCTTTATGTGCTGGCCGTTGAGCCGCGGCTCTTTCTGCCCCGCGACATTGACACCCATCAGTTGTGCCTGTGCAACATCTCGGTGCTGGAGGTGGGCGCCACAGAGTTGCGCCGTCTCCCCATTGCGCCCTGCATTCTTCCCGAGCTGAGTACGCTGCAGCGGGTGATTGTCGACGATGAGAACTATTGGCCGGTGTGCTTTGAGCGTTCACGCAACTGGCATCAGCTGGAGAAGGCGCTGGAGCTGTGTGCACCCATTGACATCAAGAAGCGCACCGGTTGCCTGTCGCATCTGGAGGATCCGGATCGTTTGAAGAGCATGCTGGCCCAAACGCTGACCACGGAACAGAGCATTTGCTGGCAGGTTAACGTGAATGACTTGCAGCAGTTTGCCAGCGAACGTTTGGTCAAGCCATTCCTCAGTCGTTTCCTCCAAACGCAGGGCACAACGCTCAGCGTGGCCGAGCAGAGCAAGCGGCATCAGTTGATGCTGCTCTTCTACAACGCTGTGGTCAAGGATCGCATGCATCTGCTGCCCGTCTACCTGACGCTCTACGATGTAAGTGCAAGTTACTTTGTTCTTTGTTCCCTACTGGATTTAATATGCTATGATTTTACTTACAGCATGTCACACGACAGATGGCGAACAACAATGATGTGTGGCAGGTGAAGCTGATCGATGCGTATTTGGGCAAAAGTCCCAATGAGCATACGCTCATCTCGGTGGAACTCATACAGATGATGCAGGAACTGTTCAAGATGCAGCTGGAGGCATCCACGCGAGAGCTGTGCGTCCCGTTACGCGAATTCCTGTGCCAGAAGCGTTTGGAGCCGAGCTATGTGGCCTGCATCAATGCCCACGATTTGCAGCGTGTGTATTGTGTTATCAACTATTACAATCTGTTGCCGAATCTGTTGAATGGCGTCGATATGAGCAATGGACCGATTAATTATTTGCGCATTATGTTCGAGTTCCAGCAATTGAATCTCAGTCCACACACGATTTTTGGTTTGCTGAAAATATTTCAATCGTTGCGATGCGCCTTCAATTTGGAATAGTGCTATCGATATTTAACGGAAACGATTACGATTGCAGCAGTTTGTTATGCTATCGATGTGTTACAGCTTAAGTTTATTTCTTGTTATCGATTGCGAAGTGATGTGCTTTGCAAACAAACGCTGAGATTCAACAGTTCAAAACACTATCTTTTTCCATTAAATGAATATATGAAATATATAAAAAAATATAAATATATGCTTTCATTTTGAATAGTAAAGAAGGAACATTTTCGATATACATGCGCTTCACAACACTTTCAAATTGTCGCCTGGCAATCGATGTGCGATCACACTTTTTTTGTTATCGATTGTGCACTTGGCGCTTTGTAACGCTTTGTGTTGTGCACTTTTAAACACAGCTACAATATTTTTAGGTAAATATATAATTTATAATACAATATATTAAGTCACTACAAAACAAATTGGTTATAAAATCAAACTGGGACGCCATGCTGCATAGCCTTCGACTACTTGTTCGTTGCTTTCGCCCTTCCTCCCTCCCACAAAACAAGAAAAAATGCCATCAAACAATGCGCTGATGTTCGGCTGGTGGAATTTCGGCTGTCTTGACGCCGCGACAACGCTGATACAGATAGATGCCCAGCAGCGGCATTGGCGTCATTATGGCCACCGCCACCGGCACCACAGTGGTAAGATCCGCCTGCGGCTGTGGCAACGTGGTGCGCAACAAGAAGATCGCGGTGCCCGTGTTCTGAATGCCCGTCTCAATGGCAATGGCCAAGGCATCGGCGGGATTCTGATGCAACAGCTTAGCCGCCAGCCAGGCAATGCCATAGCCCAGACCAGGCAGCGCCAGACCCGCCACAGCAATCTAAGTAAGTAGACAATGAAAGCATAAAAGTAAATGGAAAGTTTTATTGATCAACTCACCTGCCATGAGAACAGCTCAAAGATGTAAAAGTTCGTGATGATGGCAAACACCACAATAAAGATGATGAGACCACCCGAAATGGGCTTGAGCAGACGCACCAGGATCTGAGCCAAACGTGGCCACCAACGCTGAATGGCCAAACCAATGAAGAGCGGTATAATGAGGCCAGCACAATAACTGGCAATCTTGTCATACGGCACCTTGATGCCAGCACGATCAAAGATCAAGGCGCCCAGCGTAAATGTCCAGAACGGCATCGAACCGAAGGCACCAAAATTACTGATCGTTGTCATCAGCACGGACAGATTAATGTTGCCGCCCAGCACAGCGGTCCAAGTATTGGAGGCGCCACCACTGGGCGCAATGCCCGTAAAGAACAGACCCAGCTGCATGGCCGGCGAATTGGGAAAGATGAACACACCCAGAGCATAGCTAAGCAGCGGCATGCCCAACGTTTGGGTGATCAGAAAGATGCTCGGTCCAATTGGACGTGTAATCAGGCCACGCAGCACACTCACATTGAGAGCAGCGCCGAAATTGATGTAGAGCAGCGACATCAGCAAGATGACCGAACCGAGGAACACATGATCGATGACACGCTGCGATCGCACCACTTGCGCCAACAGTGAGCTGCCCTTTTGTGCCGCATTCGCTGGCGACGAATTGTTTCCAAAGAGCGCATCATGCAGCTGCACTGTGATCACAGCCTCGCCCAGAAAATGCGCCTCGATGCGTATGCGTCCGGTCCACTCGTTGGCCGTATCTGGTATTTGGTCAACGGGTATCGTGGCATTCGCCGCCAGCACTGTGGCCAAGTGTTCGCTGTTGCTGTACAGCCGGAAACTGTAGCGATCCGTTTGCTGCAGTTGATCGTGCTCGAGATCGCTGAGCAGCAATTCCACATCGCCGCTTGTCTTCATCGGCAACTGCAGTTGGGCGGGTGTAAAGTGCGCCTGCCATGCCAAGCTGGCGGGGATCAGCATCATCATCAGCAGCGGCGGTAGCAGCCACTTTAATTTCATCATTTTACCCTTATTTTGTACAGCAACTCTGTGATTTTTCTTAGATGACGATGTTTTGATCTTTCTAGTTGATTTTACGTTTCTTATCTCTCTCGCAAGTTGGTCGCAATTCAACAAGTTGACACACACAACAACAAAAAAAGAAAAACACAACTGAAACAAGTTTCTCAGCTTCGACGCTGTGTGCATGACTTTCAGATGCCCGGCAAGCTGGAAACTCGTTACGCATGATAAGATACGATATATTGTCCATCCAACTTGGTGATGTCATTAACATAATTCATTCACGTTTTTATCATTCATCAAGAATATTAATGTTCATATTGTTTTTACTGTCAATCATTTTTTATCTTTAATTAAATTTTATATTTGTTTTGTTTTGTTGCCATAAAGTTATTACACCCACGTATTCCTTGGAATTTGCCGGGTATCAATAATGAAATTTGATTGCAATTACATGCAATGAGGCGCGCAGTGCAGACAAGCGAGATACCTATAGCAACGTGACAACTGCGCTATTGCTGCACTGTTTTCGCACACAGCTTCTATGTTTGCACATAGATAGCAGTTACATTCACACAGGTTGTCAATTCACATGCCTATGCGAGTGTAACGCGTTTGCGTGCATTGTGTGTGTGTGTGTGAGTATGCGTGTGCGTGTTTACATATGCTAAGTGTGCAAAGTGAAGTGGAAAAGGAATGAGAGAAAGCGAGCGGTAGAGCGAGATAGATGAAGAGTGCGAATGCATTTCTTGCACGTTGCGCTGAAACGTTAACAGAATTAATTAGCAGCACATGTTAAGCAACAGCGCCGGCTAATTTACAGCACTGATTATTTAACATGAAATGTAAAGCACTCTATTAACGTTCTTTCAAAATCTTTCCTCTTTCAATATTTCCAAAATAAATTTACACTATATTTAAGGAAAATAAATAAATAGTAAAGAAAATCAAATACCATTTAAATCACATCCAATTATATTTGTTATTTTTTTATTAAAGCTTAAGAAAATGCAAAAAAACATGCAGTTAACATATTTTTATAGTTACAGATCTAGTATCTGTAGTGATCGGGCTTGAAGGGACCCGTCTGGGGCACACCCAAATAAGTGGCCTGCTTCTCCGTCAACTTGGTGAGCTTGACGCCCAACTTCTCCAGATGCAGACTGGCCACCTCCTCGTCGAGCAGCTTGGGCAGCACATGGACACCAACGGCATACTGCGCCGACTTGGTCCACAGCTCGATTTGGGCGAGCACTTGGTTGGTGAACGAATTGGACATGACAAAGCTGGGATGACCATGAGCACAGCCCAAGTTCACCAGACGACCCTCGGCGAGCAGAATGATGTGACGACCATTGGCCATCGTGTAGCGATCCACTTGTGGCTTCACATTCACCTTCTCCTTGGCATTATTGTTCAGCCAATCGACATCGATTTCGCAATCAAAGTGTCCAATGTTGCAGACAATGGCATCGTCGGGCATATTCAAGAGATGCTCGGCGGTGATGATGTCACGACAACCAGTTGTTGTCACATAGATGGAAGCCTCCTTGCTGGCCTCCTCCATGGTGGTCACCTCATAGCCTTCCATGGCTGCCTGCAGCGCATTGATCGGATCGATTTCGGTGACAATCACACGACCGCCAAAGCCCTTCAAGGCCTGGGCGCAACCCTTGCCCACATCACCATAGCCAGCGACGCAGCAAACCTTGCCAGCGATCATCACATCCGTGGCCCGCTTGATGCCATCGATCAGCGATTCGCGGCAGCCATAAAGATTATCAAATTTGCTCTACACCAAAAGAGAAAACGAAATTAGTTCCAAACATTGCATCACATCCTGCCGCAATCTTACCTTGGTCACCGAATCGTTCACATTGATGGCGGGCACACCCAAGCGTCCGTCCTTGAACATTTTGTAGAGATTGTGGACACCAGTGGTGGTCTCCTCGCTGAGTCCCTTGATGCCCTTGAGGTAATCGGGGAAACGTTCGTGCACCAAATTGGTCAAATCACCGCCATCATCGAGAATCATGTTCAGGGGCTGACCATCGGGAAAGACCAAGGTCTGCTCAATGCACCACAAGTATTCCTCATCGGTTTCGCCCTTCCACGCATAGACGGGCACACCGGTGGCAGCAATTGCGGCCGCGGCATGATCCTGTGTGCTGAATATGTTGCAGCTGGACCATTGAACCTGTATGATTATAGTTGTGATAACAATGGTCAAATTAGGTAGTTGATAGCAGTTGTTGTCAAGTTAAGTCATCATTCTTTTCACTAAGGAAGTCAACAGCTTAGCATATCAATGGGCGTCTTCGGCCTGGCCTCGTTGACCCCACCAGAAAACACACTCACGCCAGATTATCGTTATCGCCATCGCCTTGAACTCGATTGCGACCCCCTCGAAGTGTTTTGTCAAAAACAATGATGAGCAGATAAATAACAATTGTAAAAACAACCACAATACCCTTTGGTGGCTTATTTTTTGTCTAGTTTACATTTCAATACCGCTAAATTCTAATCTTAATCTTTAAGGGCTAGCTGGGGGCGTGGCACAATTTGAAAACAAATAAATATAGGCAGACAGACGGACATGACAATGCGTTTTTCAATGGGTTTTGAAGGACTGCTTTGGGAGTAGCAAAATTATAAAACATTGACAATAAATTTTAATACTCTAGCTCTAATAATCTCTGAGATATGACTGATAGAGCAAGCAGACGGACGGACGCACAGTTGATCAATTTTAAAAGCTTCTAGGGGGCTGACAAAGTTGTATACCAAAATTTAAGCTGCATGGTCTCCACACCAATATTGTCCATTAGCTGGGAGACTCCATCACATATAGTTTTAAAGATATCGAAATAAATACAAGCAGACAGACAGACAAATCCGTAGAAAAATATGTTTACAGCATGTTAAGCAAATATTTTAAGAGCATTTCTACTATGATATATCTTCAGTTAGACAACAACTGGCTATACCCTGTTACACTGCTTACTACCGGGTAAAAGTAGACAATAAGAATAAACCTAAGATGATCGTTGTATTTACCTCAGCGCCCAGCTCGACGAGCGTCTCGATGAGCACGGCCGTCTGGACGGTCATGTGGAGGCAGCCGGTGATGCGGGCGCCCTTCAGGATCTTGGATGGACCGTACTTCTTGCGGCACGCCATCAAACCGGGCATCTCATTCTCCGCAATGATGATCGCCTTGCGTCCCCATTCGGCAAGACTGATATCGGCTAAACGTGTCGTCGCAAAAGTGATAAGATTATCATTAGCAACATAAACAATGATTAGAGTGCAAAAGCATTTTCAATATGTGCACGGCAACAACGTGCTTTAACCTAAGGCACCAAAAAAAAAAAAAACTAAAACACATGTGCGCCAAATACAAGACTAAGCATGCACATGTGTTTGTGTATGTGTTTGTCTGTGTTGCGTGCGTTTACTTCAATATGCGCCTGTTTTGTTGCCGGCACATCGCCAGGGAAGCGATGGGCAATGATTTTATTTATAACTTACCAACTTTGTAGGCAGGCTTTGACATGTTGTACTTGTGATTGAAGTGATTATGCAGAGGCAACAGACACAACCGAATTGACGACGCGCGCAACGTTTAATGCCAAAAATATAACTTTTAAGTTCGAATGAAATCGAATAATCGATTAACTTCGAATTTCGTTGCGACTGCATTCTATCGATACTTCATGCGATATTGACAAATTTTATGAAAAATTAATTACAAAAATTATATAATCGGCATAATTACGCACAAAATTGTTCGTACACTAAATTGAAATGAAAATTTTTTAATAAATTGAAATTACGTAAACAGTTTTGGTTGCTTTATCGCTACTACAATTTGAAACGATTACATTTAAAAACACTTTATTTTGCATTTTTAGAACTCCAGTATTAACGTATGTAAACTATTAATTTAAAAATAAAATAAACAAATGCAACTGAAGTGCAATAATTTATAAAATTGCTTTTATTTGCAATTAATTGCTTCGAATTTGCAATACCCAGGTGCAGTGTTGAAAAACATTTCGGGACAATTTGGCCGCACACTGAGATATCGGCGCCATTTTTTTCTCGTCGTTCGCCACTCGCCGCTCGCTGCATGACTATCCGCTACTCGTCGCACCTGGCACACGCGTTTTCCAAATCGTGCTTTTTTCGCCCCTCAGTTTATATTTTGTTAATGTGCGAAATTAAAACAAAGTTAATTAATCAACACACACACAGCAAATATGTGCTAGGCTAGCAAACGTAGTAACGTTGCAATAAACGCAGCACAAAATTCAAGTGGAAATCGTGGTCGTGCGTCGTGTGTGCGTTAGTTATATATCTACATATATTTTTTTTTTTATACATTCATATATATGGCAGTTGCCGAATGCAAAGTACGTTAATGATGAAGATGTTGATGATGATGATGATGATGGCGACGCATAGTTCGACCGCAACGCGACGTTGATGTCAGTTTCACAGTGTGTGTGTGCGTGTGTGTAATAAAATAAAAAACGCAAGCGAATTGCGAAAGAGCAAAAAGAGACAAGAGACCAACACAAAAAAAAAAAACGAAATATATACATACATATATATACACTTAATAAAACAAAAAAAAGGAAAGAAAAACTACAGTCAGTCGGTGGGCAAGCTGTGTGTGTGTGTGTGCGTGTGGTGAGGAGCGTAAGAAAGACGGCTGTGTGTTTTAAAGCAAAGACAAAAGACGCGCGCGCGGCGTGCAATGCACTAAAAAAGCAATAACAGCCCACCAGTGGAAGGGGTAAGTGTGTGTGTGTGTGAGTGAGTGTGCGAGTGTGGAAGCGGCTGCCGAAGGTGGCGGCGTGGCTTACTTATGTACATGCGAGTTCTATGTGTGTGTGTGAATGCCTATATATACACACACATATATTAAAAAATTTAACAATTTCCCAAGCCAACATTTTTGTCATTTACGAAACCAACATACAATATTTGTCTTCTCCGTTCTCATTAGCAGCAAGCAAAGCAAGGCCACACACAAAATTTCAGTGTTTTCAAGTCTAAACAGACGAAAAGCAAAAAAACAAAAAGTCAAGAAGAAGAAACTCAGCGATCGGGCGCCAAAGTGCAAATTGGTGTTGGTCCAGCAGCAAAATCTTGAGAGCAAGCAGCAAAAGCAAAGAGAGCGAGCGCCGCGTGTGTTGGAACCTCGTTGTGAAACACACACATACACACAATCATACATCGAAACTCACGCGCGAGTGACACACACACATACTCACATAGGCAAAGAGAGGCAACAGTGTGGCCGTTTTGCATTGAATTTGTCGTTTTGCGACAAAGTCTGTGCATGTGCATGTGAGTTGTGTGTGTGTGTGTGTGCGTGCATTGTTGCATTTTCGGTGCGTTGTTGTTTTTCCTTTCTTTCGTTGGTTCGTTCGTTGTTTGATTGAAACAGCGACCGGCATAAAATCCAATAATGTCCACATATGAGGATGGCCAACAGCAACTGCAACATGAACAACAACCACAGCAACAACAACAACAAACGCCGCCACAATCGCCGGAGCAGCAACAACAACAAACGACGCCAATAAAAGAACTCACAAATGAGGCGGCGTCCAGCAACAATAACGTGAGTACAGCTTCAGCTTGACAGATGCAACAACAACAAATCTTTTTTACCTTCTCTTGCGTTCCCCATTTTACAGTCCATTATGGGCAAGGTGAAGCTACGCGTCTCCTCCATATTTCCCACTTCATTGGGCAAATGGTTTTCACCCACAACCGAAGGCGGCGCCGCTGCCGCCGCCGCTCGTTTGGATCAATCGCCAACATCGCAACAACAACAACAGCAGCAGCAACAACAGAATGGCGGCAGCACATTGACTGGGAAACGTAAACGGAGCCGGCGTCGCATCGAATTGGATGCCGATGATGCGCCCGATATTATCGATGATGCACAGGATTTGAATGAGGAGGAAGTCCAGCTGGCGGATAATATTGCCGAACACGATTTGGCCGCCGAAGATGAGCAGACGCGTCGCTGTGAATACAATGTGAACAACATGTTGCGTAGCGGGAATAAAGATGCCCATAAGATTTGGACGCGTCCCTACGATGATGATGACGACGATGAGGAGCTCGACGACGAGGATGACGATGAGCAGCAGCAGCAGCAGCTGGAGCACGATGATCAGCACAACTATCAGCAACAGCAACTGTCCTTAAATCGTCCTCCTGGCTTTAAAGCGTCCAAATCGTCAACGCAACAACCGGCGGCAAAGCGCACGCGTCTCGAGGTAAGCAAGAAGTTTCAAGTGGATTCGCATGGGATGAACAGAAGCCGCTTTAGCAAAAAGTTTGAAATGGATTCGATGTGGGATGAACACAAAACACTTTAGTCACCTTAATGAGCAGGATTTATTGTGAAATGTAGCTGACAGATTTGCGCCAGCCTATTTGTCAGCTGTCGGAATTATCTAAAATATTTCCAAATGTGTCGAACAGAATTTGATAGTCACAATTTGTATTAAGCTGCTTTCTAACTGTCTTATCTTTAAGTTGTCCTATAAATTTCTGTTATAGTTATTCCGGAAAATGTAAATATGAAGATGTGCCATGATTAAGCTACATTTTAGGACTGACTTCTGATAGCATTCAGTATTGTTATACTCCTAAGAGAACTGCGAAGATAAGCAGCTGCAAATGAAGCACTTATTTAAACCAGAAACAATTGCCAACTTAATCTGCAAGAAGAGAAAAGCCAGGCTGCATTCTATCTGTCTTATCCTTAAGTGCCCTGATTAAGCTGTATTTTAGTACATACTTCTGACAGCATTCAAGTTTTATGTGCAGCAAAATTTTGCGGCTTTTTATTACAATGCTGTATTTGTTATACTTCTATGAGATTTGTGAATATGAGCAGCTGAAAGTTGAGCACCGAAACAATTGTTAACTTAATCTGCAAAGAAGAGAAAATCGAGGCTGCCTTCTGTCTGTTTTATGCAATGTTTTAAGCAACTTCAACTAATCCACAACTCCATTTCCAGCAATCGGAGGTGACGTTTAGTCCTCAGTTCAGCGCCCAAAGGCGTCGTCCACCGCTTCACGCCTCCACGCCCGCTGTCAGCGATGCAGTGCTGCGTCATGCGTCCACATATCGTATGCAATTGAACCTCAACTCAACTGGACAACAGCCACCACAACAACAACAACAGCAGCGTCAGCGTGAGCCCGCCTTTAATTTCTTAGCCGCCGCCGCCGGACCGAGCAATGAGGCAGCTGTCGCCACTAGCGGTGATCTGCCCATGAGGTAAGCTTAATACGATTTTTGCTTAGATTGCTTAGAATTCATTTTATCTTTATGCTTTCTCCTCACAGCTCGAGACGATCGTTGAACATACCGCCAATGACTGAACGCCGCGAAACTTTGCTGCCCAGCTACAAGCGTTTATCGCTGCTGGGACAACAACAACAACGTGGTCCCAACTGGCGCACTTGTTCGCCCATCAGCGAGGTGGACTCGCAACAGCAACAACCTCAAACAACAACAACAACCAATGCACGTCAAGAGACCAACATCAACAACAACAATAATGTTATCAATGCCAAGCGAGGAGGAGGAGGAGGAGGAGTTGCTGCCGCTGCTGATACGCATTCCGAATGCGAGAGCAATGAGAGTCAAGCTGGTCTACGCACGCACAACAACAATAGCAACAGCAACAACATTAACAACAACAGCAATCTATTATTCTATGGCAATCTGCAGAGCCGCAAATCGGTGTTCAATTCAAATGCCGGCACACCGCCGCATCACAATTCGACGCTATCGTTGAATTCGCTTAACAATCGCCGCCGTTTCAATGCCTCCATCTATGGCAGCACCTCAGCATTGAGCGACAGCCGCTTGCTGAGCAGCAGCTGCTCATCGACAATGGTCGGTTCACCGTTCTACAAGGGACCGACAGCGTTTGGCGGCAGTGCGGCCAACAATCGTTACTTTAGTCAAGGCAATTTGGCCATCATCAATTCGGGCGGAAGTTCGCCGGCGCCATCGAACAGTGACAGCGTTAGCAGCAGTGCCCGTTGCATTAGTAGCCTCAATTGCAGCATGAAACCGATCGATATGCGACCCACCAGCAACAACAACAACAACAACAATACGAACAGTAATAAGAACAACAACAATAGTAGTAGTAACGTTGGTGGCATTTCGTCGGATGTGTCCAGCGGATTGTCGTTGACAGCGCAGCGTATTTTGAATCTGCTGGAGAATCATACGACACCGCTGATGGATGCCAAGAAGATGGGCAGCACATTGCGTGAGCATCAGCAGCAGCGCATCATCAATAGCAGCCGGCATGCGGACAAACCGTATTCCTATCCCACGGCCTATAAGTTGCACAACAACAACAACAACAATGTGACCAATAATAATATTAGCGGCGAGCCGAATGCAATGCGTCATAGTTCCAAGCTGCTGGTGCCCACAATGCTGCAGCTGCTCGAGCGTCGACGCATGCAACGTGTGCCGACGCCAGGCGTATCGCAGCAGCAGCAGCAACCAACGCAGCAGCAGCAATCAGCGCAGCAGCAGCAACAACAGCAATCAACGCAAAAAACAATGCACCTATTGCCCACAACAAACAGCAGCAGCAGCAGTAGCAGCAACACGGTTAACAACGCGAAGTCGCATACGAACAAGATGCGCACACGTTTGCTGCAGCAATCGCGCAAGGATACTCGCATCCAGGACGAGGAGTTGCCACCGCCAGCCATCGATTTGCCCGAGATACGTTTCCCCAGCATGGCCAGCGAGCCCAAATTTGATTTGACATTTGCACCGCCACCAAAACCAATTGCAACTCCAACAGCAGTCGCTACACCACAACCAAACAGCAGCAGTCACTAAAGCAGCAGCAGCAACAGTTGCTGTCACAAATGTCAACAGCAGGCAGCAACAACAGTAAGCGACAGTATGAGTTTGATGCGCCTTTGGAGTTGCAGTGCAGCGAAGAAGACGCCAACGATAGCAGCAGCAGCAATGCTGTTGTTCCCATCAAGCGTGCCAAGCCCAATTTCCGTTTTGCGCCGCCAGCCACACTGGAGCCACAGTTGCAACCACAATCGTCGAAGCCACAGCAATTGAATGGCGATCGCAGCCTGAAGACCAGCGGCAGTGTGCTCGATGTGTTGCTGCCCAAGAAATCAGCAACAACAGCAGAGTCAGCAACAACAACAGGAGCAACCACAACTGCTTTGAATACAAATCTAAGCGGCTTTGCTGGCTTTGGTGATCAGTTCAAAAAGACGGCCAGCGAATGGGAATGCGATGCGTGCACGGTGCGCAACAAGCAGGAGCTAAGCAAATGCATTGCCTGCGACACAGCCAAACCACAAGCCAAGCCACCACCACCAGCAACAGTTGCTCCAACAATGTTGCAATGCCAGCTTCAGTTTCGACGGGCTTTAGCGGCTTTGCGGATCGTTTCAAGCAGCCGTCGGGCAACTGGGAATGCGATGCTTGCATGGTGTCTAACAAATCGGATGCCAGCAAGTGCATTGCCTGCGAAACGCCACGCAAAACAGCAGCAGCAACACAGCAGCAGCAGCTCCTCCAGCAACAACCAGCAACGTATTTCAAACAAGCAGCGGCTTTGGCGATGCTTTTAAGCCCAAAGCGAATACGTGGAGTTGTGACACTTGCATGGTGAGCAATCCAAGCAGCGCCACAAAATGTTTAGCCTGCGAGACGCCAAATCCAAAGGCAGCAGCAGCAACAACAGCGGCGGCAGCAATGTTTTCCAAGCTGGCTTTGGCGATGCCTTCAAACCGAAAGCAAACACGTGGAGTTGTGACACTTGCATGGTCAGCAATCCAAGCAGTGCCAACAAATGCGTTGCCTGTGAAACGCCAAATCCCAAATCGAGTGCCAGCAACAACAGCAGCAGCAACTTGTTAACTAGCAGCAGCAACTTTAAGTTTGGTTTTGCCAGCAAACCTGAAGTGACGACAACTCAAGCACCGAAGCCAGATGCTGGTTTCCAGCAGCTGATTGCAGCGCAAAAGTCGAGCAGCTGGACATGCGAAGTGTGCACCGCTCAGAACGATGTGGCACGCAACAAATGCATTTGCTGTGAGCAACAGAAGCCAGGCACAAGTGCTGACGATGCCGCTGCAGCAGCAGCCGGCTCTCTCAACAGCAGCAGCGGTGCGCCCAAATTTATGTTTGGTTTCGCCAATAAGCCAGCAGCAGCAACAACAGCTCCAGCAACAGCGGCAACCACTGTGCTTGCAGCTCCAGCAACAGCAGCAGCGCCATTCAAGTTTGGCTTTGCTGCCGCCTCCTCAGCGGGCACTGATGTTGCTGATAAGCCAGCAACAATTGCAACGAAATCGGCTTTAATCGCACCACCAACAACAACAACATTAAACACCTCAGCAGCAGCGCCAGCGCTAGCAACTGGCTTCAAGTTTGGCGCCGAAACAATGCCAAGCAAAACGGTGAGCTTCAAATTGAGTGAACCCCAAGCAACAGCAGCAGCAGCAACACCAGCAACTGTGCCAGCAGCAGCAACAACAACAGTAGCAGCAGCAACACCAATAAAACCAGCAGCCGAGACAGCGGACCTGACTGCGCCGGTTAGCAGCAAGGCACCGGCGACATCCAGCATCGGCTTGGGACTCTTTGCACCAGCTGCAGCAGCAGCTGTAGCAGCAACACCGGCAACGAAACCAGCAACATTTGCATTTGGCGCAGCAGCAACTGCAACACCAACAACAACAACAGCAGCAGCAACCACAACGCCTGCGTTTAGCTTTGGCTCCTTTACAGCCACTCCAGTCGTGTCCAGCAGCAGCAACACCAGCACCACCAACAGCAGCAGCAGCTTGAAACCCGCTGCACGCATATTCAGTTTCGGCCAACAACCACAAGCAACGACACCAACCAACCCAGCAGCAGCAACACCAGCTGCTGCACCAACATTATTTGGCCAGCCAGCGCCAACAGTTGCCGCTGCAGCAGTTGCGCCAACAGCATTTGTCTTTGGCAGCCAATCAGCTGCTCCAGCAACAGCAGCAGTAGCAGCAACAACTACAACGACGGCGGCAGCAGCAACCACCACAACTAGCAGCGGCGCATTCTTCTTTGGCTCTCCAGCAGCAGCAACAACAAAAACAACAGCGGCCGCAGCAGCAGCAGCCACACCCAGTGCCAGCAACAACATATTCAACAGCAGCAACACGGCTACAGCCACAGCCACACCAGTGTTTAACTTTGGCAGCGGCAGCAACACAACATCGTTTGGCGCCAGTAGCACATTTGGTGGCTTTGGAGCCAAACCTGCAGCAGCAGCAACAGTTGCACCAGCAACCACAACTAACAGCAGCAGCAGCTTCAACTGGTCAGCACCAACAACAGTTGCCAATCAATTCTCAAGCGGTGGCTTTGGCAGCAGCAACACGGCAACAACAACAACAAGCACAGCAAATGCTGCAACACCAACGCCATTTAGTTTGGCAACAGCATCGGGCGTTGGCGGTGGCGGCTCATCGTTGTCAGCGGTGTTTGGCAATGTGAGCAATCCATTTGGGGCCTCAGCTTCTTCAGCAGCTGCCCCATCGCCACTCACCAACATCTTTAGCAACAGCAGCAGCAACAACAACAACAATCAGCAGAGCACTGGAGCAGCAGCAGCAGCAGTCACCACAGTGACGGCAACCACACATGATAAGCCGCCTGTATTCAATTTTGGCGCCGCCTCAGCGGCAGCAACGGTAAATGCAACCCATCGATATCGATTTTTTCGCATTAAGCAACACTAACTAACTAACTCTCTTTCACTCGCTCTATGTTGCTTTGGCATTTGCAGCCGGCAGGGGGCGTTTTCAATTTTGGTGCTGCGACAACAAATCCAACGCCAGGTGGCGTTGCGAAGCCAGCGTTCAATTTCACAGCGAGCGGCACAACGCCACAGCCGGCAGCATTTAATTTCACGGGAAATGCGGCAACATCGGCATCGTCGGGAGTTGCCTCCACAGGCGGCGGCGGCAACGATGTAAGTACTCAAGAATACTATCGATTCAGAAGGCATTTGATAATGAAAAATATATAAATCGAAATATTGATTGATGATCACCACAAAAAAAAAGAGTCAAGCAAACCAAAGAAGACAATTGCAGTTTTTTATCGATAATTTCACACACAGCTGTCTGTGTTCGTATTGTGCGTGTTTCGATTAATGCATGACAAATTTTTCTATTGGCTATGTTCGTGTTTATCTACTCTAGCTCTCAAAATTCCAAAAAATAGATATTGTTTAAATTGTGATATTTGGAGACTATAATATATTTAATATATTTATTATAATTCTTATTTTTGATTTTCTTGTTTTATTTCTCTTTTTCAAAAAAACATATGTTGATTGTTGTCCGGCTCTTCTCTGTCACCTGTCTCTTTCTCTCTTTCTTCCTGTCTAATACGCCATCTTGTTGTATTGAACTATTGGAAAACCACAAAAACAAAACAAACTATATTACGTAACGTATTTATATTATTTAATGTAACTTTTGCCATTTACAATTATCTCGCTGTACCTCTGTTTAACTTTTGGGCACGGGGCACGAATGCGATTTATTTATCTACTACTTTTTTACTTATCGCTATTATTGTTACAACAACAACAACTACCACTACTATTACAACAACTACTACTACTACGATTTTACTGCTGTGTTGGGTTCGGTTGGTTCAACGAAGTTATTTTCCCCACCGGAACGACTTTTTCAATTCGGCGCCACGGCGTCCACAAGTGATAATGTGGCTGCCGGCGCTGGTCAACAACAACAACAGCAACCAGTTCAACTGTTCAATTTTACTGGCTCAGCGCAGCAAATGCAGGTAAACAAATATGAACGGACCGTTAATTTTGATGGAAACTATCACCAAACAAAATATGTGTATCAACATTTTCTTCACTTATCATTTCTCATACGTAGAGAGCATGCATAACAAACTTAAGAAAAGAAAAAAAAACAATTTGTAGCATTTTAAGCTAGTTTTCTTTCACACATACATTACTATTGTACTTTTGCGATCGGTGTTGTGATTTACTAATTCTTATGAGTATAATTTGCATGCCGAGTTGCCATCTTGAAACGTGCGCTCAATTTGCAATTTGCTCGCTCTCTATCTCTTAGCTCTCAGTAGTTTGAAATTAACACCAAAACACACACACACATCTACATTTCATACAAAAATAAAATAGTATCATCATCATATTACTCTCTTCTATATTTTTTTTTTGTGTTTTCATATATCACAAATACATCTACATTTACATATGCACCATAATATAAGTAGTTGCAGTTTACCTCCCTCCCCCGCCATCCATCGAACGCCGCTCCAAGCGATTTTACTGCTCATCGTCATTATCCTTTCGCATCTCTTTCCACGAATACATAAATACAAACATACATATGTACACCGAAATACCAACAACGAGCGCAGCTGCAAATGATAACAAAAAAAAAAAAAACACCAACAAAAGGAAGGTCGAGAGTTATGCGTATTTCGTAGCATATATTCTAGCTTTTCTCTTCACGTTGTTGTGCTGGCGACAAAAATAAAAACATAAACCAAAATTCCTTCCTCAAAAAGCAAAAATTGTGAAACACTAAAAACAAAAACCAAACATGTCTTTTGCAGTCAACGCCAAACGCCGCTCCGTTCCAATTTAATGCCGGCGCAGCGCCTGCGCAAACCAATATATTCGCGTAAGTAATGTGCAAAACAGAGATGGCACTAGCTAGCAGTACAGCAAGCAGAGCAGCAGCAACGATCTGCTGTTGCTTGTTGCTCCTGGCTGCGCACTCTGCCGCCCAACGATATCGATACGAGTGAGACGAAAAAGTGTGAGAGTGAGAGGAAAAGGTGGAAAGATAAGTTGTTCGAGTTTTTGTTTAATTTGGCACCCCCGCCCACCGCAATATGAAAAACAGGCAGACATACACGCACACACACACATACAGCCACACAAAAACACACACACACACATGAACAAATAACAAAATGCATTTCCTAAACGTTTTAATGATAACTTGATATAATTATGATAATGATTATAATTAATTGTTTTGATTATGCATCGTTTATGTTTTCTTTTATAATTATTGTTTGTTTTAAACATTCATTTTAAATATGAAATACAATAAGAACAAATTGTATGCGCATACAAACTAAGCATACATACACACACACACACAGACATACCATACATACATGTTTGTTCATATATTCATGTTTCGTTGTGCCATTTACATATGTATCTGAGTGTGTGTGTGTGTGTGAGTTCACCTAATATATATCCCTTCCCTCTCCCACTACGTGGGGGATTGTGTGTGTGTGTCTGTCTGGATGAGCCAAGTGCGAGAGCGTGCGTGTTTAGTTCTAAGACATTGAGATGAGAAAGCTTTTTGTTAATACAAAATGTGTTGCTATGAACTTTGCTCCTCTCTTTCTCTCTCTCTCTCATTGTCTCTTATTTTATTTGTGTTCGTTTCGTGGAGGTGTAGGTTGGATGTGAATATTAATTGAATATATTTTAAAAATGATTTCCACAGCTTCAATCCGCCACCAAATGCGGGCAACAATATGCAGAATCCTCGCCGCAAAATACGCGCCCCAATGCGTCGTCTGCCGCCGCGGTAGAAACAGCAATGGCGTCTGCTGCTGCTGCCGCCGTCGCTGCCGACGCCGACGAAGAAACTCGACACAAATGGACGAATATGGGACTGGGACTTGGACTTGGAGGAGGATCGATGCCGCTGCCGATAACGTGGCCATGGCAGAGATCGTTATCGATATCGAGACCTGGACCGCAACAGCAGCTGACGGAGCCTAACAGCAACAGCGACAGCGACGCAATGACGACACTTCGCTACAACGAGCAGCAGCACTTGCAAACGGAACTGGAATCGGTTTTAGTTCCAGTTCCGGTTGTGGATACCGATTCCGAGACGCAACCGGAAATTGGGCTGCGACCGGAAGAACAACCATTGAGGACGACAACGACAACAAGGACAACAACTCTCCAATGGACGCCAATGCAACCAGAGCAGGTGAATGTGGAGCAAGAGGACGAAGAGGAGCAAGACCAAGAGCTGGACGATGAAAATAAAGACGAAGATGAAGAAGAAGGGACGGCAATTGTGTTGCAACGTCGCAGTTGTCGTCTGCAAGAGCAATTGAAAAATGAACTGCAACAGTTAGAGGAGCAGCAACAGCAACAGCAGCAGCGCCGTCGACGACTGCAACACTATAAACAACAACAACAACAACTCAACAAATATCGATTTGTTCGTGCCAACAATAACAACAAGATCTTCAGTAACCACAGCAGCAGCAGAATACTGGCAACAACAGAGCATAGAGTTGCCAGACCGTCACGCTTTAGCTTCCATGGGCGCAAACGAAGCAACAACAACCACAACAACGAAGCCACTGCAGCGAGCGACGCAGGCAGCGCAGCCGCAGCGATAGCGACAGCGAGCGCATCGCCAGTGCTGCACAGTCGCTATAAGCTGGTGCGACAGCGCAGTGCAAATTGACTGAATAGCTCCCTCCCTCCACCCACCACCTCCACACCCTTCCCAAGTGGATAACTACAACGACAGACAGCGCGTACAGAAAAGAGAGAAGAGAGCGAGAGAAGCTTTTGACTGCAACAACTACAACAACAACTACTACAAAAACAGCAACAACAACTACTACTACAACAACTACAACTACAAGTGCACGGATTGAGGGAGAAAGAGGAATCACACACACACATTTGGAGATCATTTTTAATATATAACACACACACATGCATATAAATTTGTTTCTTTTCTTTTTCGTTTTTGTATTGTTTTTTGGTTTTTAGAATCCAGAAATGAAAGAAAATTAACACAAATCTTAAATGCATTTTAGTTAACTTGTGTTTCTCAGTAAAATACATACATATTTTTTTTGTTTAATTTAAATAAATTTGTTGATTTGTAAAATTTTAGAGTCGAGGCAAAAAGTATACATAATATAATTATATATAAATAAAACTATATAGAGTCGAGAAATTCATTAAAATGAAACGTTCGTTAATTTCAAGCAACAAAAACAACAACAGTTCAACAACACTAAATATTGTAAATTTCAACACAATTTTTGTTTAATTTTTTTTTTTTTTGTATTATCATTATTATTTATGAATACTAGCGCTTTTATGAAAATAAATAAATATATATATATATTAAATTGCGTACACAAACATATTGATGAAAAATATATATTTAAAAACAAAAAGAAGAAAAACATTGAAAACGATAATTATGTAATAATTATGTTGTGAATTTGTAAAGAAAGTGTTAAAAAACAAAAACAAGATGAGAAAATGAAAATAGCGCAAAACAAAAGAATAACAAAAACAAAACGAACATATACATATAATATATTATATTATTATTATTATTAAATTGAATCATTTGTTTAGACAATTTTTAAGTGCAACACACGCTGACTATAGAATTATGACGGGGACGTTTATTTAGGGAAAACATGAATGAAAGTAAACTATAAATGCATTATAAATATACATGATATATATATATATGTATATGCCACAGTTGTTTTTTGTTGTGTTATTCAGTTAATAATCGTACACTTCCGTTTGCGTGCTCTGAATTGAACATATATTACAAAAAAAACAAAAACACAAGAATAACAACAACAAACAACACTATATAGCTAAGATACAACAACTAAAATTATGATATGTACGTATTTTTTATATACATACATACTGAAAACGGATAACAAATAAGATTGAAAACAAAAACAACCATGAAAACAAAAACACAAAAACTGAAACCCGAAGTCTTAGTTTTAAGCTACTCAAGAAACAGAAAACAAAAAAAAAAGAAAGAAAACCAACAGGCAGTTGTCAAATTGAAATCATAATGTAAATAAGTAAATATAAACGATATGATAATTTAAAATGTATCTTGTCTTTTGAATTGCGGTTAATCTGGTAACGTTTGGCGCCCAAAACTAAGGTCAACGAACTGAAACGGTTATCAGCAGTGTTAGAAATCAAATGGTTCAGCTTATCGATTTTGCCCAGATTCGACATTAAGCTAGTAGAGTTAAAAATGTCTACGCTATTGAAATGTTTGCGATTTAATTTGCAGCCAAGTTCCCTAAAAACGAGTTTAATTTAATTGCAATAATTTCATAAGTTCGACCTAATCCATCATTCAAATTGCGCGCTTCTCTGCAGCCCTACACGAACTCTGTGTTCAACGGTACAAGCTCAATTGATCTTTTCAAATGCTGGTCACATTGAACGACTTAACAGCAATGTGATTGTTTATAGTATTTTATATACATTTAAAAATAAAACATTTGGCATATACTTGTTCAATTCCACTATATTTTCAAACATAAATAAATAAATTCGATGCCGTGAATATTTCTTTTACATGAAATACACGAAAATTACAATATATGTTAAAGGTTGCGCCTGTTAAATACGCATTTTAAAAAAATACAATTTTTGTGCATACAGTTGATAATTGTCGGACTGGCACATAACTTGAAATGTCCAATAAGAACTAAATGTTTGTTGGATTATTAACTGAATCCGATTTCCTAGCAATCGATTTTGATGACGAAAATAAATCGAATCGGTTGCAGCGCTTTTGAGAATATTTCGAAATCTAGCTACGGCCACACTGTTTAACAAACATAAATTCGTGGAAATTACGCACGGGTGTTGTTTTTCCGTAGCTCAATAGTACTATTTGTTTATTTTTTTCGGTTCTCACATAAATGCAGCACATATTGCAATTGCAATTTAATATTAATTAGTGTAAATTGTGTTCAATTTTGATATGCATATTGCAAATGCAGTTTATTAGATTTTAAGATGGATATCGTCCAGATGCAATCAGCAGCAGCGCAGCGCAGCAGCAGTTACATTGGCAGCAGCAGCAACAACAACAATAAGTACAGCGGCCAAAAAGGCTGACTGACTGACTGACTACACCCAAAAAGAAAAGAATTGATGAAAAAAGTAAAAGAAGTAAAGAGGAAACAATTGCAGGCGCGACAGGAAAAATGAAGTAAAAGCTACGGCACTTCCAGTTGCAGTTGTATTGGAGTACATATTAAGCAACGCACACATATTGAAAACCTACATACATACATACAAAGCAAACGTAGAAACGCAGCACACACAAAGAGACATTTGCATGCATGTGTGTGTGGGTGTAGCAGCAGCAGCAGCACAAGCAGCGCAGCAGCAACAGCAGCAGCCCATAGCTCCAGCCGCTAAAGTTCGTGTTCGGCAGTGTTCGGCAGTCGTCGTTTGTCGTTTGGCCGTTCGTTTGTTTCGCACGCTCGCATTGAATCGTCGTCGCTGTCGCCGTGTGTCGTGTTCGTCGTTGCTGTTGTTGTTGTCGTTCTTGTTGGAGTAACAGCAGCATTCGCCTACGCAGCGCGCAGGCTAAAGGAAGCGGGTTTATAAGACATGCATGGGCATGCACAAAAAAAGCACGACGACAACGAGAAACGTCAAAACACGAAATGCGAAATGCGAGAAATGCAAATTTAACACAAATTGAAAGAAATACTATAAAAGTGCAACGCGACATCACAATTTTCTCCCCCCACTCCGTTTGAAATTCAAAACGCAGTCGCAAAATTTATGCCAAAAACTTTTTGTTGTTTTTTTGTGTTGTCTGCAACGCAACTGATCAAGAGTGTGCGAGCGGGAGAGGCAGCAGGAACAGCGCAGCACATCACAGCAAAAGAGTGTGACAGAGAAAGAGAGCAAGGAGAGAGCGAAGAGAGAGCATCGAATCAGATCACGTCCATTTTAGCTACAGAGTTGCAGTTCCTTTGTTGTTGGATTTCGTTATAATACCTCCCAATTGCTCCTCGTAATATGGATTGTGGTGCTCTTGCCGCGCAGCAGCAGCAACAACAACTATTACAACAACATCAGCAGCTACTACAACAGCAGCAGCAACTCCAGCACTCCCGACAACAAAAGCAACAACATACGCTCAATTGCCTTGAGGAAACAGCAACAACAAATGTAAGTTTGTCTACTCTGACACAGACACACACACAATTAAGCATTTCTTGGTGTGTGTGTGTGTGTGTGTGTTTTTCTCTTTTACTTCCACTTGGCATTCGCCCCCACACAAACCCAGATGCATGCGTTGCGCTGCCGCTGTCAGCGTCGCTGCTTTTCTTGCAGTTTATTGGTTTTCTTATTAGATATTTTTCATATGAGTAACTTTGACAGCGACGTTGCTGCGCTGCCGTTGCTTGCGTACATTTGTGTATGTGTGTTTGTGTGTCTTGTCTTTGACTGCGTGTGGGCGGGCTGCGGGTCCTGCTGCAGTTGGGGGCGTGGCTGGTAGTTATGTGCATAAATAATGTAAGACTTAATGCATATTGAATATTGAGGTTTTTGTTGTTGTTGCTGGTTGCGCGTTGCCAAGTACAAAGTTCATGCCACAAAAAACTGGAAACGCTTGCAACACACACACATTATCTATTTTACTTTATTTCTTTTTGTGTTTTATTGTTGTTGTTGTTAACTTGGCCAAGTTCGCGAAACGAAAACTAGGCAACCGAATGAGTCAAAGGCTATTTAGCCAAGCGATGATTAATCTGCCAGCAGCAGCTGCTCTGCTCTGCTACAACTACAACAACAACAATAATAATAATAATAACAGCAACAACAACACAAATCAAAGAAATACACGTAAGAGCAACGCTGTTGTAAATGCACGACTCGCAGCATACCCTGTAACCTTGTGACCGAAGAGCTGAATGCTTTAGTAAATTGATGAAATTAATAAAATTAAGATTACAAAAGTTTTTTTTAGAAAAAATTTATTTCAACAAGATATTAGTGATGGATGAATTGTAAATATTGATTTGAACAAACTTGATAAAATTTATTTTTAATTGAGCATGATTACAAGATTTTAATGATTTCAATTTAGTCTGTAATAGAAATGTAAAATGACATTAGGTAGGTAGTTAGTTAAAAAAGCCGTTAGTTTCAAAAAATTAAATAAAATTATATAATAAATTAATGGCTGAAATTGATTAATTGAAGTATAGTGACGTAGTATTTTTTATATTTTGATTTATGTAAAATTTAAATTTTTGTTGCAATTTTACTAGTTAAATTGAAATATTTAAAAGTGAAAAATTAACTGTCAGCAAATTTTTTAACACTCATTTCTCAAGTTTTGCATTAATTTTAATAGTTAATATATACATATTAAATTGCTTAGCTATGAGTTTCAACACACTTTGAATATTACATCGATGTCTAGAGGGTATCGATAACAATAACAATTGAAAAGTTTTAACGCTTAATTACCGTTTTGTACATGTTACGAACTTTTGCCCATTACTTTCACCGTGCATAAATTCTAAAGCAAAAAGCCAAAACAACAACAACTCGCAACTACAAAAGGAACGAATGAAGAAAAGCGAATGAAGTTCAAACTGAAACAAGAACAAGAACACAAACAACAACAACGACAACATGCTAAAGCCGTTGGCGTTGACGTACATGATGGAAGGGCGAAGGCGAAGAAGAACAAAAACAACTTTACGCTGTTGCTTCTTTTGCGTTGCGTTGCGTTCTTTGTTTTTGCCGCAACAGCGGTCTCGGCATGCCTCCGCTCGCCCATCCCCTTTGTGCCGCCCCTTGGCTCTTATTTTTCTGGGTTTTGCTGCGCTACGTGACTGCAATAAAATTTAACTGCAATTACGTGTCGCATGTTTGTTGTGTGTTGTGGCTGTGTGCGTGTGTGTTTGTGTTTGTGCCGAAAATGGCCAAAAAGTGTAAAAGCCGAATCGAAATGGTCAAGAGCAATGCTAAAATTGTTGCCATTGCGCTTCAAGGATGATGACAACAACGAGAACAGCTACGCACAGCATGCGACAAATGAAACGGGACACTCTCAACACATTTGCACAACGTCCTGTGTGTGTGAGATTTGCGTGAGTAATTGCCAGTGCTGCCAACTTGACTTGCTCGCTAAATGCAATTGAGCATATGGGCAGCACTGTCGCCATGAGGTTACGCCAAGGTGCGACTATTTTTCTTTTAGTTGTCCATCATGGTGCTGCGAATATGTCAGAGACAATATGAAATTTTAGTTATTAATTATTAGCTTGCATTTTAAGAGAGTATTTTTTTTAAATTTGCATAAGTAATTTGTGTGCAACAGTCTAGCACGCATGTTGTTCTGCAAGTGCATTGTGACGTCACATCCAGCACTCGCAGGCGACAAGCGTTATCTTCTCGGAGTTGTGTCGCCATGCCATGCTGTGAGAGCACAACAGAGCGAGAGAGAGAGGGAGAGCACGAGAGAGCAATCGAGTCAAATATTAGTGAGCGAGTCGTCGCCGTTGCTCGCATTTATATTCCGACCGATGCGCGCACGAGACACGGACGTCGGCAAAGCGCAGCGCAGCGGTTTAACAAACGAAACGAACGGCAAAAAATTAAAAAATCAACTAAAGCAGAAACAAAATATTCAATTCAGTTGTAAATTTATTGTGAAGGCGCGTAGCGCTCGCGGCAAGTGAAGGCAACAAAAGTCAGTTAAAGTTTTTTTGTTCAATTATCGCGCACTAGCAAAAGTTTAGCTCAATTCTGTTTTTTTTTTTGCTGTTGCCGTCACAATTGTTGTTATTATTGTTGTTTTTCTTTTTTTATTGTGGTGTGCGTGTTTCATTAAGTTCCTTCAGCAGCGGCAGCAAAACAACAAAAACTACTAGCACCAGCTGCTTTTGTTTATACAACAACGGCAAAACACGCCGCAAATGAAGCAATAATTAAAAGTGCCTTTTTTAATTGAAGAGCTGCACAGCAACAACAACAACAGTAAAAACCACAACAACGAAGTTGTTGCTTCTTCTTTTACTGCTACTGGCAATCGAAATCAAATTGACGTTAACATTGACGCGGTAAGAGCATCACACTTATACACACATGCATATAAACATTACTAATGCATATACAACCCTGTTGTCGAACTCCCCACTAAAGGAGTGAATGAGTGAGAGAGCGAGCGAGAGCAAGAGCGTGCTAGAGTTGATGGAGACAGGAGAGCTTGTGTCAGTGTGTGTGTGTGCGTGTTTGTTTTTGTTTTTTGGCAGTTAATGTTAATGCGTTTCGCTTTTGTCTTTTGCTGCGCTGCGTTGCTGTTATTGTGGGGGCGGCTGCACATCGAAGTCAGTTTATTTACTTTTATATTCGAAATCATATTGAAACGAACAAGCAAAAGCGAGACAGATAGAAGGATGGTGGTAAGGGGCGCTTTTAGTAGGGAGTAGTGATGAGCTTCTATGGCCCGCCATATGCCTTATGCTTTTATTATTGTTTACTTCACTTCATTTTGTGCCTTATCTTCATCACACACACACACAGACAGAAAGAGAGAGAGAGACTCCGTTGTGTGCGTAGTTTCATTCAACTTTTCTGCAAGCCGCAGCTAAATCATGTTATTTTGATGTGGCAACGCCGCCAAGTCTAGTCTCTTGTTTTTGCCGGTCTTTTTTTTGCAAGTCATATGGTCTCAGTTAGTATGTGTGCGTCATCCTTGGCCACCCGTATTCATTATGTGCTTGTAACGGGCACCCGCATATCTGTCGTTCGTTCTCTCCTTCTCAATCTCTTTTATCTTCTCTTTCAATCACCATCTCTTTTCTCCTTTATTGTTGTTGTTGTTATTAGTGGTGTGGCTGTTTAATTGCTTCTGCACGTTCGTCAAATATTTGTTCAACTCTTTTTAATTACATTGCCCACTACGCACACAAATGCACGCATATGCTCATATGTGTGTGTTATGTGCCATTTTACCCTTTCACACGCACGCGATTTAGAAGGAAGTCATGTGTTGGTGTGAGTGTGCGAAACGAATTGCCACTGAGCACAGTGTGACATTTCACAGTGATTTACAATGCATTCGCCTTGAAAGAAATGGACAATCCCAGGACGTTGAATATTTCCAATATTACACTTCAAATCACTGTTGTGATAAATGCATGTAAAAATAAATGTAAGTAAGAGGTAAATTCGAGAAACATATAGTAATATATTACTTTTTCCTTGTTGTCTCGAAAGGAGGTTGAGTTTTCCATTAAAATTGCTGAGACGCATTTCAATTTTGCCAATTGGCGTTTCACATGTATGTTTCTTCGTTTCCTCTCAGACATTTGATTACAAAAATAACAGTTTGCTTGCTCAAAGCTCTTGATGTTAAGTCAGCTGAAAGAATGATTGGTCATCCGCCCCTCCTCCTCCGCTGAAAATGTTCAGTAAACTTGACGAACAATACATACATACGAAATAATTCATTCGACTGCAATTAATCTGTAAGACTTCTTCTATTTTGGTCGAGATAATGAAAATTTTGGGGAAGTTTCACTGTGTTTGCTTTTCCCCCCGTCTTTTCATTTAAAAGTGTGTGTACAGCAAGATTGGAATAAAAGCAATATGTTCTTAAATGAATTTCTTATGACTGAGCGATCGTTTAAGATCTAAACATTGTAGCCTTGCACTAATCAAATCGAACAATTACCAAACAAAAACTCCACTTGAAGTTTTAATTCACTTGGTGTGCTTGTGTGTGTTGTTTACATATATATATTTGTGCTCTTTTCGAGTGATTTTATTGTAATGTAGAAATGATCAAGACTTTTTTCTACGCCTCTTTAATAGCTTGTTGACAAGATACATACATACATATGAATGAATGTATGTTCATACAATATATATTAACATGTGTTGTACTCACAAATTGTAAGCTCATATGTAGCCTTGCAGTGAACTTAATTGATACTGTATTGCCCTGAACTGTACTGAGCTGAAAAAAATAAAAGATACAAATGAACAGTTTTTGTTTGTATCATATTTTTAGACTTCTAATGCACTACTCGCTATATTCTTTAGCTGTGCAGACAAAAAGCAAATCATTTTCTACGATTCGATTTGTATTTGATTTATAATTTGTCTCACATACGTTTTTGTTGTGTACAGTTTATTTTTTACGAGGTACTTCCCAGTTATAATTAGAGTAGATTTCGTAATCTCAAGCATGAAATTACTGCGGCATCCAGTTCGTCCCCACAAGGCCATGCCTTGGCCCACTGTGCGATGGAGGTTGCCAAAGCAAGAAGTAAAATCACTCATATTGCAGTCGCAGTCGCAGTCAACGCGGCGCAGCGCAGCAGCAGCACCCATATGACTTTTGCACATGGCCGTCTTGCTGCCTGCCTGGTGTGATTCTTGTTGCTGTAGTTGTTGTTAGTGTGTGCTTTACTTTATATTTTTCACTTCACTTCGCTAACTGAGCAGCGAACAGCAGCAGCGACAGCGACGCTTGCTGAGCCCGTCTTTTGAATATTTATGCGGCTACTGCGCGCGGACGATGCGACAGCGCGACAAAACTCTGCTGTCGCAGCGCTGTTCATTTTAATTTTGTCGTTGTGTTTTGTTGTTTTTGCGCCTGCCGTGCTTCTGCTGTTGTTGTTGTTGTAAATATTTTATTATCGCTTGTTTCCGTTTAGGAACCAAAATGGGGAAAAATGTGTGTCTGTGTTCGCGCACGCACACATGGTAGCATTCACTCTCACACACACAGTTACACAGGCGGGCATACGCATACATACATATTTAAAATTCATTGTCGCCATATTCATTTCGAAATTATGTACTTGGCTTGTTGCTTCACACGACGCTCCGTTGCGCATCGCTTTACTGCCCCCACCTCCTCCTCCCCCCACACTCTCTTGTCAATTTAGCTATCTGTTCGTCTATCTATCTATATGTTTGACTGTGTGTGTGCGTGTGTGAGTGCGTACATCTTCTCCATGCCATTCCATTTAAATTCCGCTCTCTTTTCGTTTCCCTGTCTTTTGGTAGCTTTGCCTCTGACCCTGTGCATTTCTTGTAATTTCATTTGCGATAGTGGGAGGAAGACAAACCGCAAAAAGCGACTGCAATCGCGCGTGTGCTTTACTGTGAAATACCCGTTAAATATTTATTAAATCTATGTTTGAATATATTGCAAGTTTACTTTTCAATTGTTTCGGCAGTTAAAGATATTTCAAATATTAAGTCATTAAATGTATATGCCCTTTTGTCCCACGCATTACCGGGTACAACTGTCTTGTACTTTGGTCGTTTACATGCGTGCGTATCTTCACCACTCTCACTCTCTCTCTCTTTCAGTTGCTCACTTGCTGTGTCGCCCTATTCCGCCTACTCCTTGCTATCTTTCTTTCAGTCTGCTGTCGCTTTGCATTACAAAATTAGCGCAATATTTTGTATTTGTCTTGTATTTTTAGCTGTGGTTTTTTGTAAATTATATTTAAACACGATCTGTGTGCTGTTGTTGTTGTAGTCGGATCACATCGGGTCGGATCAGATCGGATCGGAATGAAACGTTTGCGGCGTGACGCGACACAACGCAGCACTGTGTGTGTTACCAATGTGGGCGTGCAGTGACCCAATTTCTCTAATAGATTGCATTTTGCTACAGAGCCAACTCACACATACATACACACACATGCATGCACATACGCATGCATACGCACACATGCATAAGCGAAACTTGCATTTGGTTTGGTTGTCTCGTTGCATTTCGGTATTATTTAGCGCATTGAACTCGCTGCCTGCTGCTCTGCCCGGTTTAGCTCGGTCTGCGGCAGCCTCTTGTTTGTCTCCTCACTCACTAACAGTGTCTCTGTCTGGTCTGGCCGTTTAATCTCTGCCGACCATTGGAAACATTTTGCGCTTTGCCATTTCCTGCCTGCCAAATGTTACATAAACAACAACAACCAATATAAGAAGAAAATAAAAAATAACACAAATTTGTCGCAGTATGCACACACACAGACACACACATACACTGGTGCATTCAAATAAATTCGTGCACTTCACGTGAGTGCTGCCAATGCTTGAGTAGAAAAAAGCTGTTTTCAGCGGAAAGAAAGAAAGTATAAAACACAAAATTTTTTTTTAATGCCCAACGTGAAATGAAACCAACTTATAAATAATAATAAATAAGTAGAAATACATAAAACAGCATTTTAAATGGATGTAATAAAATCTATTATTGAAAATGGCTAGCTAGATTTGGCGGTAAAAAGCGCAATTGACAACACTGCGGTCGCTGTCGCTGTCGCAGTTGAGCAGCCTGTGTTCCTGTGTCCCATTTCGTTCCGTTCCCATTCTCATTCGTTTGTCGCCGTCGCAGTCGGCGTCGCAGCCGAGTTCCCAGGCCGCCTTTAGCTAATTAAGTGCAGCACTTGACTTCGTCTAAAGCCAGCAATAAACCATCAACAAATTGAGCACACTCACACACACACACACTCGCAGAGTAAAATGATTATATAGTTGTATTGTGTATAGCATGTTTAATTTATATGCTCTTTTAGCACATTTTTGTGTTCCGCATTCCACGCCTAATTAGTTTATGCTCGCGTTTATACTATGCGCCTCCAAAAAAAAAATGCTCATCTCGATTTTATTTCAGATCAAATCTTACACATAAATAGTTAAGTCTCATAGATCTCAAGTGTCCGCTTCTATGGCAAAAACGAATCTATTGCACAATTGAATTTCCGATTTGAAATGAATTAAAAATACAATTTCCTAGAAAAAAATTACAAAGGAATGAAATTTTTGTTTTTAAGATGCTATTAAGTTTTTTACATACAATACTCTAGTGCATAGAATTTGAATTCTTTTTGAACACCTAATGAATCAAAAATGTTAATACTGCAATTAGCCATAATTCTAAGAATTATACTCGAAATAGAAGAGAATTAGAATCTCTGGACGGAAATGGTTAAATGACCAAATGGAAAAGTTTATGGAAACTCGCAAAATGTTTTTGCCAAAAAGAAAAATGTTTATATTTTGCATTCTTTCATCAAAAGTTGGAAGGAGAACAGATCGGTAAAGTATATTTACGATTACTCGTATTATCGTACCACACACCGAAAACACACACACAAACACATGTGTTTTGGTCCAATTCCGCTGGTGGCCTATAAAGGAATTGTTAATGTTAGTTTGTCGCAGCTGGGAACTGCTGACTCAGTAGCTCGCTCGTTTCACTTGCCTCTAATTTCCACTCTCTCTCTCCCTAGAGACAATCGTGCCATGCAAAGCACAAACAAAAAATTTATACACATACATATTTCAGTGTTTATTTCTCCCTGTTACGCTTTGCGCGATGTGTGTGCAACGTATAATAAACGGCGACTTGTAATTTGATTGAGCTGCAATAAAAATTTGTCAGCCTAGCAATAAAGAGGGGGGTGTGTGTGTGATGGTGTGTCGGACCAAGGGGGGGAATGGAATGGAATCGTATGTGGAATGGAATGGGAAGAAGAAGTGAGTGAGTGATTTTCCTATTGGAGCATGTAATCGCATATGTGTGATGTAGGCTTTCATTTTCATTTGGATTTTTATGATTTATAATGCAACGACTCTAAAAATGTTTGTGTTTATAACAAATGCGGGGAAATCAACAAGTGATTGATGACGCCCAGCAGAACCCAACGAACCAACGAACAAACCAACGAACCAACCAATGATCATCTCACAGACAGTGAGTAAGAGTTGTAGGTAAAAAAAATTGGAGTGCATTGGAAGTAACCCCTAAGAAGAGCACGTCATGATGTCGAATTACACAATAGGCTAGGCATTTGCCGGGCGGCTACTTAAGACCGATTACACTGCGAGAAAAGACGAGTTAGCATTTGGCAAATGGCGCTCATTAATAATGAATGCATGATGAATGACGCCACAAATGAGCAGCGAACGACTGAAAAACTTGCAACATACAAAAAGTGAATCTAACGGGAAAATATAATAGACTACAAAAGCAAAGAGTTTTTAAAGTTGCAATTGATAATTGAATTGAATTCTAATGTTTAGGAATGCTCAAAAATTAGTATATAAAATGCAGAAATCTTATAGCTGAAATGAGTTTTAATGTTAGAACTGTTCCAAAATTGGAATATAAAAAATTGAATTGATCATTTAATGATAATTAAAAAAGCTGAAATATTATTATGCTTAAGAAATGTTTTAACTGAAATGAATTTTTATGTTCGAAAGTTGGAATATAAAAAATTGAATTGTTAGGAGCAAGGATGATAATCAAAAATTCCAATATTATTATGCTTCAAAAATTTTATAACTGAAATGAAGTTTATGTTTAATGTTAGAAGTATTAAAAAATGAGAATATAAAAACTTGAATTTTTAGGTGCATTTAATAATAAGAAAAGGAATTTAATATTATGCTTAATTGGATGAGCAACATTGCTGAAGAGAAAAGAATTTTATGCTTAGAAATGTTCAAAAATTAGAATATACAAAATTGAACTGTTAGGATTATTCAATGATAATAACAAAAAGCTGAAATATTATTATGTTTAAGAAATTTTATAACTGAAAAGAGATTTATGCTTAGAAATGTTCAAAAATGAGAATATAAAAAATTTAATTAGTAGGAGTATTTAACGATAAGAAAAGAAATTTAATATTATGCTGAAGAAATTTTATAACTAAACAGAATTTGAATGTTAGAAATGTTCAAAATTTTGAATGTACAAAATTGAATTGTTGGGATAGTTCAATGATAATAACAAATAGCTAAAATATTATAATGCTTAAGTCGGAGAGTAAACTTTCTGAAGTAATGTTACACCTTGAATTCGTTATTTGCTCAATTCAAAGAAACAGCTGTAAACTGATTGAAATAATATCGTGTTGTTGGCTTGTAAGAGGATCCTTTGCGGCCTTCTCAACTGTACCTCGTTTTTGAGTATTCACGTTCTTCAAGTGTAGTTGCAACCAGCTGTAACCACACACTCATACACACACACACACACACACACACATTTACTCACAGTCGTTGTCCCTGGCACAACTAAGAATGCATCTGTTTCCGACAATTGCTGACGTTGATGACGTCGCTGCCGATGACGCTTATCTTGATCTCATAATCAGCCAGCCGGTGCGAGCGAGAAAGAGAGGAAAGAGAGAGAGTGAAAGAGTGAGAGAGTGGAGAGAGAGAGAGAACGTAGGCAAATGTAGGGAATGTACTTCAGATGGTAGTGAGTGAGCAACAATAAGCGGGGAACGAACGCGCGTCATTTTACCATTTTTAGTGTTGATTCTTTTTAGGGCTCGATCTCGACATTGTTTTGAGCAAGTGGCAGGTGCAACACGCAGCCGGTGCCCTCTTTTGTGCATGTGTTTGTGTGTGTAAATACGTATCCTTAAGATACTTTTTCTTCTTCTCATGCATTTTAACCCTAAATACAAAAAAAAAAAACCTTGCCCCGATTTGCTGTTGTTACTGGACACGCGTCGCTTGCCGCTCGTTGCACGCGTCGTCGTGCCACAACAACTACCCCAACTCTTGGCCACTGTCTCTCTCCCTCTTCCCCTTCTCCTTCCCTTTTCTTGTCTCTGTCTTTGAATTCGATTCCGTTTCATCGTTGTTGAAACCAAAGATTTGCGCTGCAGATTTCTTTCTTTCCAGCTAGCAATTTTTCTTCTTCCCTTCTCTTTTATTTTGTTTTTTTTTTTTTTGGGTTGGGTTCTTAAAGCGGCGACAGATGTTTTTGCTAAGGGTCGTTCGTCTCGACGACTGTCGCGTGTTGCTTTAATGGGTTTCCTGGTTGTCGTCTCCGACTCCGTCTGTGTTTGTGTATTCGTCTCATTTGGTTTTCTTTTCGAATTGGAGTTGAGTTGGAAAGTTTCAGTGTGTCCCCTACACAACAACAGTGTTATTCGATTGCGATTTGCCAAAAACAACACAACTGCTAAATTTACATGCCACAACTCCACCCATAAAAGGAAAAAAACAGAAACAGAAACAGCAGCCGAAGCAGCAGCAGCAGCAGCAGCTGTGTGTCAACGAAATCAAAACGCAAAACAAGTTGACATAGTTTTCTAAACAAGCAAATTAAAGTCGTATAAAGAGTAAGGATTTTTTTCGAAGATTGAGTTAATATTTAAAATGGAATGGAATATTTCGATTTTATATTATATAAAATTCTTTTTACAATTTTTATAAATTTTGATATATATTTTTTTATATTTTATATGTATTTTTTTATAATTTACATATATTTTTTTATATTTTGTATATATTTTTTATATTCTATACAATCAGTCAATTTAAAACATACGAGAAGGAGGAATCACACAAAAGTGTGACCAAATCATAATTAGTTTGTAACGCCATTTTTGCCATTCAACCAAAAAGTAGTGCCATATAATCAATAAATGTGAAGTTTTAGTTTAGTAGTTCTTAAATATAATAGTATTGAATTCATGCATCATCTTTATATCTATCTGCTTCACTTTAGTTTGCTTTAGCTAAACATTTAATTACATATTGACAGTAAAAATGCTTTAGCTAAACATTTAATTACATATTGATAGTAAAAATGTGACCAAATCATAATTGGTTTATAACGCCATTTTTGCATTCAAAGGGAAGCAAATATTACTACCATATACTCAATAAATTTCAATTTTAGTATCTTAGTATGTTTTAAATATAATAGTATAGAATCTATGTAACTTCTTTTTATCTTGTCTGCTGCACTTTAGTTTGCTGTAGCTGAACATTTTATTAAATGTTAAATCTGTCAATAAAAGTGTGACCAACTCATAATTGGTTTATAGTGCCACTTTTGGCATTCAACCGGAAGCAAATGGGATGTAAAGTTTAGTTTAGTACTGAAAGTTAATATTTTTTTAATCCATGCAACATCTTTGCGTCTTTAGATTGCTGTAGTTGATCATTTTCTTAAATGGTTCAACTTGCGTGACAATATTTCACTAGCTTCGGCTTTAGCTTTAGTGATTAAACTTTAATCTTTCAACACTTGTCAACTTCAAAGTGAATTCTGCTCGTTGCAAAATATCTGTCAGCATGTTAATATCTACATTTGTAGAACAGAGCTAAGAATTTGTAATGGAATTCTTTGCGGCTGCAACAAGTTGAAAAAGATTAATAATGGAATGCTGTGCATGATATTTATAAATTTCCAGCTGCCTCTCTGTCGATGCGTGACAAAAAGCGAAGGCAACTTAAGCAAAAGCGGCTTCTCTTGTCAATGGTTTTTCATTTTCTGAGATTGCCTGACTGACTGACTGGCAACATTTCTTGAGGGTTTCTTAAGGTTGTTGTGTCGATGTCGTTGTCGTTGTCTTCGATGCCTTCGTTGCTGTTGTTGCTACAAGTGTTGCGGTGATTAGGAAGCAGCAAATGTACTTGGCCTGTTTGACAATTAAGCTGCTTAACGAGGCAGCAACAAGAACTCGTCTCACATCACGCATTTAACTTTAAATTTGAATACTGTCGGTTTTATGGGGCGACAAATTTGCACAACTTAAAAAAAAGAAACAAGTAAAAACAAGTAAGAAAGCGGCTGTTGAGTGTGCTTGACTGTGAGATACCCGTTACCCATTGTGAATTTAAGATAAGAAGTGCGGCTTTCATTTTTAATTATATCATAATAACATTCCGCAAAAATACTAAAAATGTACCAAAGGCTATATTAGGTATATTGATATGTACTACATTCAACATATAGCACTGAGTCCAAAATATACCGAATGCTATGTTTGGTATATTGATATAGTACTGCATTTCCATAGAGTGCAAGAATAACGAATTCAAAATATTCAAAATATACCATTGAGTGCAAAATATGCCGAATGGTAAATTTGGTATATTGATAGTACTACATTTAAAATATACCACTGAGTGCAAAATATATACCGAAGGCTATATTTGGAATTTTACAATCAAAATATACCAGATTGTCAGCAAAATCAAATAGGACTCCATTGCAGTCGAAGCTTTTCCCCATACAAAACTATTTCTTAAATAACTTATACAATTTTAAAGATTGATAAATACTATAGTTATTATTATATCTACCAGAAATCTCCCCTCATTCTCCCACTCTTTTGTATGCATACCCGATCGTTCTTAAACTTCTGCAATGGGTATAAAGTTTTTAAAGTCGAGACGCGCATAAAGAGCTAAGCTGAGGATTCAGTTTTATATGGCAGCGCCGCAGTTTGAGCGGTGCCAAATTTAATGTATTAATTTAGTTTCGTTGTATATTTATTCTTTTTTTTTTTTTTGTTGGTTTTTTGGTCAAGCGGCGGTGGCGGCGCTTTGCACACGCACTTGCCACAGAAAATTTTGGCGATGTTTTCGTTGGTTTGGTTTGGTTTGGTTCGCTTGGCTTCGTTTGTTATTTTTATTAATTGACTACGGAAGTTGCTGTAAATGTCCACAAACATGAAAATATTTATATGCTTTTTTATTATTATGTGAGTGTGAGTGAATGGATGGACAAGCGGAGACATATATATTGTATATTTTGTTATACTATGCATAAATATAATATTTTATAGGCAGAGGAAATAGAGACAGGCAGACAGGCGGACAGACAGACGGACAGATGGACGGACAGGTCCCTTAACAAGCGCAATCCCCTTGCCCGTGCTGTCCACTCTGCGCCGTGGCGCTGTCCACTCCCCATGGTCTAATGCTCTTTTCATGCAGATGACGTCATTTTGGATAAACAACTCAACTTTGCACGCTCGTTAGTCAAGTGTAGTAAAAGTAGTAGTAGCTGTTTTGTTGTTGTTGTTGTTATTGTTATTGTTTTTGTTGCTAGTTTGCTTGCTTAGTTAATGACAGCTTTTACTTAGTTGATGATTATTATGTGTGTGTGTCTGTGTGTGTATAGACGACGGTGGAGGTAAGCGAAGAGTGAACTACAACTAAAGTAAAAGTAATTACTGTTCACATTACGATGTGCTGCTGTTGCTGCTTGCAACATGCGGCCAATTAGCTAAAAGTAAAAACCACCTGCTCTGCCATACATTCCTTTTCATCTCCTCGCCCCCCCTTTTGGAGGTCAGTTGGGTTGGGTGTGCGCTCAAACCATGACAAAGCGATGATCTTGAAGCATGCAATAACTAGCGAGTTGTTGTTCCGGGTCAGGATTACAGAGGAGGTGAAGGCGGAGGCCTAACCCAGCTAATTATGCTACAAAATGGGGTCACTTGGCAGTTGGTAATTACTGCTTAGATTCCTGCTCAAGCGAACAGCAATTGAGCCATTCAAAGAGAGACAGACAGACAGATGAAGACCCAACCTAGCTCAACATTAATGCTCTCAACTCATGCTCCAATTACAGAGACAGCAAAGAACTTTGCTTAGGTTTGTGTGATAAGCGAAGGTCGTCAAAACACTTTGTGACCATTTCATTATCATCTTGGGGAGGGTTTGTTTAACTCTAATTAGTCTGGCATCGAAAATGCGACTTGGCATTGAGCGAGATCACGACGAAGGTGAACAACTGAGGCTCTCGACTGCAAGATCTACTTGGAATTGCAATAATAACGAGCTGACAGAGTGAAGAAAAAAAGCAACAGTCGATAGTTGATAGTAAACAAAATCAATGCTAACACATTTTTGTTCAGCTGCATTTCGCAGCAAAGATCTTTGACTTTCTCCGTAGCTGCCAAAGTGCAGTACTAACATCATCATCATCATCATAAACATCATCATTGTTGTTGTTTCTGTTGGCACTTAGCTGCTAGAATCTGAGAGTAAACGAACTCCAGACACGATCCACAAGATCTACACAACTCAGACTATGCAAATAGCAGATCGTAAACTAACAAGAGATCGCTGTAACAGAGAATTCAACGGCGTGTGTCAACAGCCTCAATGTGTGTGGCACGTTGTGGGCCCAGTTGTACCCTGTGCCCCCTCAATAGGGTTAAATGGGTATATTTTAGTCTATTCTTTATACTGAATGTTGCTAACAGAGGTGAACTAAAGATAATAAGGTTCAAAGGGTATACATCAGTATTTTTTTTATACTTAATGTTGCTTACAAAGTCTAACCACAAATTTATGCACTACACAGTGCACCTTAATGTGATTAATCGGGTATATTTTAGTCTATTTTTTATACTGAATGTTGCTAACAAAGTTGAACTACAGATTTATGCACTAAATTGGGCTCCTCTATAAGGTTAAACGGGTATATTTTAGTATTACTGTTTATACTGAATGTTGCTTACAGAGTTGAACTACAGATAATAGACTTAAACGGGCAGACATCAGTATTTTTTTTATACTTAATATTGCTTACAGAGTTCAACTACAAATTTATGCATTACACTGTACTTTTTAATAAGATTAAATGGGTATGTTTTAGTATTTTAGTTTATACTGAAAGTAGCTAACTAAGCTAACCTATAGATAATAGGATTAAATGGGCAGACATCAGCATATTTTTATACTGAATGTTGCGAACAGAGTTGAACTACAGATTTATGCACTAGACAGTGCACTAGACAGTTAGTTAACCATATTAAGTATTATGTTTTAGTATTTTCTTTATACTGAATCTTGCTTACAGAATTGAATTACATTGAGTTAAACTGGTATGGTTTAGTATTTTGTTTATACTGAATGTTGCATACAGAGAGTTGAACTACAGATAATTTGGTTAAACGGGTATAATCAGTATTGTTTTGTACTGAATACAGATTATTTCATTACATTTAATATATTTAATGAGAATAGTATTTTATTTATACCATATATGCCTCATATTTAGTTGTATTGAGATTTATGACTGAATTTATTTATTGATGGAACATAGATTTCTTTATTATTTTTAGTAGAATGAATAAGCATTGCACTTTATTTGTACTATATAGCCTAATATTTGAAATGATTAATGTATTGAGATTTATGATTGAATTTATTTACTTTATAAATCTTATGTTTAACCTAGACATGAACTACACTAGTCGTAACATCCAACTTGGAAGCTAGAGTTGTGATAAGTGAAGTTGTTGATGTACAAAGTTAGACTATTCATTGGAAAATACTCTTTACTCTTTTCCATAGGCTAGAATAGAGGGTATCTTGGGGTTGAGTCTCTAAGCCTGGCTTTGTTAATGTTATTCTATTTGTCAATGCAACTCAATTAGAATTGCTGCTAGTTGAAGTTGCTTTTGTTGTTGCTGTTGTTGTAGCAGCTGTCATTGAACTTTGTACAAACGTCAGGCGGTGCAGGGTCGACATTTGTTTGGTGTGTCGCGGGGAGAGAGGGAAGAGCGCTAACCCATTCGAAATTGAAGTTGGATAATGGCAAAATAGTCAAAGCAAATGCCACTAAAATACACTCACACACACACAAACACACATACACTCTCAGTCGCATACTCGTTTAGTTTATAGCACTTGAACCCATAAATCAACGTAGTGTGGGGAGAAAGAGAAGTGGAAGAGGGGGAAGTGAGGGAACAGCCAACTGATCCATTGTGTGGTTGGCGACCTCATCAACTTGCCCCGTCCGTCCCTCAACTAGCGCCCCACTTATTTCTCTCTCTCTATATGTACACACACACACACACACACACGCTGCTTATCCCCATTTTATGTTCCGTTTCATGCGTCCCTGACAGTTATCAGCTGCCTCTGTCGCTGCTTCTTCTTCCTCTGCTGCTGCTGCTTCTTCTTCCTCTGCTGCTGCTGCCCTTCGTGGTGCATTGCGCACTAGAGAGATGAATGATGGCAACAAAGTGACAAAACATCAGCGAGACACACACACAGAAAGAGGAGGAGGAGGCAGAGAGTGAGAAAAGAGTGAAAGAGGGAGCGAGAGGGGGGAAGTTGACATCGTCGGCAAGTGCCAATTACCGTTAAGCCTCCAAAAATCTTGTGTGAGTCATTCGAGCGTTGAAAGCCGCCAAGTAACTCTCGAATGTCAGTTTAGGCCAAACGTTAGCTCCGTAGTTAGCTGTCGTCGTTAACGCTTTACCTGCCTGCCTGCGCTCCTCAGCCAATCAAGCTCGACGACAAACAGCATTTACTGCAACAACCCTCAGTAGTCTGTCTGTCTGTTCCTCCTCTCTGTCCGTCTGTCTGTCTGTCTGGGTGTGTAACCCATCAATTAGACAATGTTGAAGTTCAAGCATAAAAGCTAAGCTGCTGTTGCTGTTGCTTTAGGGAGGGGGAAATTGAAGTTGCGAATCCGCCTTAACCCTGACTCTAGCTCCAAGCCAAGAGTTGCCTGGTAACCCGCAATTATTCTCTCTTGTCGTTTTTAGCACTGCTTTTTTTATCCGATGCGATGCAAAGCTAACAAGTAAGAAAGCTACAGTCGAGTGTGCTCGACTGTGAGATACCCGCTACCCATTTAGAATAAAAGCAAAATATTGCGGTATTATTTTCAAAATATACCAAAAAATACTAAAAAATACTGCAAATTATACCAAGTGGTATATTTGGTATATCGATATAATACCACATTCAAAATATACCATAGACGGCATAATATACCAGATTGTCGTCCAAAGCAACTAAGGCCCCTAGTAAGTAGGCGTTTTTGCCCATACAAAAGTATTTCTTCAATAACTTCCACAATTTTTAACTGAACGTAACCAAATTTTTAGGAATCATAAATACTATTGTTATGATTATATGTGCCAAAACTTGCAGCTCTAGCTTTAAAATTACACTTGTAATTCGATTTTTTTGATTTTCGGGGGCGGAAGTGGGCGTGGCAAAAATTTGAAACAAACTTGATCTGCGTGCAAACATAACAAATGCTGTCGAAAAAAAATTATAGCTCTATCTCTTATAGTCTCTGAGATCCAGTGTTTCATACGGACAGACGGACAGACGGACAGACACACAGACACACAGACACACAGACACACAGACAGACAGACGGACAGACGGACATGGCTAGATCGTCTCGGCTGTTGACGCTGATCAAGAATATATATACTTTATAGGGTCGGAGATGCCTCCTTCTACCTGTTACATACATTTCCTGCCGGCACAAAGTTATAATACCCTTCTACCCTATGGGTAGCGGGTATAAAAACCGAGATATTGTTTGACCAGCAGTTTGACCCACTTCCAAAGCAACGCTCCGAAATGGAAAACTCTACGCCAAACTTGCCATATATCTCGGCTATATAATGAATTGCTTTCTTTTGGCAGTTCTTTGTATGTGCAACACTCTTTTTACGTGTTGTAAAACACGCAAATGGATTTAAAACTGTTTTTCGCTTCCAAATGAAAATGAATTCTGTTTCCTTGTCATCTTATAGTTGTTGTTTTACTCATTTGAAATGGATTAGTAGTTTTTTGCACTTTCAACACTCTTTTTATGTGTTGTAGAGCACGAAAAGTAAACACAATTTAGGTTAAAGTTGTTTTACGCTGTTTCTTTGTAATCTTAAAGTTACTATATTACTCATTTTAAATATATTGACAGTTTTAACACCCATTTTATGTGCTGTAAAATACGAAAAGTAAGCACAACTTGGCTTAAAAATGTTTTACATTACAACAGTAGTATTTTAATTGAAAACGAACGTTGTTTGTCATCTTATAGTTGGTTTATATTACTCATATACATATATTGTATATAGATTACAAGGGCACATTTACAACTGTTTGTTTATCGTTGAAGTTCCAGTTTAACGACTAGTTTATATTGTGTTTCTTGAGTATTGAAACGTTAGCTTGAAAAGTTGGCAAACAGCTGTTTAGAAAAAGAAAAAGAAATAAAACAAATGCATAAGTAAATAAACAAATTGGTAACAAGGTAAATGAAATAACAACCGAGGTGAATACAAATAAGAAATAGTTTAGCAAATGCAATAATAATTAAATATATCAAATACAATTAAAAAATATATCAAATTAGAGAAACTATTATGTCAGTTTAAAACGCGTTTCTTTCATCTTTGATCTATAACAACTTTAATAGATTTTCCCATAGTTCAACTGGAAGTGGAAGCTAGGTAAACACAGGGTGACTCAGTTAGGAGAGCTGCGATTTATGTTTACCATTTCCCCCTGTTGTTGATTTCATTCTGTTTTGTCTTCTTGACTGGAAAGTTACAACTGCATAAATATTATTTTATGTTGCTGCACATTCGATTCGTTGTTGTTGTTTTTGTTGTTGTTATTGGAACGTGTTGAAAGTCGTCGTAAAGCAGCCAAAATTGTGTGTAGCTCCTTTTTCTAGTCATAGTCAGTCGCGACTTCCTCTCTCTTTAGTCACTGGCAGTTGGCCAGTGATTGTTGTAGTTGTTGTTGTGTTGTTGCTATACGTGACTTATGCATTGGAGAATTACTTAACACTTTGCAAAGCAACACAGCAACAGCAACAGCATTGACTAAAGCGACAACTTTGGGGCGATAAAACGCGCTCAACTATCAGCAACAACAACAAACAATTGAGACTCGACAGCTGGAATAATGCCAATCAACTGGCCAAAGGGGGTAACTAAAGAGGGGTGAACAAGAGCTCAAGAGCTAAAGGAGATGGAGGAGAAGCGGCACAGCTTTTGATTATTACATTCAGCAGTTGCAAAACGGAAATGTGCAACGTGTTTGACGCTCGATTCCAAGTCCGAGACTCGCAACTCGATTCGAACCGATTCGATGTCTAGATGTCTCGATGTCGATGTCGTTAATGCAGCTGCGATCGAGCGTCGATTGAGGTCTGAGCTGAGCACGTTCCAAAAGCGAGCGCTGATTAACTTGGAACAGAGCAACATCAGCAAGGGGCCATTGATCAAGCAAGCAGGGGGCAGAGGTTATTTAACTACTCAGTTGATTCAAATGTGCACTCTGCTCTGTGCGCTGTTGCTACGCCCGCTGCGCGTCGCATTTCCCTTTCATTTTGAATGAGCAATTCACAAGTGGTGAACACATTTTGAACCACGCTTGAAGCGAACCAAAAGAAGCGTCGCTTAAATATATACATATTTGAAAAGAAGTGTCATATGAGTGTGATTATAATATTAATGTTAGTGAAATTGGGGAGAATAACCACTTCGATTGCGCTTTGTCTATCCTTCTATATCAACTTTTTTGAACCAACCAATTTTAAAAGGAAATGTGTTCCAATAGTTTAACTAGCATAAATACGTGTTCATAATAGCAATTAACTTGACCAAGTTCATTTATTAAGCTTAATTTTATATTGAACCATTTTCGAACCGGTTCAGAGAGTCATCAATTAGCTTATGCTGCAGGCACTGTTGGTTGGTTAGAAGTACGTATTCATATTGGCAAACAAGTTCAAAATGTTACACTTCTTTTTATCAACTTGTACTATGAAATGCAGTAGTGAACCACTTTTCGAACCGGTTCAGTCATCAATTAGCTTTTACTGTATTTACTTTTGTTCATATTAGCAAACAACTTGATTAAGTTGTATTTTATATTAAATTTGTTGATATATTATTCTTAATATGATACTAAACCATTTTCGAACCGGTTCAGATACAGTTAAATTAGCTTATCAACCTTTTTTTAAATGTAGATTCTCATAAACGTAAACAACTTGAAAATATACCACTTCTTTTTCAAACCGTACCATGAATTGCAGCAGTGAACCACTTTTTGAATCGGTTCAGAGGGCCTTCAATAAGCTTCTCAACAGTTATGACTCCATATGCCTATAAGTACCACTAAAGTGCATATTAACAGAATTTATACCATCTTTTTATTTAAATTGTACCATGAATTATGTCACTGAACCAACTCCGATCCGGTTCAGATGGTCTTCAATTCGATTTTTTACTTCCTTTGTTTCTAAGTACTTTAGAAATACATTTTAACAGGCAATATTTTACTTCCTTACTTAACTGGTAGCATAAACTATATCACTGATCCAATTGCAAACTGGTTCAGCATGAATTTAATTAGCTAATTCAATTTGTTCATTTAACTAATGTAACTCCTTTCGCTTTGCCTTGCAGATTAGCCAGCTAGCCAGCCAGGGGATCATCGTTGGCGGCGCTGCCAGCGAAGGATCGGAGACGACAGCAGGAGTCGGAGCAGGAGCAGGAGTAGGAGCAGGAGCTGGTGGCAGTCCACAGCACAAGTTGCTGGGCATTGGGGAGCCAAGTTTAAGCGGCGCTGGCGCCGTCAAACTGCGCAAGCACAACGATCGGCAGACGTCGTCAACAACAACAACAACGACAGCGACAACAACATCGACATCGACGCCAGACGCCGCCGTTGCCAAATCGCACGCCTCCTATCGCATTTCCATGGCCAATCTGGAGGATACACAAGAGTCCGAACTGGATCTGATACTCGGCGAGCTGAGCTTGCTCGAGGCACAGATCACCTATGGCGAGGCCAGTTTTCTGCCCGGCGTTGTGGCCGCAGCCGCTGCAGCTGCAGCTTCAGCTTCAGCTAATCCTCCTCCGCCTCCGGCACTGGCATCCGTCTCGGTGTCGGCGGCATCGTCGCGCACACACTCACGCACAAACAGCAGCATCTCGGCGGATGTGAGCACCGCATCCTCATCGTCGGGCATCTCCGAGAATGGCAACGGAGGAATGGCAATGGGCCACAACAATATCGTTGGCATCACCGGAATGCCAGGCATGGGCATGGGATCAGCTGCTGTTCCCGGTGGAGGTGGAGGTGCAGGTGGTGGGGGTCACAACATGACCATGGGCATCACGCTGGGCGTGGTGACACCACGCGAACCGCGCACTGAATCCCCCGACAATGATTCGGCCTTCAGTGATACGGTCTCGCTGCTGTCCAGTGAATCCTCCGCCTCGTCCAACACCTCCACACAACAGCAGCAGCAGCAGCAACAGTTGCAGCTGCAACAGAAGCTACTCCAGCAGCAGCAGCAACATCATCATCAGACAGTCACAGCTGGTGGTAACGTTGGCATCTCGAAGGCAGCCAAAATTCAGCTGGCGCTGCATAAGCTGGAAAGCGCCTCGATACGTCGACTCTTTGTCAAGGCGTTCACAGCGGATGGCGCCTCCAAGTCGCTGCTGGTGGATGAGCGCATGGTCTGTGGCCATGTGACGCGACTGCTGGCCGACAAGAATCATGTGCAAATGCAGCCAACGTGGGCGCTCATCGAGCATCTGGGCGATCTGCAAATGGGTGAGGTATCTCTCATCTTTTATCATAATGAATTCCCTTTCAAATATGCTCTCTCTTTGGGTAGAACGTCTCTTTGAGGACCACGAGCTGCTGGTGGACAATCTGATGACCTGGAACTCGGATGCCGGCAATCGTGTGCTCTTCCAGCAGCGTCCCGACAAACTCTCGCTCTTCGCCAAGCCCGAACTGTATTTGCCGGGACCTCAGATGGCGCCCGGTTGTCAGCACGATGATCAGACGCGACACATGCTCCTCGAGGAGTTCTTCGAGACGCACGCTCAGCTGCAGCTCGAGGGGCCGCTGTACATGAAGGCGGATCCCAAAAAGGGCTGGAAGCGACATCATTTCGTCTTGCGTTCCTCCGGTCTGTACTATTTCCCCAAGGAGAAGACGAAGAATACACGGGATCTCTTGTGTCTAACGCTCTTCAGTGGACACAATGTCTACACCGGGATTGGGTGGCGCAAGAAATGGAAATCACCAACGGATCACACATTTGGCTTCAAGTCTGCGGTGGATTCGTCGCTGGGCAAATCGTGTCGCTCCTTGAAGATGCTTTGTGCCGAGGATGCGGCCACATTGGAACGTTGGCTGACGGCCATACGCATTTGCAAGTATGGCAAACAGTTGTGGCACAATCACAAGCTGCTCATGGAGGAGTTGGGAGGTGGTGGAGCATCGAGTGGAGGAATCGTTGGCAGCAGCTTTGCTGCCTCAATGCGCAGCGAATCGATTAGCAGCATTTCGTCGGCGGTGCCATCGCAATGCGGCAGCGTCTCCTCGGCCATCAGCAGCATGTCCAACTCCAGTGGCCGCATCTCGCGTGCCTCCAGCTCCAGTTCCAGCGGCTGTCTGTCGGACGAGAACAACGCCTTCGATTCGGAATTCACCACGGGCACGATTAAACGCAAACCCTCCATGAAACCCAATCTGCCGTTGACCACAATGACGCGTCAGCTGAAAGAGGTGGGTGAAATCACCACCGGACCCGTCGCTTCCTCTGCGGCAGCTTCTGCGGTGGATTCCGCAGCATCGCCCGAACGCAGCGGCACGCTGACACGGCGTCACAGTCGTCGCAAGTCGCAGGAGAGCAACGGCAGCAGTGGGGGCACCTTGAAGCGACGTCCCGTCGTCGTTGTGCCCGCCGTGGTCAAGCGCGAAGTCGCCGCCAGCGATAATGGAGGAGGCGGCGGCGGTGGCAATTCATCATCGTCGTCGAATTCGACGCCAACGCCCACGCCGAGTATTTGTGCCAAGCCGCCGCCGGGTTTGTCGGACGTCGAGTTGATGTGCTCATCGACGCTGTCGCTGGACTCGCTGCCACCGCCGCCGCCACCGCCAGCGTTGCACGCCGACGAACAGGATGTGTACGGGTCACAGTTGTCGCTGGCCTCGTTGCCACCGCCGCCGCCGCCCGAAGATGTGCTCGCCTATGGCGAACAGCCGGCAACGCCCCTAACGCCTACGCCCATGTCCATGGGCATGAGCCATGGATCACATCCGTTGAGCATGGCCAATAGCAATGGCACGCTGCCGCCCGCTGTGCCCGCCAAGCCCATCAAGCCGGCCGTGAAGCAAACGCTCAAAGCAGCGCCGCCCTACAAAGCGCCACCCGACTATGTGGGACCAGCAGCAGCAACTGTCGGTGGAGGAGCAATCGCACAGCAGCAACAACAACCACAACAACAACAGCAGCAGCAACAGCAGCAGCTGCCACCGCCACCGGCGCCGGTGCAGAAGAAAGTCTCGTTTGCCGATTCCCCGGTGCTGTTGCGTCGCAAGATGTGCTCACCGGAACCTCAATTGCCGCAGCGTTCGCCGAGCACAACGCTCAGCTCGGGCTCAAGCAGCTGCAGCTACCACCATCAGCCACAGCCAGCCACAGCCGATCTATTCACCCGGTCCGTTGTTGCCGCCACGCAGCGATCTCTCGCGTCTCTCGAATGGCAGCGATTGCCAGGCAACAACATCGCCGAAACGTTTGCAGGAATCGGCATCGAATCCGCCGCGTGATTTCCTCAAGGATCTGCAGCGTGTGATGCGCAAGAAGTGGCAGGTGGCGCAGAAATGCAAACTGGAGCCGGCGACAACGCCGCACGAGGTGCTCGGCTTTCGGGATTTCAACAATGATGATCTGCTCGCCGCACACAATCTCAACTCCGGAGCGAACTCTTCGCACTATTATCGCGAGACGGCGAATGTGTCGCATTGGGTGCAAGAGCACTGCGAGTATGCGCACAACGATTATGCGCTCTACGAGAATGTGCATGCCCAGAATGGCAACGGTGGAGTTGTTGGAGCTGTTGCTATGACCACCACCACCGCAGATGGACCACCGCCAGTGCCGCCGCCAGCTGCAGTGGCTGATGCAACGGCAGCGTTGCGCAAGAAGCGACCACCGCCGCCGCCGCCAAAGCGCAGCGATTCAACGCATCTGACGCATCGCGTTTAGACTTGGCAACCAGTTGTGGTCAGCAGTAAGTGAAATGAAGGAATACAAATCAAAGGCGATCAGCTAACTAACACTTTCAACTTTTAATTTCACAGGCTTTCCCCTTCGAATTGGGATCTCTATTTTCCAAATGGATCCACACACACAAAACGAACATAGTGAAGAAAACTGTAGCCGGATATGGAAAAGGCATATGGCATAAGGAACAAGACAGACACAACATCAACGTCTGCATCCATTTGCTTACTCAGCATTCGGCGGCATCTACAATTTCTACGCGTCTTTTAAGCTTAAGTGCAAAAACAAAACAAAACAGAAAAAACAAACAAAAATTCCTATCGAAGAGCAAACAAAACAAACCCTAAAGCTTAGATTATAAGGCATAGGCGTGGCCACGCCCACTTCTCAAGTATTATATCAATCAGTTCAGTTTATTAGTTGTTTTATATCTATTTTTTTCATCCTTTATGTAAGCGGCAATGATTTCTCAAATGTTATGCAACTCGAAGTTTAGTTACTAAACAATCTTTTAATATGGTGCGCTAAATTAATATATATATATTTTAATGTGAATCAATTTTCAACACTTATGCAATTTCTCGATTTTACGACTCGAATCGAATTAATGTAAATCAATCAATTTTATCCAAAATTTAGTTCTCGATTTCATTTTTAATATTTGCCTAGCAATCGCATATTTTTTAAACAATTTTAATCTCTTGATGTTGAGCTGCCACTAAATTGTATAAGTTTTAAGCTATTTCTGTATATTTTCACTTTTATCACTCATTTTTTATTCTCGAATTTGCCGCGCACACAAATCAATTCGAATATTTCGAATATATATTTTAACATGCAATTACAAAATTTAAATAAATTAAGCAACTTTTTAGAGACTAAGATCGAGCCACAATGTTTTTTGTTTATTTTGTATTATATAAATCTATATATATATATAAATATCTTATGCATATAAATACATTAATTCAAATAGAATTTTGTCTAATTTGCATCATTTTTTTTTTGGTTTTTTTTTTCTATTGTATTGTATTATCGTAGTTAACAATTTTTTTTTATTGATGAATGTGGCGCATTTAATGCGCTGAGCGAGAAATGAGGAAAAACTACGTTGCAAGCAAGCCTTATACAACTATTAATCAATTAATGCATTAAACATAATAATAATAACAACAACTATAATTAAGTCGGATATACAACTATGTAAAGTAAGCGCATATATACGTATATATATATATATATAGAAAGATAGATTCCGTAAGTCATCACACACACTTAGAGAATGTCATTAAATTTGCTTTCGCTTTGAATAATACGCTGCCTTTATGTTTTGGAATTGTAATTGTAATTGTACTTACTGCATATCACGAAAAAAAAATAATAATACAGATATTGCAGCCAGATAACTACATTTAGAATATCAATATAGTTGTGCATATATATATATCTTTATATATATATATATAGAGAGAGATCTAAGTACTATTTGCAATGCTAAATGGAATTTTTGTTGTCTTTCTTTCGTTTTTTCTTCGTTTTTATCGCTTTGCAGGCGTTCCTAAGGATTCTATCTGAATCTGAGCAGCAATCAGCATATATAGATAGATCAGATATAGACGAAAACAACACACACACACACACAATACGAAACAGAGCCAAAATCAATTGCTATCATTGTAAACTTTAAATCATAATGCATAATTGTAAACGTAACTCAATTGCCATGTTTCACATTTTGTTGTATAATTTTAACATGAAAAAAACAAAACAAATCGAATCAGAGCAAAGCGAACAATATAGAAAAGATGATAAAGTCTGCATATAAGGACATATAAATAAATCATGTAATAAGTTTCTCTTATTTCTGGAAAGTGCTGCCTGATAAAAAACAAAAAAACAATACTAAAACTTGAGTATCTATAGTAAGAGGAATATCAACTTTTCTAGATATAATTCGATACTATACTCGGCGTTAATCCCTAAGGGATTTTTAATAAAAAAAAAAAGAAATACTTTGATCCGTTGGCAACTACAACAAATTATATCAAATGAAAGCAATTGCATCAAATTCCAGCCACACACAACTCAAGTAAGATAGATCTAATCTATACAAATTAAATATGTATCTCAAGTCTCAAATGGTAGCACTTCTTAAGGATATGAAATGATTTCTCTGTATTCTTTGCTTCGATTCGATTTGTTTGCTATTTAATAAAAGAAAAGTAATATATACAATATATATATACATATAATAAATGCTATTTATGATCATACTTTTGAGTTTATTTTTGTACTTCTTGTTTTGTTTGTCATTTGTCAATCATTCAATCATCATTACAAACTAAAAGTAAGTGTAATGTGGGTATGCATAAATTAACTAAATGAAAATGCCAATTTTAAAGCTTGCATAAAAAATAACAAAAAAAAAAAAAAATACAAACAATTATTGAATTTATTATATAAATACATGAAGCTATTTTTTAGATACTATTATTATAATTATTACAATTATATAGTAAACAGTAAACGGATGAGAAAATAAACAATCTAAATAAATAAAATAAACGCTATGCTTGAGAAAATTAAAAATAAACAAAAATAATAATGTGCCATAGGCGCCAGCGTGACAAACAAATTTGAAAGAAAAATTACAAAAAAAGAAAAGAAATAAATGGTAACATTTTTTGCGAGAATGCTAAATCAATGTACTAAAAATATATATATATATATATAAATACTAGTATAAGTTATACTAAATGAATCAAAAAACAAGAAAACGGCAACAAACATTTTTATAGCATAAATCTGAGAAAGTAACTAAAAACAGAAAACACAAATTTCAAATACTTTAAGTATGTGCTTACTAAATGTTTTTTTTTATAGAATGGTAAAAACAAAACTTTTTTAAATAGTTTCGAAATTTTGAAACAGTTTTTTGTTTTATTGTTTACAGTTTACCCTTTAAACGTTGTTGGAACTTAGCTGAATAACTCCAACAGCTGTTTCCTAGGGATTGTATTGATATTTACTATATCATCCAACTGCTCTATAATAAATATTTGCGAATCTCAAATCAAAACTATTTAATCACACTACAAGGGTATTAAATGCTTTCTGTCTTTTGTTTTTGAACGCTTTTTGTACCAAAATGGAATTTTTGATAGTATTGTCAACCTCAAATGGAAATCAAACAAAATGCAATATACAGCAAAATCCTAAGTGAAATAAGGTCAAAATAATGAATTAAAGATAATCGATTCTAAAAAGAAAAAAATGCAGCCACATACAACAAAGAAGAGACTTCAAACAAAACTTGAAATAAATAAATACAAAAATAAACAACATCATTACTAATATCTAAAAACTAAGAAAAAATATTATATGTATGCTATAACTACAAATTTACAAAAAAACAAAAAAAAAACAACAACAATAACAACTACAACTACTATAACTAATTAAACGTAAATGAGACGGAAAAATGAAAAATGAGAAAAGAAAAGAAAGCAAATACAAGAAATTTTTTGCAGGTCTATTATATATATAGTAAACAATGTTGCCATTTGATACGATTTTTTTCCAACAAGACATTTGATATATATACATAAATATATACCTTATATTCCAATTAAAAAGGAATTTTTGTAATTTTGATAGAAACATTAAAAACATATAAAAAAAAAACAAAGAAAATTATAAAAAGCACAAACAAGGAAAAACTGAAATGAAAATGTGTTACAAAAAAAGAAAATGAAATAACAAATGAAACAAAAATGAGTGGAAAACCAATGAGAAATAAATGCAACAAATGCCTAAAATCCAACAATTCAATTAATTTCATTTTTGTTTATGAAATATATATTTTCAGCTGTAAGCTGAAGGAGATGCTAAACATCCCCTTTGGGCACCTGCATCGAGTTAGGCAAATTGTAAAAGGCGCAACCGGCAATCAACTAGCCCATAACAATTCAGACGGATAGACAGACCAGTAAATCATATTACGGCAGCCGAAAGAGTTGGAGATGGAGATGGAGTCGAGAGCCTGATTGACAATCGGGGTCGTGGTGTGGGCGGGGAGTGTTCAGGGGGGGTAACAAGGACGCAAATCCAGTCAAGCGCATCCCCCGCAGTTGAAAGTAATAAAGAAGTGAGCGAAGGCTAAAGGCGGAGGATAATACACACACACACACACATACAACATATGCAATCGAATTGAATGTGGGACGCACGATTTCTTCATGTGTGTGGCATAACACATGTGTATACACATTACACACACACAACACACACTACACACTCGCATATGCAACGCACGCAGTGCCACCAATCATTTGGACCGTTGCTTGAGATGTCCCCTGGCGAGTCTCGAACTCGTTTTCACTTTCACTTGACAGTGGCACAAAACACACAAGAGATGTTGCAAAAAAGGGTTTTATTTTGAAAGTGTTGCATTCCTAGATGACCCCATAATGTTTTGAGTTCGTCCTTGTTATCCCTACGCACCAAGTCCGATCAAATTGCGCAAGGATACGTCTAAGATATAACAAATTCTCTTCGAAGTACATCCTATTTTTTGCCTTAACACTGTCATATCCTGCAGGACATCAAAAGGACCTACATTTTCGAGTTCCTTGAACACAAAGCTGCCGATTTGCATTCAACGATTTTCAGAATCAGACCAAAAATTTCATCGAATTTTTTTCCAAGGGGGGAGTATGCAAAATTTGTCCAAAAATCACAAACTCCTCCGTAACTCCTTTATTTGAAGGACGATTTTGATGTCCTTTGGCACATCGATAGATATTGATAGCAGCACTCAGAATCCGCAACTTAATCCTTGAAGGTCCTTGAAGCAGCCGAGTTATAAGGACTTTTTGGTTTCACAAAAATTGCCTATATCTCGAAGGTCCTTCGTCCTAGCCGATCAAAACTAGGGTCAAACAAATTCATTTTAAGAGAGCTATCAACTGGCCAAAGGACATCAAAATCGTCCTTGTAGTTTTTGAGTTATTAAGGATTTTGTGTTTTCGAGCAGTTTTCACTTCGCCTCGAAACAAAAATTTTCCAAGTGTTGGATTCTTAGATGACCCCATAATATTTTGATGCCAATCGATAGATTTCGTCCCCACGAATCGAGTGCTACAAGTCCTGTCAAAATGCGCCAGGATATGGCCGAACAAGAATAATTTTTGTAACTTCAAAGTAGTGAAACAATGCTCGGCAAGAAATTTTTTGTGGCATACTTTTAGGCTGCGTCGTTTATCTAATATGTCAATGCAAGTAATGCGGAAATATGTTTATGTGGCATACTTTTAGGCTGCGCCATTTTCGATCGTAGTTACGTAGTTACGACATCTTCCCATAGATGGCGCCACATTTGGTCATGTGAACCCTTTCAATGAAAGTCGTCATATAGCTTTAGATGTATTTTATAGATTTTACTACAATTAATTGTTTTGTCAAGCCCATCTATGGGCTTTGGCAGTGCAACGAGTTCCAACCACTTGCCATAGATGGCGCCACAAATCGAGTTTTTCTACATCTGCTTGCTGCTGATTTATGTTCGCCTGGTACTTCAAATGGTGAGTTGAGTATTTTCTGTTGTTTATCGTGTTGTTGTAATTATTGATGTTGTTGTAGCTATTGTTGTCTATCTAGTTGGAGCCGCGAACGCTTAAAAGAGCCCAATCAGCCGATGAAATACCAGGCGAACATAAATCAGCAGCAAGCAGTCACATAAAAACTCAATTTGTGGCGCCATCTATGGGATTTGGCAGTACATTGAGTTCCAGCCAATTTCCATAGATGGCGCCACACATCGAGTTTTTCCACATCTGCTTGCTGCTGATTTATGTTCGCCTGGTATTTCAAATGGTGAGTTGAGTATTTTCTGTTGTTCATCGTGTTTTTGTAATTATTGATGTTGTTGTAACTATTGTTGTTGCTGTTGCTGTCTAGTTGGAGCCGCGAACGCTTAAAAGAGCCCAATCAGCCGATGAAATACCAGGCGAACATAAATCAGCAGCAAGCAGTCACATAAAAACTGAATTTTTGGCGCCATCTATGGGCTTTGGCAGCGCATTGAGTTCCAGCAACTTGCCATAGATGGCGATACAATTTGAGTTTTTTTGTATGTCAGCCCTCTGCTGATTATTGTTCGCCTGGAAATTTAAGTTGTAATTTTGTTGTAATTGCTAAAGTTATTGCAAGTGCTTGATGAATTCTTTGTTTGCGTGGCATTCCTGCTATGCCAAATAACAGTTTAAAATAGTTCTTTTCTACACTTTGTTTTAATAAAATGCATTTATTAAATTAGTTTTCAGGTATACTATTAGAAATTATTATTATTATTATTTTTTATTGTTATAACGAATACAGTTCCTTATTGCAATGGCTTTCAAGCTATATAAACAGAACAATTATTTGTAGTAAAATCTATATAAAACATTTAAAGCTATATGATGACTTTCATTGGAAGAGTCCACTGGATAAATGCTTAAGATCTTCTTAATACAGGATCACGCCATAAGCTGTTGTCGTTGTGGTTGGACACTTCAAGTTGTCATGAATAGCTAAAAAGAGACAAATTACTACAGCAGCAATAAAAGTAAGCTTTTTATCAACAAGGCACAAATTGTACTATTTAACTATATTTGTGTTTTATAAATACATTTTATATTTTTTAATATTGATACAAATAACCAATCGTCATGCTAAAAACGACAATTGTCTTTTAAACAACCAAGTTTCAAGGAGTTGAAGTTTCGTATACATAATATGGATCATATCTAAGCCATATTTTGCCAGATCTTTGTAAACGTTATGTTAAATGATGAGGTTGACTATCTTTATAGTTTTTGAGTTAAGCACGAAATGTGATCAAGCTTTTAGATATGCATCTGGCAACTCTAATAGTGTTCATCTGGCAAGACTGTCAGTAAGTATTGATATTTTAATACAATCCTTTTGAAGTTAGTCTCTTAAGCTCTGTATACGTTTTGTATACTTTGTGTTAGATCAATAAAATTCTGTTACCATCAAATTAAATCACGAGAAATTTTGTTGAAACAAAGACTGTAAAATTATGAATTTAAAAATACTAATTGGGCTCATCTTAAAAGTTTTTGTACTGTGCAACTTGAAGCTAAAATACTATAAAATAACTTTCTGTTTAATTAAACTTTTTGCTTGCCAAATGCAAGTCTTTCGACCACTGTGCGACGCTGCTGACGAGGAAGATAGCACACTTCCGCCTGCCCGCACACACATACACACCCACACACACGCACGCCTTGCAAATTTACGCATTTTAATGTCCACGCACTGACCAACGACCAGGCAGCAGACAAGGCACGAAGCCCTTGACCAGAGAGCGGAGTAAGCGGAGGAGGAGGAACGAACACGACAAGGAAAGGATAACTGCTCCAAATGGCGCAAAACGAGCGACAGAAGCCGAAGCAGAGCAGCGACGACGACGACGACGACGACGAAGGCGACTCCATAATTTTGAATTTCTTTCTCTAGGTGGACACGCCGACAAGGACAACAACGATGAGAATGAGAATAAGGCTAAAGGCTGAAGGCTGAGGATGAGGCTGAGAATGCGAATGCGAATGGAGATGAGAATGCGAATGAGAATGAGAAGGACTCCAGCTGGCCAAAAGGGTTGCTTGTGTTTGCTTTTTATTTAGCTTGGCATTTTATTTATGCTGCGTGGTCGTTTCGTTGCCAATCGCTACGTTTTCGTTGCTTTGATACACTGCCACTCCAAATGGGGTCGATTGACTAATAGATCATTTAAGCACAGAGAGAACAAGAAATCTAGTTTGAAGAAAATCTTGATTTAAGATCGAAAGAAAAACCATCTTGAAATAAGATTTTTTAAATCAAGATTTTTATGCTAAATTTGCATCTTATCTTAAGATTAAAATGATTGATTCAATTTCAGACTTTGCCTTCTTCGTTCAATTTTACGAATTTTACGTACTTCAAATAGGATTATAATCTTTAATTTCAAAGTTCGGCAATCTAGTTATTTTTGTAGATTTTCGATATTGATTGAACAATAAACCTGCTTTGTTAAATTTTGATGTATAAACAATCTTGATTCAAGATTTTATTCTTGATTCTAGCACGTTTTTTCTTTCTGTATGCATCTGTATGTTTTAATATTTTTATATTGCAAAGAATGTTTTCTAATTTTATTAAAGTTTTCTACTCTACAAAACATTTTTAGAAATTCTTTTTTAAAATTTTGCAAAAATTCTGAAATGATCATCTATTGTTTTCAAAATTTTAGTGAAATTGATCGAATTAAAAAAAATTGCTAAAAGTAAATGTATAAAGTTAAGACTCTAGTTTCGAAAATTTGAAATAAAAATACATCAAAATTAAACTACAAAATATATGTTGCTAAAATTAAGAAAGAGAACTTAAGGCATATTTTTATAACCACAAATGGATTGTGCTGGAAAACTGGCAATCAAATTAAAGACATTTAAAAAAAAAAACTAGAATAAGAATAAATCAAAATTGAATTAAAACTAAACTTATAATAATTTTTTTTTCTGTTTTTTATTAAAATAATAAGGAAATGATAACATAGATACCTAACAGGGCAACTTAAACAAATCAGAAATTATAATCAAATGAAGGCAGGAAATTGATCTAACAGTTAAACGTAGGCATCTCCGACCCCACAAAATATTCTTTATTCTTGATGCCCGTCCGTCTGTTTGTCCGTCTGTCTGTCTGTCCGTATGAACACCTCGATCTCAGAGACTAAAAGAGTTGGAGCTATCATTTTTTTGTTAAGTCTATATTAAATTGTCAGTTCTTTCTTGCAATCGAATCACAGTTTCTGCAATTCTCTTTTAAAAAAAAGTTAGTGTATTTCCGAGTGCGTTCTGCATGCGATCAATTATTATATTCAGTTCAGTTTTTTTTTTGCTTTTGTTGTGCTTTTTAAATTGGCAAGCGCCAGCGGGCAGCTCAGCAGCCATCAAAACGCAACACCACCCCGTCCATTAGCCACCACCACCATCGACCAGCGACTGGACGCTGATGTTGTTGTTGATGTTGATGGTGCGAGGCTGTCGGCTCATCAACGAGAGAGGAGGGAGGAGAGGGAGAGGGAGAGCAGCCACGATCTGGACTTTAACCCGTTCGTTCGTTCGTTCGTTCGTGCGTTCGTTCGTGCGTTGCCTTTGCTTCGTGTGCGTGCGTTGTCCAGTGGTTGGTGGATTGCCGAAGTGGGTGGCAAAAAAATGCTCCTTTTGCTACATAGTAGATGCTGCTGCTGTTGTTGATGGTGGTGGCCGATGGTGGTGGGCAGCCGGTGGGCTTAATTTAAGCGGGTTTTATTTTTTCTCAATTTTGCGTTCGCTTTTTTTTTACGTTTTTTTACATGCTTTTCGTTTCGTGTTTTTTATTTGATTTCGCTTTATATATATATATATAAATATATATAAGGGTGGCTTTTTACCAACTGGACTATGCGTGTGTGCGTGTGTGTGTGTGTGTGTGTGTGTGTGTGTGAATCTCGTTATGTTGTCTGTTGTTTGAAATGACCGCTGCTGCAGCGACGTCGCCGTCGACTGCGGCTGCTGTAACTCTTTTCTTTTCCTTTTTTTTCCTCTTTTTTTTACACATTTTCTTCCTCTTTTTTGCCTCGGCTTTTTATTGTTGTTGTTGTACTATACAATTTGATATATATAATGTATTTTTGTTGTTGTTGTTGTTTTGTGTCCAAGTCGACAACTTTTTCGCCTAAGCTAAACAATTTTAATTGAATTTTTAACAAAAATACAAATCCATTTATTTAGTTTTTTTTTTTTTGCTTACAGCTAGCCGCAGGGAAAGGGCGATTGTTGTTACAATGTTTTTGCATTTGCTATGCACAACAATCGAAAAACACACACACAAACACACACATTCACACAAACACACATAGCTAAAGCGAAGCAAAACAATAACAAGCAATTTTAATCGGCGAGCAAAAAAAAATCGTTGCCTATTTTTCAGCATAAGCAAATGAAAACAACAAATGCAGAGACGCTAGACTTAGTTGACCAAAGGCAAAGCAGCAAAAACAATATTGTTTCAAAGCAAAATTAATCAAGAATTTTAATTACAAAAATATGCTAATAGAGGATGATTAAAAGTTTGTTCTAACTTATTGTTTAATTAATACATTACTTGGGCAAGTTGACGGTGAAGAGTTGACTTAACAAATTAAATAAACTATATGATTTTGCTCCATTAAACTGTATATTTTTTTTTGTACTATTATACTTATACTATACTTATACTTTCGTCATTCTTTCTATTGATGTTTGGTTTCATTTTCATTTACTATACTTGTGTTGCTAAGATACATAATAGGTTGAAAGGTACAAAAAATATATTTGATTTAGTTGACTTCATAAATTAAAGAAACTAAAGAAAATTGCATTCCTTAATATTACTAATACTATACTCTACTATACTCATACTATATAATCCTCATACTTGATATAGACGTTTTTTTTAATTTTAATTTACAAACTAAAGAAACTATATAAAATTGGATTCATTAGTCTTCTTTAGTTTCTTTAATTTGCGTAATCAACTCCTTATTTTTAACTCTCCTACGTAATATGTTAAATATAATAAAGAAATTCTAAATTAACAAAACATTATTGTTAAGCTTATAACAATATATCTAAATTGAAGTAAGTTTTGTTTATATTAATTAAATTTCAGTTTAATAATAATCAAATTGCAGTTAAGATCTGCATTTTTTTTATGACATTTTTTTAAGTTCTATTTTAGTTTTGTTCATTTTTATTCATTCACAGTGATAAAATAATTTGATTCAGTTGGTAAAGAAACCGCGTTTGTTAAAATTTAAGTATTTTTCTAAAAAAAAAACCTATGCTCTTTATAACTATAATGAATAAGAACTTAAATCTTGAATGACTGAATTAAATTTTAAATGTTTAGTATATGTATTATTAAGATTAATGCGAGATTAAAAATGATGCGAATATTTTTTTTTAACTCTTTGTCAATGAAGGAAACAAAAGAGTTGACTAACACAAAAAAAATATCCTTAAATTTTATTTTCCTTTAATTAAACATTAAAAGCGATTACGCATAATGTGTGGCAATTTAATTATTAGACATCTTTTAACTTTGTTTTACTTGGACATTTGTTTCTTATATTCACATTTGGTCCAGAAAAACTTAACAGATCAGTACTGGATAATAAAATAATGTGCTCTTAAGCAACAATTAAGAAAGGGAGACTTTTAAAGTTAAAGCAAAACCATGCTAGAATATTGCATGTTACAAATTATGAAACAATGGCATCAGAAAGATAAACTTACAAAATAATCAAGAGCTCAATGAAAGCTAATTAAAACAACTGATACAATCTAAAGAATTCTTCATAGCGAAATCTTTCAAGAAATTTTGGGAAGAATTTGAAGATAAGATTAAGATTGAGCAAACAAGAATATTTTAGAGAAGTTATGAATAACGAATTAATGGCATCAAGAAAATGCATTTTACTCAAATGAGAGTGAGCTCAAAGAAAGCTAGTGAAAAAACCGATTCATACAAAAGTATTCTTTATAACCTAATCGATCAAGAATTTGAAGATAAGATTAAGATTGCGAAAAAGAAAGAGTGTGACCAACAAGGAGATGGAGTTGAATCTGATATCAAATGATGATGATGCAAATTTAATTGGCAATGCGACGCGAAACATCATCAATGAAATGATTGATAAACGAGAATCCGAAATCAAATTGAAAATGGGCAGTAAAATGAAAGGAAAATGTCTTTGATATTTAATATGTTTAAATATGCGAATCCTTTGAAGCGAGTCAAACAAAAAGGAAAGAAAAGAAAAAGCTGAAACAAAACACACACACACACACACACACACACACATATGGGCCGGACATGGCATATATATATGTATATATAGTATATGCTGATATAGTAGTAAGAAAGAAACATCAGCAAAAGGGCAAGTGAAATTCATTCAAACGAAACGAAATGAAACGAATTCAATTGAGATGACGACGACGCCGACGACGACAAGAACGAGGAAACGAGAACGTTGGAATAATGCCAATGAAGAGTAAAAAGTAGATCGATAGATAGCGGCCACTACACACACTCATACACACACACACACACTCACACACATATGGGCAGCATGTGTGACCAAATGAAAGGGGGGAAGAGCGAGAGGGCGAGATCGTAATGCAAACTGTCAGAATGCGTAACTCAATTTACAATTTTGCTTTTTACTTTCACTCTCGCTCTGCTTCTTCTGCATCTGTTCCTCTTCCTCTGCTTCTTCTTCTTTTTTTGCACAAAAGCAAGTGCGTGTGTGTGTGAGTGTGAAGAGTAGAGGAAGTGAGGAAGAGAGAGAGAGCGAGAGCGAGCCACTGCTGAATTAAAAGAAAATGGAAAATGCTAAAAAACGAACAAACGACTGGACACGAGGGTTGAGAGCTGAGGCTGCTTTTGCTGCTTTGCTGCTGCTTCCTCAGCTGCTTTTTTGGTCCTTGCTCCTTGCCCATGATAAAGTCAACCAAAAAGTGTGCGTGGCGTGTGCCATGCTAAGGGGTGGGGGGAAAGGGAGGCTGGTCAACTGGACAGGCTTTTTTTTCTGTTGTGTGTGTTTCGCACGAATCCTTTCGCTTGCGCAGCCAACGCAGCTACCCCACCTTCCCACCTGAAGCCAACGCAAAATGTGCGTAAGTATGTGTGTTAGTGTATGTGTGTGTGTGTGCATAAAAAAGCGAGTGAAAGCAAAAGAGTGGGGCATGCTCGACTCAAGAGTACCCTGCATGAAATTAAGGCAAGGGAAGAAAGAGACTTTTGACTGCCAGAAAACAAAAGAAAAATAAATTATGATCAACTCCAATCACCAAAGCTTAGTCGTATGCATGACCAACTGCGAGATACCCTCTATTTATTTGTAGATCAACCAAGAGCTTTGAATGAATTAATTGAGACATAAATCATTATGCTAGAAAAATGTAATTCTATACGCTGCTCAACTGTCAAAACCCCTTTAGTGAAACCCCCCTTGGCTGGACACTCTTTGTCGTGCACTTTTTGTTCGTTTAAGGGGAGTGTAAGCTTAAAACCAGCAAAATTGCTCTGCAAATGACCCCTAAAAAGTGTCCGGCTAATGGAGGTGTTTGCCAACCGAGTTCATATTCCACTTTATAGCTATTAATTGATTAAGTCTGACTTATACATACCTTTGTCTTCTTTGGAGTATGTTTGAACGGAGGCTAAAACAATTTTTCCTTTAGCGTTCAATCTTGAATTGGCTTTGTTCAACAATTCTGGAATATAAATGTGAAATTGATTACTATTTTATTTTAAAAAATAAAAGTAACAATAAAAATTTGGAGAAAAAACAAATACTTTGTTAAACTAAATTATTGGTTTTCCTTTTTAATGTTTTATTATCTTCAAAAGTTATTTCAAAATTATTTGTTTTTTTTTTTTTAATTTCTCATAATTTTTAAAAGTTGATTCGCCTTATTGAAACATTTCTTTTTGTCGATTAGTTCGAAGAGATCTAACAAATGATATCGTTTTAGTAGCTTATGTCGATTGGTACGACAAAATCGTCTAAAAATATAACAGTAGGGAAAAACTAATATATTTTTTAAAATTATAATAAATTAAAAAAAAAATAACTAAATTTGTATTTATAATTTTGTTAAAGCATTAATCACACAGCCACACTGACTGCTTTAAATATTGGCTAAGAATTAAAAAAGAAAGGAAAAGAATTTGCTTTACAAAAGTTTCTCAATACTTGTCAATTTTGATAAGTTTGTAAAAGAAGTTATATAAAATTTATGCTCTCGACTTGTTCTAATTACTTTAGACCTTGAACTAAAAGAACACAAATAATATAAAAAATTTCTTTAAAATTCAAGACATTTAAAATGTGTGTTATGAGTGGTACAACTCGTTGCGACTCTCAGCCTACTTACAGGGTATACAAATTGTAACAAAAGCTGATGCTGCGTAGGCGTTTGAAGGGGGTAAAGACCAGAGGAGTGAGTCTTTGGTTGTTAGGTAAGACCCAAAGAATGGGTTGCTTCTTCTTCACCAAAAAAAAAGAGGAAAAATGGAAAATGCTACACACACACACACACACACACACACACACACCAAGAGAAAGAGGCAGACGCGTGTGTACGCTCGTTTGGACAATTGGCCATGGCTTTCATTTCTTTTTGGCAAAAGTCGCCCCCTGCCAACTTTTCCCCCTTTTTTTTTACTCAACATTTGCTTGGCTCTGTTTGCCAAGCGTGCAGAAAAGCTGACCAGCACAAAAAAAAAAAACGTAGCAGAAGCGAAAGCGAAAGCAAACGCACCAAATTACATAGAAAATGTACAACAACAACAACTACAACAATGCGCATAATAAAAAAAAAAACGAAAGAACAAGAAAAGAAAATACAACAACAAAGAGGAAGAAAGCGGGCAAAATCTCTGAGCAAAATAGCACAAAAAAAAACGAAAAACGAAAAAGGAGACGTGGTAAAAAAAAAGGGTTACGAAATTACGTCGACGTCGCTGTCAACGCTGGCGTCGCTGCCAGCGTCAGCAGCGGCAGCGGCAAATGCGACGCGTCGTCCAAGTAAAGAAATGTAAAGAAAATTACAAAATCACCCCCTTTGGCCAGGCTTACATGCTTACAGTTATTACCGCGATAAGGTGAGGGAGTAGTGAGGGGAGTAGTGAGGGGAGTAGTGAGGGGAGTAGTGCGGATGTGGGTAGTATGTAGCTAGTATATGGAGGAGGACAGTTACGTTTTCTCGGCCAGCCGTGGGCTTATCACAGTTCCGGAAATGAGTTGTGTAAGTTGCAAGTTTATGTTAACTGCTGTTGCTTCTTCTTTCACTTTCACTTTCACTTCCACTTCCTCTGCTTCCGTTTCCTCTTCCTCCCTCGTCTGCGCTACACTTTATAGCTCTCGATAAGATTGAAAACTATTTAAACAAATAGATTAAAGCAGCGTGATCAAAGCAAAAGCGACGATGCTCCGCTTTTCAATTGCAACCGAATGGAATTTCCTGAGTGCAAAAAAACTTAAAACGAAAACAGTGCAAATCTGGGCAGTTGGGTGGGTGGTGACATTAGGGTGACAGATATCGATGACAATGTCCACGGGGGATTTATTCGCATAAATGCAGCGACAGTCATTAATAAATTTTGCGAGCATTTAAAAGAGACGAATTGAAATTGATATAATCGAAAATTGTAAATCGAATTAAATGTTGCCATTTTTTAGGGTGATAAGCTCAGAAAAATATTGCAAACTCTAGGGGTGAGCTCTATTAATAAGCTTAGATCGGTAATCGATTGTCGATTGATTATTAAGAATGGCATAAAAGTGACATTCATTGCATATTTATTGATTGATTGATAGTCTTATAGCTTATCTAAATCCCTAGCGTATTTCTAATTGATACTTGCCTAGGTTTAATTGCTAAAAAATTTGGTATATTTTAAATGTGGTACTGTATTAATGTACCAAGTGCAGCCATTGGTATATTTTTAGTATATTTTCGGTATATAAATTTGAGATATTTTATTGTGGTATGCTTAAAAATTTGAATCTATCAAAATGCGATATATTAAGTTGGTATAATATATACTTTAAATATATTACTGTATCAAAATACGATATATAGAATTCGGTATATTCTTTATATTATATATTAATTTGGTATATTTTATATTCGCACTGTTTTGCTTGTTGTCGAGCAGACTTTAGCTTTCTTTCTTGCTTTTCTTTTATTAAATTTATACATTAAATCTTTAAAAGTTGGTCAATACTAAATATTTACCTGTCTATTATTTCATTAGAAGCATTAGAAAACGTAGCTTGAAGTTTTGAAACTAAATCAAATATATTAGCGTGGTATGTAATTTATAAACTATAATTGGTAATTTAATTTTACTTTTTTTTGCTTCATTTCCCCAATTTTATTCCCAATTTTAATACTTCCAGAAGCTATTTAAATCTGAATTCACTAAAATCAAGCGTAGCGTTTGATGTAATCAAATTTAAAACAAGCATTAGCATTACTTTATAATATACTTTGAATAAGGCATGACTTTACATACATCTAATGTATAATTTGTAATTTAAAATCAACGCAAGCATACTATATGATTTTTACTTTACAATTAGCATAACTTTACTTTAAACTGTATATAATAATATCTGCATAAATTTACCTTATAATATATACTTTACAATTAGCATAACTTTACTTTGAACTGTGTACTTTAAGATATAAATAACATAATAATATATACTTAAAAGTTAGCATAACTTTACATACAATTCAAATTTAGTACTTTAAAATCAGCATAACTTCACTTTATAATATGTACCTTAAAGTGCGCATAACTTTACATATAATTCATAATTTGTACTTTAAAATTAGCATAGCACATGTGTAGGAGCTAATAATAAACAATGCCTAAGGGAAATGGAAAGGGAAAGGATTAAATTAGCCATATCCCAAAACTATTCTTTGGCAAGCGAGTCTCTATACTATATATATAGCACTCGCTGTTGGCGAGCTAAATCAATTTGCTTGGCCATAACTATTAAATAATATTGGAAATAAAATGAAAGTTGTGTAAGTGTGTGTGTGTGTCCAGTGTTTGGAATATGTTACAACTTAACGCAGCTGTCGCAGCAGAAAGCAAGAGAAATACCAAGATTGTTGTTGTTCCCGTTGTTGTTGCTTGTGCACATTAATAAACAGCTAGCAAAAGTGCTGCCCACACACACACACACACACACTTGTAGAAAAAGAGAGGGAGTGAGAGAGAGAGAGAGCGTCGCACATGTTCATGCATATGCATATACATTATAAAATGTGGTACAGACAGCAACAGCAGCAACAACAACAACAAGGAGTATCAACCCTCCCACACACACACACTCGGACACTCACACACACGCACACACATACGCACACACACACTTACGCAGGCTGGTCAAGCAAATACGGCAAATCAAACGCAGTCATCACAGAGCCCAACTACCACACACACACACACACACTCACACATACAGCTGCCTTTTACTTTGCGCGCCAAAGTATGCTACAAAAAATGAGCCAACAAAAAGAAGAGAAGAGAAGAGAAGCGAAGAAGAAGCAGCAGCAGCATTAGCAGCAGACGCTGACCAAACAGCAGCAACAACAGCAAACGTCGCTGTCAACGTCGACAGCGGCAGCAAATGAAAAATTACATAAAAACCAAATTTATATACGCATACACACAAACACACACACACACACATACACTCATGCATGTGCATATGCACGAAAAAAAAAGTGAAAATAAAATACAAAAAAAAAAAGACGAAAACGAGAACGGAGCAAAATCTTCCCTTAACTTTTCATTTCAATGTTATGTAGTTGACAGTCAGACGCACTCCTACCGCACCCCCTCCCCCTCCCTCCTGAATCGTTCGCCTGTCCAACTGTCCGCCCCCTTTGCCAATTGTTGTTGCTGTTTTTAAGTAGGAAATTGTGTCCGAGCGAGCTGCTCATCGTTTGTCCTTCTGCTCACTCGATCTCTCTTTCATTCGCTCTCTCCCTCTCACTCTCTCTCTAGCTCTCTCTGTCTCTTTCTCGCTTTGTAGCTCTCTCGCTTGCGCGTTGTTATCAAATGATTTTCTTTTGTAAACTTGGCTGCCCGTCAAGGCGAAACAGAAGGACACGACAGACACGACAGGACGACGGAACAGACAGGACAACAGACAACCCTTTTAAGTTGCTTTCGTTTGCCGAATGGAGAGGGGGTGGGGAGAGGGGTGCAGAGGGGGGAGGACTAATGCTAATGTCGCATACGCTTGTCATTCGCATTGCTGAATATTCTGAAAATGCTTTGCGTTTCCCCCTTTACCCTTCACTTTCCTTTACACACCCCCTCTCCCCCTCAACACACACACACACTCGCACACAGTGTTTGCTTTTGTTTTTTAACGTGATTTTGCATTCGCTTTTGCTTTCGTTTTTCACGTTTTTTTCCCCAATTTTTGGTGTCGTTCTTTTTTTCAGCTTTTTTTTTTTGGTATTTGTGCCGATTTAAAAGGCGTCGAGAGTTTAACCCAAATTTCAGCAACTGTGTGTGTGTGTGTGTGTGTGTGTGTGTGGGAACTAAGTCAGTGTGTCTGCTGAGCACACACACAAACACATACACACACATAGGAAAAACTAACGTGTAGTGTTTGTGGCTATAAATTAAACATGCAGCTAAAAGTTGAAGCTGGCGCTTAAAAGTATGCTATGCTCTCTACACCGATGCGACGAACCGTGCAAATGCCACGCAATCAAAAACTTTCGCTATCGCCACCCACACACACAGACTATTGCTATCTCGCTCACACTCGCCAGTGTCCATTGCTTTACCTTTGTGTGTGTGTGAGAGCAAAACTATGCGGTCGCAAAACTTGAAAACTAGTTTGCATAAGACAACACAACATGCCTATCGCTTACTCTATATATATATATATATACATATATATATGGCCAGTTGAGCAGAGAAGGGGCAAGAGGCAGGGGGGCAGACTTATGTACAACAACTTATGACAGAGTTAGCCCCCCCCCCCCAAAAAAGTGCCTTGATTATAAATTTCAACTTAATTACATAAACAGAATTTAATCCTTTCAAACTGTGTCGCAGCCACCACACACAAAAACACAATTTCACACACACATACACATAATGTGTGTGTGTGTGTGTATGCTAATGCGTATTTTGTATCAGCATAAGCATCTTTGGATGTATGTGTGTGTGTGTGCGTTTGTACTAATTTATGGCCAGCATAACTATCGCAATACAAACACAAAACGCCTGCACAGTGGTCTGCAATGCGATGAAAAAGTAACATGCAAATAAATGTTGGAAATTTTATAAAATAAGCAAATAAGAAATATACGGTCGACATATCTATCAATAAATGTTGTAAATTTTATAAAATTAACAAGTAAGAAATTTACAGTCGCGTGTGCTCGACTATGAGATACTTGCTAGCTATATTGAATAAAAGCAAAACAATGAGGTATTATTCTTTAAATATACCAAATTAATATACCTCAAAGACACTAAAATATGCCAAAGTCTGTAGCTGGTATACTGATTTATACATATATACCATTGAGTGCAAAATATACCAGATTGTCAGCCAAAGCAAATAAAAACTGATTTCAGTAGGCATTTAAAATATCTTAAATAACTTCTTCAATTTTTATTTGAACGCAACCAAAATTTCGAGAATCATAACGACAGTACTTATTATTGATTATATCGCAATTATAGCTCGTAAATTAGGCTTGTTATTGCATTTTTATCGTTTTTGCGGGGGCGTCAAAAAAATCTAAAACAAAGATTTGTTTAACAAACTTTATGTGCATACAAAAATAACAAGTGCAACCGAAAAGAAATTATTATTCTATTTATTATATACTCTGAGATCTATATGTTTACACGGACAGACGGACATGGCTATAGCGTCTCGGTTGTTGAGGTTGATCAAGACTATATATATTTTTAAGAGTTAGAGATAACTTCTTCTACCTGTTATACACATTTTCGGCCGGCACAAAGTTATAATACCCTTCTTACCAATGGGTAGCGCTTTATTATTATGCATTTATTGAAGCACGATTTAAAGACTCTCTTACAAGCTTATAAATAATATCTAAATACTCCATCCGCCCTTCTAAATGATGCGAATTTTCGCTAATAATTCTAATCTTATGTTTTCAATTTAAACTTTTTTATAATTTATTTGTTATAAATTAAAACCATGCCCTAGTAAAAGTGTGCTTTACAATTATGCTAGTAAGGTGTGCTGTATCTCGTCTCACAATTTTTTTCTATTGTTAAATTGAAGTATTTGTTAATAAGTCTTGCACCAGTGTGCCATAAGCGAAGGACAACTGAGGACGAACTTGTCCATGATGAATATTCCAAACTTGTGCATTAGTTTTGGCTCAACTCCCACTACACACACACACACACATACACATTGAAAGGTGTGGGAGTGAGAGAGCGAGTCACATAGTTTAGAGTTGTGTTAAGTGTAGCATACAAACAGGCGTCAACAACGCATGCTGCTGTCCTCTGTCCTCTGTCCTGTGTCCCTTCTGTCCTTGTGCTTCCCCCGCATTGGGCCCAATGCTATATATTATTTGTCAGCCCTGGCTGATCGGCATGACATACACCTGCCCCAAACACACACACACACAACAGATAGCGAGAGTGAAAGAGAGAGAGAGAGAGAGAGAGAGAGAGAGAGCGCGCAATGCTAAACCAATTTCCACACACACACAACAATTTTAAATTTCCGACACACGCAGGACGTAGGACTAAGATTTGCGAATGCCAAATTGAAGACCTGCCCCGAAGCGAGCTCCAACCCCTCACACACACACACGCGCACCTAGCCTTAACTTAACTTACAATAAAAGCCATTGGCATTGCCATTGCCAGCATCGCCTGTCTTCCGTCTCCTGCCCCCAAAATTCATCGTCGTTGTTGTTGTTGCTGTGTAAAGTGCGTAAGTTGTGCCACATTTTGGGGTTGGGTGGGGGTGCTTCTCTCTCCTACTCTCTCCCTCTGTGTGTGTGCGATTGGACGCACTATTTTACATACGTAATGCCAACTTCATGGCGCTTTTGCTAAAGCTCATAAGCGCCGCCGGCTACAGCATCGAAATTAGCGTTTGGACCTTGTCATGGGCATTGGGGACGTTTGTCTCGGACCGAATGGGGAGGGCGGGGTATGTGTATATATATGTGTGTGTATAGTATACATATGTGAGTTTGACATACGTACTTAAATACTTAGATGTTGCTACAAGTATTCGAAAAGACGAGCCCAACTAACTTTACAACACTTTCAGAAGCTGTCAAAAGACAGGCGAAAGAAAGGAATGCGTAGCGTAACTTTAAAATATCTATTCGACATCAACTATGTAACTAACTTTATCATTTGTGTTCAGTATATTCCCAAAAAATTCTTAATAACACTAAAATACCAAATACTGAATTTGTTTTGGTATATACACATGAAAGTACTAAATAATACCAAAATACTAAATATTATGTTTAAGTTCAAGAATATTCAGAGGCAAAAAAACTATATTGTAGCACCATATATCTTATTAAATTGAATGTATTCAAATCAACCAATATTTCATTTGTGTTTGGTATATACACAAGAAAATACTAAATACATATGTAACTCGCTTTACTATATGCAAATCAAACAACATTTCATTAGTATATGCCAAAAAAAAAATACTGAATATTACTTATGACGAATTGAAGTTCAACTCCAAAAACACAGAAGGAATAATCAAAAATTCAGTACCATCCATGCAACTAACTTTACCATAGCGATAAACAAAAAATTTACGTAAATAACTTTAACATATGCAAATCAACCCATATTTGTATTTAGTATATAAAAATACTAAATATCGCTTACGATAAATTGAACCTGCATGAGTTCAACTTCAAAAGTATTTTCATAAAAGAAAATGAAAATGCAGCCCACATCTATAAAACTAACTTTAACATAAACAAAGCAACCAACAATTCATTTCTGTTTGGTATGTATATAAACAAAAGTACTAATATACTAAAAATACTACAAGACCTTAACTTCAAAAAATAAGAAATGCAACAGAGAAGCTTCACAGCGCCAGAAGTTAAAATTACTTTCAACAAAATAGTTTAAATTAAGATTTTAAAGATATTTGGAATAGAAGATATATGAATATTATAAGAGAACAGTTTTCGGATTTATATAGCAGAAAATTAATTGTTTTGCTTACAGCTAATATACTTCGACTAATAGATTTCAGCCTAACAGTTAAGTTTCTGCTATCTAAATCTTAAAACTTTTCTCTCATAATATTTTTTACTGAAAACTAATTGTATAGAAATAGAGGAATTATGTCATAAAGCATTCGCTTGTTAAGCAATGGTTACACAAAATTCTTTCGTTTAATGGAACACAAAAAAATAAGTAAACAGCTAAAGCTTTTTTATAAATAATTTAACTAAGACGCGATACTGAAATCTCTATGGGAATTTTTACTCAGTATTATTTCTACATTCAATTTTCGAATAGAACAATTGGGGGACAGCTTGAAGAACTAAAACTTGTAAATATTGCCATTTCATTCATTTCGTTTTATTATAATTAACTCAACTCGGGTGCCACATTCGATTCAACTCGCAGTTTGGATATCTTAGTTTTCTTTTTTTTTTTTGTTCGGGACCAAAACTGTTTGTTATTCAATTCGCAGGCATAATCGAATCCAATTTGAAGTTGAACTCTTAGGCAATGTGAAAATCAGTTAGTTGAGAGCAGCATTTTTTTTTGCCTTATTTTTTTGTTGTTGTCGTGTTGTCGCCAAAATCGTGGCAGGAATTGCCAGCAGCTGTCCGGGGCGCAAAAAAAAAAAAATAAGCGAAAAGAAATCAAACGCACACACACGAACACATGTGCAGGCAGAAGGCTGACTCTGGAAGCTGCCTCAGTCTCAGTCGCAGTCGCAGTCCTTGCCACATGGACTCTTGTGGCAAATGCGTGCGTTCGACCGTGTGGCGCGCTCGTTGAGCCGTTGCGTCAGGACGCAGGACGCAGGACGCTGAAACACGCATGAATTTTTTACAGGACAACTAGAAACAGCCGCAGCACAGCCTGAGACGACGACGAGGCGGACATGGACAAGGAGATGTGAATGCGAATGCGAATGCGAATACGAATGTGGAGATGCTGATGTGAAGAAGCTGGAGACGGAGGGGGAAACGGAAATGGAGGCTGCAGCATCAGAAGGCAATGCCAGGCATCAGGACAGTTACTGGCAGCTTCCTGTTTTCGATTTGGTTTACAGTTTGAATACCCTGCACACCAAATGCGCAAAGAGTTGATGCAGCTACAACGAAGTTGACTTAAGCCAAAGAAATATATATTCTAATATTCTAATTCTAATGTTCCTTTGAAAGAGTTGTACTACGGAGCTATTTCTGATCAAATTTAAAATATTCCTTAACTGCTTGTAATTCTTTGATCCCATATCCCATATCCCATATCCCATAACCTATATCCTATATCCTATATCCTATATCCTATATCCTATATCCTATATCCTATATCCTATATCCCATATCCCATATCCCATATCCCATATCCCATATCCCATATCCCATATCCCATATCCCATATCCCATATCCCATATCCCATATCCCATATCCCATATCCCATATCCCATATCCCATATCCCATATCCCATATCCCATATCCCATATCCCATATCCCATATCCCATATCCCATATCCCATATCCCATATCCCATATCCCATATCCCATAACCTATATCCTATATCCTATATCCTATATCCTATATCCTATATCCTATATCCTATATCCTATATCCTATATCCTATATCCTATATCCTATATCCTATATCCTATATCCTATATCCTATATCCTATATCCTATATCCTATATCCTATATCCTATATCCTATATCCTATATCCTATATCCTATATCCTATATCCTATATCCTATATCCTATATCCTATATCCTATATCCTATATCCTATATCCTATATCCTATATCCTATATCCTATATCCTATATCCTATATCCTATATCCTATATCCTATATCCTATATCCTATATCCTATATCCTATATCCTATATCCTATATCCTATATCCTATATCCTATATCCTATATCCTATATCCTATATCCTATATCCTATATCCTATATCCTATATCCTATATCCTATATCCTATATCCTATATCCTATATCCTATATCCTATATCCTATATCCTATATCCTATATCCTATATCCTATATCCTATATCCTATATCCTATATCCTATATCCTATATCCTATATCCTATATCCTATATCCTATATCCTATATCCTATATCCTATATCCTATATCCTATATCCTATATCCTATATCCTATATCCTATATCCTATATCCTATATCCTATATCCTATCGAATATCTTTTCGGACATCTTTTCAGCAACTCTCTCTAGGGTAACTTTTAGTTGTTCGCTTCTTTTCTTTGTTGTTTTTTGCATTTTTTACTGGACGCCACGACTTACGTGCGATTACGTTCTTTAGATTGTACGCATGTGTGTGTGTGTGTGTGTGTGTTTGAGTGTGTGAGTTTGCTGTTGTTGTTGTTGTTGTTGCTTTGCTACCCCCAATTTGACTTTCACATACATACGTCTGGACGTCTAAGTTCCCCTTCCACCGGCTATCGCCTTCTGCTGCTTGCTGACTGCGCGTTTCTGCTGCCCCCTTCTCCCTGCTCCGTTCTTTGCCCCCTTGCCCATTTTGCCATCACTTATTTCTCTATCATTTCCCCTTTGCCCGCTGGCCAAAAAAGCTGAAAGCGAAAGCGAAATGCGTTTGTCTGTCTCGCTGTCTATTTGTTTATTTGACAACATTTTAGAGCACATGTGTATTTCGACTGCGTGTGTGTGTGTAGGCGTGTGTGCCAGTGTGTGTGTGTGTATGTTATTTATGCGCCAAGTCTGTGGGCTTTTTAATTTTTCATTCGCTTCTATTTGCTGTGCGTCGGCTGCCAATTGAAATTAGGCTTAAACTGAAAGTCAAACTGAGCTACGTTCTCGGTTTCTCTCCCGTTTCGTTCCGTTCAATAACCGGCCAACAGATGGCGCTAGCGTTGGCAATTAAGACCCACAAAACGCTTAACCCTTTCTTCTTCTTCTTCTTCTTGTTCGTCATTTGCCGGCGCCTTTTGTGACCAACTGTACTTGGGCACTTCCAGTGTTGCCAAAGCAGCGTGCGTCGAGCATCGAGCGACGCATTAGCGAAATGACATTGAAATATTACAAAAATTTAAAAACCATTATAAACAGACAAGAAAGCTGCTTCTTCTTCCCACTCAGCACTTGATACACCCTACCCCCACCCCCCTTCGCTACCGTTTAACTCCATCCACTCAACTCATTCAACTCCTTCTACTTCTACTTCTCCTTCTTCAACTTCAACTCACACTCTTATTTTTGTGATTCTCGCCTTCTATACATAAATATCTTATGTAGACTCTACCTCTATATAGAAGAGCATGCGGGGGGAAGGAGAGGTGAGGGGGCATTCTTAACAGCGAAAATTGCGCGCGAATAAAAAAATAAGAGATGGAAAAAATTTGTATATAAATAAAGAGGAAAATCAACAGCAACCAAAAGCAAAAAACACAAAAAAAAAACCATCCACTTTTCCACTTTTTGTTTTCGTCCTTGTCGTGTCGTTGTCGGTCCTGCTTCTCTGCTCCTCCTCCTCCTCCTCCGCCTCATCCAACTCCTTCTTGTCTTCTTCTGTTCTGTTCCAACTGGACGCAGCCAAGAAGCGGCAGGAGGAGGAGGAGGAGGAGAAGGCGAAGGGGAGCCCCCCCCCCCATCATTGGGCTCTACCAATTTTTGCTAGTGACCATAATCAACCCCTTTTTTTTCCCTGATTTTTTGTTGTTGGTATGCAAAAAAAAACCAAAATATAAAAAAAAAAGAAAAGGAAAGTGCGTAAGGCGATTGCTGATGGATGCGAAGAGGAGAAGGAAAGAGAGGGGGGGGCAAAAGCAGTAAGACACAAGTGGCGGGAGTAACGAGCACTAAGTACAAATCAAAGAGGCAGCAGGGGAATGGCAATGGGAAGTAATCCAAAGTGGCCAGCGAAAATTAACAGAGTACCATCTAAGATCGATATAAATATCTATATTCTAGTTTTCTAGAACTTTAACTGAAATGAACATGAGAAAATTGGATAAATTTATTATTCGCAGAGTTCCACTTAAGATCTATTTTAATATCTATATTCTAGATCTCTATAACTTCCACTGAAACATGAAAAACGTTGGTTAACTTTTTATTTTCTTACCACTTCTAATTTTAAACTGCATGCAAAAAAAATTATGTCATTTCAAGTCTATCACACTTTTAAGCATTGCAAAGAAAGTACATATATAAGAAAAAAAAAGTGTATAAATATTTCATTATTTTCTAACTTCATCAATCCTTGCGCTAAATAAAATCTTAAATCAAGATTGTTTGTATGCCAAAATTGAAACAAGAAGGTTTATTCTTAAATCATGATCGAAAATCTACAAAACAGGCTAGATTGACAAATCTTGGAATTTAAGATTATACGTTTTCAAGTACAGAAAAATCTTAAAATTCAATCAAAATTGCAATACCTTTAATCAAGATATTCCAATCTAGATTTGTTGCTACATGCATACTGTTGAGTATGCACTACCCATTTGCAATTAAAGCTAAACAGTGCGGTATTATTCATAAAATATACCAAATTAATGTACTCAAAAGATACTAACCATATACCAAAGGTTATATTTGGTATATCGATACAGTATTTCTTTTAAACTATATTAATGATAGTATTTTTCATCAATATACCGTATTACTTTATGAATGGGAATACTACATTCGGTATATATTTGGTATATCAATATAATATTACATTTAAAATATACTAAAGAGTTAAAAAAAATGCCAGATTGTCCTTCAAAGCAACTAAAAACCAATCAACATATTTAACTACTTCAACTGTACTAATAAAAAATAAATACTTCAAATAAGCAGACCTCAACAGTAGAAAAGATCATTGCGATTTTTAAAATCAATTATTAATAATATGTAATTTCAATATATTATTTCTCTCTTCATAAGCAACATTAGCAAAGTTACATTTAAACAATTGCTTCATTTACATCTCAAATTGATTCCAAAAAAAAAGCAAAAGACATGCACATAATTTAGCCAATCACTTGGCAGATTTGATCGCCCATGAATCCTTCAGCCATTATGCTAGTATTATAGCTTCTAGTAATGCTTGCATAACTTTTAGTTATTCCCGCACTTTGATGCATTTGCCGATTATGCGTATTTTATTATTGCCTTGCCAAATCAATTGAATTTGATTCAATGGCAACTACATATAAAGTAACCCTTTTTCCTCCCCCTTTTTCCACCCTTTTATGCCTTTGTCCAAGCACTTGGCAAGTGGCCAAGCAAAGGACTTCGACAGTCGCTTATCATATTTGGTCAGTGTCTACGCACGTGGCATGCAACACACCGAAAGCGTTGTTGTAACAACGTTCCATGCATATTCAAATTGTGATGGCCCCCCCAAGAAAAACGAGAAGTCGGTGAAGAAGTTGGAGACGACGTAGCAGAAATCACAGCAAAAACGCAAATCAAGCCCACGCACTTAAGTGCCACCAAAAAACGTGGCCGCCCCAATCAGAGCACTTGGTCCTTTACCCCCCTTCCCCTTCCCTGCCCAGCCTTTTCCAGGCCATAAAACGCGACAAAAAAAAAAGAAAGCGAAAAATGCGAGAGAAGAAAAATTAAAATACGCACAAAGTTTTGACAGCTGAATTGGCATAATGATGGGGTTAGTGACGCTCCAGCGAAGGGAGGGAGGAGGGGTGGAGGGGGTGTAGGATGGCCAGCCATTGTCACTGGGCTTCTCTGTTTTTTTTTGTTGTGTTGTTGGCCTGGTTGGTAATCCTCCACCAAAAAACTTTGCTTTGGCTCTTGCCCTTTACAATTTTCTTGCCTCCCACTTTGAGTCTCATTCTCTTTTTTTCTTTTGGTCTCTGCGCCATCATCGTTAATTTTATCTACGCAAATGCAAAATAATTACTTTACTTTTTCTTTGGTTTTCCGTTACCCCCGCCCCCTTTCCGCCCCTTCCCACCGCTTTGGCATAACCCTTTTTTTTCCTGCGGGGCAAGCGGCGTCTGTTGAAATTTATGTACTTTTCCTTCGTCTTTTCTATTTCTTCTTTTCAGTTTTTCGCCGCGCTTTTTTTTTTGTATTTTTTTCATCTTTTTGGTATTGAAAAGCGTTTTAAAATTCAGCGCCAGCTGTCCTGCCCTATACATAGATATTCCCACTCTCTATATTTGTATATATATATATATATATATCACTTTACATATATTTTCATTTTCGTCTCATTTCACTTTTTTTTCGTTTTTTTCTTTGCGTTTTTTAATTAAACAAAAGGGTTAAAAAGTTTTCCAGCAGCGTCGCGGTAGAGCGGGACAGTGACAGAGAGAGAAAGAGAGAGAAGAGAGAGAGAGAGAGAGAGAGAGAGAGAGAGAGAGAGAGAGAGAGAGAGCGCTATCTAGAGGAAGTGGGAAGGGGGAGGGGGAATGTAGGCAAATGAAACGGGGTTAAAATCAAAAATTTTGCCCTCAGTTTTCTATTTAGTTTTCATTTATTTTTTAAAAGGAAAAATTTTAATAACAACGATAGGGTTGGACTCGAATTCGGATGCAAATTCAGATTTGGACTTGCGACTTGCGACTCGAATTCGGTCTCATTACCCATCCGCGTCATCGCATTTATTGTCCTGCGTCCTTGCAGCGTCTTGGGGTTAGTCGCACACACAACACAAACAACAACATAAGAAAATAGGAAAAAAAAGAAACAGAATACTAAATATGCTCCTTTGCCGAGTAATCGACTAAAAGATATGCCTTAAACAGCAGCAAACTTAGAATATTTGGAAACTATCAACAAAGTGTCTACAAAAAGATTTAACCTTCTTTGAAGAAAAATATATAATATAATACTTCCAACACAGTTTCTACTATAGGTTATCCCCTTTATAATAGAAAACTTCCAACACAATTTCTGTCCACAATAAGTTTTTACCTTCTTTGAATAAAAACATATAATACAATATTTCAAATACAGTATCTACTATAAGTTTTCTCCTTCCAACACAGTTTCTAATATAAGATTTCCCCTTCCTTGAATCAAATAATATAATATAATACTTTCAACACAATTTCTGCTATAAGTTTTCCACTTTGAATACAAATTTATAATAAAATCGAATATTTTTAATACAGTTTCTACTATAATTTATACTCTTTTTTTAATAAAAATAACTAATATAATACTTCCAACATAGTTGCTACTATAAGTTATCCCCCTCTTTGTATAAAAACATCAAATAGAATATATCCAACACAGTTTGTGATATCTTTTATATATATTCATTCTTTTAATATGAATGAAACGAATTTCATTTAAAAAGCATAAAAAAAACTACTTGAAATAATCAATTTGAAATATCTAAAATACAATTTTATAATCTATAACCCGTAATTTCTATTGTTTTTAACCAAAGCACTTCGCATATATGTAAATATAATTAAATGAAACCACTTTTTCTCCTCACAATAATTTACACTATTCGTTAAATTGTAATGCGTACAGGGTATTTAAAAACAAAACAACCAAATTAATGAAAGCAAGCAACTAAATAAGCCTTATTGCTGAATGATCGACTAAAAGTTATGCTTTAAACAGCAGCAAACTTAAAATATTTCACATAAAACTATCAACACAGTGTCTACAAAAAGTTTTTACCTTCTTTAAATACACTTATATAATATTGCAAACATAGTTTCTACTATAAGGTGTCCCCCTCTTTGAATAAAATGATATAATAGAATACTTCCAATACAGTTTCTACTAAAGTTTTCCCTTTCGTTGAATATTGAAAACCCCGAATTTTAATTAAAACCCAAAAATAAAAAACTATTGTTTTCATTCAATTTTAAGAAAGTACTTGAAAGAATCTCTTTCAAATATCTAAAAAACTATTTAGGAACTATAACTCGTTACATCCATTATTTCTAACCAATTCAATCAGCATATAAAAAAACAGTTGAATAAAACTACCTTTTTCTCTTCTCACAATAATTTACCCCTTTGGTTCATTTTTAATGCGTACAGGGTATTTAAAAACAAAACAACACAAAAAGAAAAAAAAATGAAGCATATTAATGTAATTTTTGTGCGGCGTTTCATTTTTCTCTTTAGCTAAAACTACATTTGGAGCTGGAGTTGAAGATGGAGTTGGAATTGGAGCTGGCAAGTGTTGTCCCAACTTTTTCCCCTTTTCCCCATTTTCTCTTCTTGTTCTACTCGTTTTTTAAATGCCCTTTTCTTCATACTTTCTTTTTTTTGTTTGGCTCACTTTGCCTTTCATTTTTTTGGGGCATGTGTTTATCTTCACGTCTCAGTTGTCCGATTTTCACTGGGGGCTTTCCTTTGACTTAACTCACCGGACAACAGCAAATGGAAATTGTATAAATGTTTCATTACATTAATTTCACTTTGAAGCGCCATAGAATAGGCAAAAACCGAAGAAGAAGTGAGCATTGAAATTGGGCAGTTTGAAACTTAAGATAGTTCTTTGTTTGACATTATTTAAGTAATTAAGTTGATGTCGCTATTCATGAATAAGCGACTGTAATTGATGATAAATTGAATTTATTTTGAACAAAGTTTGAAGTAAGTTTTTTAAAAAGGAAGAATTTCTAAACAAAGTTCTAAGATCATAGAGTAAATTAAAGATTGAACATAATCGTAATAAGCAAATTTGATAAACTCCTACGTTCATCAGATATACATACATATATATAAGGTGATATATATTCAGAACCAACTAAAAAATGATGTCCCAAGTTCATAAAGTAGGTTAAAGATTAATCATCTTGTTAATTCATAACATTATTGCATTGCTGAGAGATAAAAAGTATTAAATAGGCAAATGCTAACGAACAAATAAGATATGAAAAAGAATAAATATATTCCTTACACATCCTAAGATCATACGACAGATAAAAGATTAAACATATTCGGTACAAACAAATTAATAACATTTTTAGATAGTAAGACTCATAAGAAATCAAACCTATTATTTGCCTTTTACAAGAACTAAAAATAAGACAAACATAGTTTGAACTTTGTCGAGGTTTTGTTTCATTGCTGAGCGATATAAAAGTTTAAGTATATGCCTAACAAACAAATTAGATATAAAAAAGAACAAATATATTCCTGGCAAAGCTTTGACAACCTAAGATAATACGACAGTTGAAAGATTCAACACATTAGTTACAACTAAATACATATTATCTTTAGATCATTAGACACTTAAGGGACTAAAACCTTTGCACAATTAGTAACAGCATTAAAAAGTCTTTGTCGGAGATACATATATTGCATTGTGATTTCACTTTTAATAATCAATAAGAATATTTCTAGTTTTCTCGCTTAATCAACATTCCTGCTACCTTTTCGCAATTAGTAACAAAATTACAAAGTTCGTAATTATAGTTGGAACCTTGACGGAGATTTATTGCTTTGCTAAGTGATATAAAAGTTCAAATATATTCCTAACAATCAAATTAGATATAAAAAAAGAATAAATATATTTCTTACAAAGATGTGACATCCTAACAACTGCTAAAAGATTAAAGATATTCGTTGCAAAAAAAAAAATAAGTTTTGGAGATCTTAAAACTCATTAAAAATTCAACAAATTCATTACCTTTTCACAATTAGTAACAACACTATAAAGTCCGTACAAATAGTTTGTACTTTTTCGGTTCTGGTTTTCTAGCTTATTCAACATATTCATTACCCTTTCACAAACAGTAACAGCATTATATAGTACGTAAAGATAGTTCGTCTTAGATTTGTTTCATTGCGCTTCCACTTTTTATAATCAGCAACAATATTTCTAGTTTTCTAGCTTGTTTAACTTTCTTGAATAATATAGTGAATAGCTCTATAAAAAGCACCTCAGCATCAGAGCTACTCACTTGCCCAACGTCTATTCATCTCTTCCACTATCTCTGCCACAAGTCGAGTTCAGTTCACATTCCCTTTCCACCGTGTGGCATCCACTAATGCTGCTTGTTAGTGGCCTCAGCTAGCTCAACAAGTTTTTCGGGTAGTGTTCACATTAGCTCAGCTTTCAGTGCTCTCCATGCCTTCGATATGACTTCCACCTCCACATCAAGTGTGTGCACAAATCATACGGTTGAAAAGGAGAAGGAAGAGATGGAGGAGGGGGAGAAGGGAGCTGGCACAATTTAAACTCACATGCAGTCGCATTTATTTCTATTCAATTTGATAATAACCCAAGTGTGCGTAGCTCTCGCAGGACCTCAGGTCCTTGTGGATTTCCTCTCTGTATGTTAAGGGGTAGGGGAAGAGAGTTGGAGAGTGTAAGGAGTAAAGGGAAGGGGGCGGAGGCATAAGCAGCAGCTGCTTGGGCGGCCACAGTGGAGCATTTAGAGTGGACGCAATGTATCAACGGCTGCTGCTGCTCCTCCTCCCTCTCCCTCTCCCTCTCCTTCTCCACCTCTTTTAGGCCAGCCTCTGATGTCTTCTTCTGCCTCTGCACGCACTTTCACTTTCGCTTTCACTTTCACTTTGAACGAAAAGCGAAAAAAAAAACAACACGCAGAAAGAAAGAAATTGCCATCTTCCCGCTCGCCAGCAAAAGTGAAACTCATTTTCCCCTTTTTTTTCACTTTAGGCCACAGCAACGCCTACAAAAAGAAGCACAGCACAAAGTAGGAAGAAAAAAAACCCTAAAAGAGGAATACGTCCGAGCGGCGAAAGAAGAAGAAGAAGCAGAAGAAGAAGAAGAGAAAATACCCCCTTGAGTTTATAACTTAAAAATTCAAAGCACGAACAAAGTTCTAATTTAAACACCGAAAGAAAGCAAAAAAAAAGCAAAAGAAAACTGAGAAAAAAAAGCGAAGCACGCTGTGAATACATGTCGAAAAAAAAATTGGACATAAAGTGCACGGCGGGCGAGGCGAGTAAATAAAAAAAAAAAAACAGAGGAAGAAGCAGGCAAGAAAGACGAAGAAGAAGAGGAAGCACGAGAAAGCCCAAGACACGGACACAACGCCTTCGTTCTGCCTCCTGCAACTCCCACATTCCCATCAAACTCACTGCGGACAACGGTCCGCACACACACACACCTATACAGACACTAACGCACACACACACGCTTTTAAAATAAAAAGAAGAAGGAAAGTAAAGGGGTGGCAATCGCAAGTTCTTGTGCGAATATAAAGCACAACAACAACAAGAAAAAAACTGCGTAAAAAACGCCAAGAAACAGCAAACAAAAAATTCAAAGAATAATGTGAAGCGCAACTTACCATTTGATCGACTCAGAAGATACCCTTTAAACAACTTATCTCATTTGTTGACCAATTTATTGTTGAAGAGTGCAGTCTGTAAGAAATATAATAATTAAATTAGTGAAATTAGTAAAAGCAAAAAATGAAAAAGAAGAAATGGAAAACAAAAATTAAATAAATGAAATAAGATAGTTAAAATATACAAAAAAAAAGAAAAGGGATAAAGCAAAAAACAAGACATAAAAATAAGACATAACAAAATATAATCAGATGGAATGGAATATAACGGAATGAATGGAATAAAACGGAATGAAATAGAACAAAATGAAATTAAATGGAATAGAATGGAACGAAATGGAATGAAACGGAATGATATAGACTAACATGGAAGGAAATGAAATGGAAGGGAACGAAATGGAATGCAACTGAATGAAATAGAATAAAATGGAAGGAAATGAAATAAAATCAAATGAAATAATTAAATAAATAAAAATTTAAAATGAAATAAGATAAAAATAAATAAAATAAATCATATATTTATAAATTATTGTGTTATAAATCAAATAATAATTGTATACAAAAAATTGATACAAAATACTTTTGGAAAAGCATTGCTCAACTCTACTTAAGTCTAAAGTCTCTAAGAAATACTTTTTCATACTTTTGGTGACATTCGCTTAACATAGTCTTATCAGAAGCGTATTTCTTGTTGGGTGTCTGTGAAACGTTTACGAATGTCACACAAACACAAACTGAAGAATCAAACCATCAATCAAGCAGGCTGAAAAAAGTGTCAATGCTGACCTAGTTCATAGAAAGTGCACTTTAAATTAAATTGTTAAAGACAAAAACTATGAGTAACAATATTGTATGATAGAGCAAGACAAACTAAATAAGAGTTAATAGTTGCTCTTTTACTTCTTTCATCTTTTTATTTCTCATCTACCAACTTTTGTTGATCGCTTTCTTCGTGTCTGACCAATGCGAGAGCTCGACTATGCCCCCTCTTATTAATTAATGTGCTTAGCGTTATGTGCATGCGAATTTATTTATTTCCATCTCCAGCTCCATCTCCTTTGCTTTTCTTTTCTTTTATTTTCGTTTCTGTTTTTTTTTTAATGTATATAAATGTCGATTTTCATTGGCTTCAGAGTCAACCCTTTTGCCTTGCGATTTGCGATTGTGAATGCGGATGCAGCCAAGGGTCTAGGAGGACAACAACTCATTATGGCCATCGTCGAAGCTCACTTATTTACTGCCCATCATCTTATTGCAGCGATACACTCGAGGGAAGGAGGGAAGGAGGGAAGGAAGGAGGGATGGTGGGAGGTAGGGAGAAAGAGGAGGTCAAAAGGGCAAGCGCGAGCTCGATTGCCCCTTAATACCCCGCAGAAGTGGGCGGGTCAAGCGAGTTGCTTCAATTGGAATTGCTAGCCAAGCAAAAGCACTTGAACTCTTTCACGTTAATGGGCAAGTCTCATCCTTATGATATTTGTGGTATAATATAAATTATCATATAATCTATCTATACTAAGTTAAGTTAAAGCTATATCATTTTATTTTTAACTGAGATCTTTTAAAATCTTTTCCCTAATATCTTAATATAAAATTCTGTTACAAATTTGAAAATGATTTAAGAAAAAACATGTCACTACTTCATTTCATTTTATATATCTAATATATTCCTCTCTCTCTCTCTTTCTTCTCTATCTTCTCTGTCTTTTCTATCTCTCTCTCTCTCTTTCTTTCTTCTGCATCTCTCCCGCTCTCTCTCCCTTTACTATAAATATCTCTGCATCACAATATCATGCATCTCTAGTGTAATTAATTAGTATTTATCGCATTGTATCTTTTTTACGTGTTTTTTTGTTTTAATATTTTATAAGCTTTACGCAAAAGTACTCAAACTCTTTAACGGCAAATGGTCAACTTTAATTTGTATGACATTTATTATTATATATATAACATACAGCTGCAAGTAATATTCATTTATACTCGACACTATTTTAAACTGCATATCTATGAAGGCATTTCCTAAATATTTTAACCTTAGATCTTTTCAAAGTTCGAAAATTGTTAAAAGTGATGGACTATTTCATTTCTATTTATACATACTATAAGTGAATTCTTATCTTTATTTCTTCCTAGAAATTTTAGCCTTAACTCTTTTCAAAGTTTGAAATGTGTTACAAAATAAATTACTACACTAATTTTTTTAATATCTACTATGCCCATCTCTGCTTCATAATATAAAACGCATTATCACTTTTTACTTTCTTTAAAAAGTACTTGAACTCTTTCACGGCAAATGATCAATTCTCATTTTTATGATATTAATGGTTTATATAATCTATCGAGGATATAATCTATCTATACATTTATTAAACTTTAATTATTTGATTTTATTTTTAACTTCTAAATCTTTGAAAGTATTTTTCCAAATATTTTACTTTTAACCTGTTTGCTTATCTCAATCTTTTTACTCTTCTTGCTATAATTCTTATAGCATACATATAATATCTCTGCAAGACAATATGATGCATTTATATAATAATTAAACACTTTGAAGCGCAATGCCAAGTCGCACATTAGCATTTATCGCATTCCACTTTCTCTATATACACTTTTCTTATTTTATAAGCGGGGCAATAACTTTTTCGAAAGCTGCGTAGGCTTTTTGGATGATGGGCGGGACGGAGGATGGCAGTACAAGTAGAAGAAGGGTGACTACGCAATTATGTTTAATTGGACCTTGTGGGCCTTGTCTTTTGTTTTGTTTCAGTTTTTTTTTTGTTGCTCTCCACTCTCCTTTTTTAAGAATGTTTCTTTTTTTGTTGTTGTTGTTGTGCTGGGGACTTGAAAGCAGAGCTTAGTTGTTTTTTTCAAGAAGTATATAGAGTGCTTATAAGAGGCTTCAGGATGATATAAATGTGATGGACAGCAGTTGGATGAAGGAAGGGAAATGGGACTGCGCTGTAATAACAATTCGAAATCACTTAATGATGTCTCAACTTTGATATTCTATGCTATGCAAAATTGTGAGGATTTCCAAAGGATTCCAGCACGCAATCAGCAGCAATCAATGGCAAACAAAAAGTTTGCAGTTAATTAAGGAAAGTTAATAATTTTAGGACTTGCAACAAAGATCCGAAAATTTGTTTGGAATCTATTTGTGCTTGAAAATAGCACATTAATTAGAGCTAAGATTGATTTTGAAATAATTATTCTTTTTTAAGATAAATGCAAAAATGAAGAAATTTGCGAGCAAACCAAAAAATGAACGAATCTTTATATTTTATTGTAAAACAGAAAAAAGTTCCCATACAAAATTCCCAACAATCTTTGCTTTTATTACAGCTCTAAGAAAACCTTTTACTCATTTAAAAATATACTGGAAAAAGACTAAAGCATAAGCTTATCTTTATTTTAAATTACACTGAAAAATATCTATTTCTATAGTCAAAAACATTTGTCTATAAATTTGTGTTCTTAACATAAGACCACTTTAAGAATCTTAATCTTTAAACGAAAAACGAAAAACATTAGTCTAAAAAAATGCCAAATTCTCTAAATGACAGCAAAAATATTAGATTTAGTTTATAAAATACTGTAATCCATTGACATTCCTATAGTTTTTATCTAGCTTTGAGACATTTCGATCTTGCAATCATAACGTCTTGTCTAACATTAAAATTTATATGTTCTTGACGCTCTTTTTAGACCAAAATTTCTTAAATCACGATATTAAAACTTTTCTTTTTCTGGGTACTGCCAAGAGGTGTCAATTGCTTAGACTAACAATCTGGTATATTAAGTACACTATGGTATATTTTGAATGTAGTACTGTTTCAATATACCAAATATATATTTTGGTATACTTTTTTTAGTACTTTGTGGTATATAAATTTGGTATATTTTAAAAATGGTTAACTGGTATCTCACAGTCGAGCACACTCGACTGTAACTTTCTTACTTGTTTCCTTAAGTGAAGTTTCACACATTTAAGTTCTTGTCAATATAAGTGAAAAAAGCTCAAATAAATTTAAAAGCACATTTAAACAAATTTAAAGGAAAATGATCAAAAGTGTTAATGGCTCAAGTTCTTGATCAAAAGCTCCATTAAATTGAATATTTTGGGCTAACCTACAAAGAGAGTTGGTTTCAAATTTCGTTGTAGTTTTAAGGGCTTTTTGCAAACACACTCATTTGGCTCATTACGGTTTAAGTATTCGAATTAAGCGCAACAAATTGTGTTGGACATTTAAATGAAATGGCAACAACGGAGCTGAAATAACTATAACAACCGAGAGAATGACAATCAAAGTGCAAAAATGTTTGCCACCAAAAACTTTTGTGAATGACAGTGAAAAAACAAGAAAAACATGTAAAACAACAGCAGCAATGATGGCAAACAAATAGCTGAAACTATGTAGAAATGCCACATTTACGTCACTTAAGCTGCACGTTTAGTGGCAGCTAACACACACACTTACTTATACACAAACACACACACATACAGTCACACACACACACACACACGTTACACACACACACACGTTACACACTTGCAGTTACAGCATAAATTAAGTTATTTTGATAATCAAAACTGAAAAGCGAATGTTTGTGTTAGACGACAACAACACAGCTGGCGGTGCTCAGGGAGAGGGGAGGGGAGGGGTGTGGAGGAAGTGGGTGGCGGCAACACGGAACATGGGCATTCATTTGTAGTTTATAGTTGTAGTTAGTTGGCAAGTGGGAAGGTTTTTGGAGCCTGCTTGCTGGTTTCTGGTTGTGTTCTTCTAAGGGTTGTTGCTGCCATTGTCCATTGTTGTAGACGCTTTGCATTTTACAATGCCAGCGGCCACACACTCACACACACACACACACAATCAGTTGCTGGCCGTAACCCCATCAGGCTATCGCCTTCCCCCTCCTCACTCCCACTCCACCCCTCAACAGGCAGCCAACATAGTTAGCACAATTGTGTTGCATACTTTCTCGGGCATGCGTCAAAGCGAGATGCCAAGTGCGTGTGTGTGTGTGTGTGTGTGTGTGTGTGTGTGAGGTACTCTGCATATGGCTGTGTGTGTGTGTGTCCAACAACTGCCCAACTGCTGGCCCCGCACACACACACACACACACACTCAGCCTCTCTCCCATACAGACACACACAACTTACAGTTTTAAAGGCAGCGCACCACCTTCAAGCACACACACACACACACACATACACGCATACACATGGCAACTAATTTACCTACGCCAGCAGTTTTCGGCACACACACACACTGACACACACACATGTATGCAAATTTTGCAATGCTTTATTTGGGGGTTGGCCGCATGTGTGTGTTTGTAAATGGTGGAGGGGGAAGTGGGAGTAGGAGTGGGGGCAGAGCGTGGACTAGGCAAATGCTGCCTCGTCATTGTGCTGCTGCCTCTTCTTGGCTTCTACTTCCACTTCCCCTTACCCACACCCCCTCCCCCTTATCTTCTTCTTACCCCACAGCCCCCTTTTGGTTATTGCCTCTGTGCTCGCCATTCTCAAAGTCGTTAGGCTGCCTTTTTGCCCATTGTTGGACGCTCTCTCTCTCTCTCTCTCTGTGTGTGTTTCCTCCTTTCACTTTTGCACTCCCCCCCCCCCCTCCCCCTTTGTCCGCTGCAGCCACCTACTGCCAATGTCCATTAAGAAGCGAGCAAAAAAGCACAAAGAACCACCGCATGCTGCATACACATTTTAATCTTTAATTTATGGCTTATTCAAAACTAATGACACTGAAAGTGTCCACGTCGCCGCCTCTCGTCGTCTGCTGCTGCTGCCGCCTTTGTTGTGTTGCAAGCGAAAACCAAAAGGATTGACTGCCACATGAAAGGCTTGGACAACACTTTGTGCCATTGTTCTACTCATTACGTAGCCGGGAGAGATTGAGCGATAGAAAGAGAGAGAGAAAGAGAGAGAGAGAGAGAGTGGAGAGAAAGTAAGACTACGTGCACACTGAAATTGCAGTTCTCTGAGTTTCAATATTTTGACATTCCTGCAACCAAACACTTTAACAATACCTCACCGAAATTTCCCACTGAGAATAGCACTACAAAAATTTCGAACTTGAAATGTTGATCTTCAAATTCGAAATTTCTAAAAATCTTATGCTCTTTAGAAAATTAACAAAGATTTAAAAAAAATTGAAAAAAAAATTAAAATATAATGAATCATGAATTTAAAACAGAAATCCTCCAAATGCGATATACCACTTCTTGTTTTAAATTCTTTACATATATAATATTAACACTTTAATAGAATAATAGGAAAAGAAACGAATTTCACAACTGAAGGTGTTTAAAATACCTATAAAAAAAAAACTACAAGTCTTTTTAGCATTTTCTACTGAAACAGTTAAAATTAAAGCCAAAATAAGTAAGAATATAAAATATATCAAATTAATTTGAGGTATATTAATTTGGTATATTTTATATTCTTACTTCTTTTGGCTAAAAAGACCTGAAGTCTACTAAAAATATAGTACATTAAAAAAAATTAGATTGTCAGCCAAAGCTACTAAGATCCTTAATAAGTGTGCGTTTACGCTTAACACAAAAAAATTTGGACTCTGATTAAGAATATATTACCTTATAGGGTCAGAGATGTCTCCTTCTGGCTGTTACATGCATTTGATGGAGGTACAAAGTTGTAATAGCTTTCAAAGGTAGCGGGTATAACAATATAAGATGCTTAATGTTGAATTTTTTTGGAATGAAAACCTAAGATAACTAGTTTAGCTAACTATCTTAAGTATACATTTAAATAATCCATCCAGTACAATGACTTGAATGTTCTGTAATCTAAAAGGTTTAATCCACAAGTTTTAAGTTATTCAATAGAATGTAATTTATGTTTAAAGTTCTATATTATTTCATGTCACATCAATTATATTCAACTTCAACACTATTTAATTTCTATATTCAACAACCCCATTCAAATTAAAAGTATTATAATAATATATATTCATATTCTAACATCAATTTACAATTTGAATTTATTAATTTAAATAACTAAGTCTGGCTGCATTTCATAATTGTATATTTCCATATTTCTATCTATCTGTCGTTGACTATTCTTAATACATCTATTAAAATGTTAATTTATTTTATTTTTTTTTTAAATTTTCTTTCATTCATTAGTTAACTATTTTTTACATATCTATTAAAATGTTCAGCTAATCTAATTAAGAATTTCTTTACTTTATTTTTTATATTTCCATTCATTTGTCGCTAACTATTTTAAGTACATCTATAAAATGTTCAGCTAATCTAATTAATAATTTCTTCATTTTTTTTTATATCCATTCATTTTTCCTTAACTGTTTTTTAGACATCTAATAAAATGTGCATCTAATTTTTTTTGTTTTATATCTCCATTCATTTGCCATTAACTATTTTTGTATGTCTATTAAAATTCTCTACCACTCTTTTTTCTCTGGTATTTTTGTTGTCTCAGTTTCTGCTCTGATTATTTTCAAGTAGGAAGTTTTTTAGTTTCGTGCTCTGTTGAAATTGTAGCAGTGTTCACTTGACCGCCGCTTGACGCTGTTGAGGCCAAGTCGAGGCAAGGAAGAAGTAGCAAGGAACAAGGAGTAAGCCAAGGACCAGCAGCAATAGATAAATACAGGATGCGAGTAGTTGGCTGTCATTAGATATGCCTGGCAACCCTTAAACCCTATGCAAAAACCCATAGCAATGTGTGTGTGTGCGTAAGTGTGTGTGTGTGTGAGTGTGTGTGAGTGTGAGTGTGTGTCTCAAATTGTTTGCCATTTGTAAGCGTTGTATGTTTTAGGCCTTTGCCTCGTTTGCTGTTGTTTTAAAATTAAAATGAATGCCCGCAAGCAATAACTACGACAAGCCCCACCACCCATCTACCACCCATCACCCCCCCCCCCCCCCTCCCTTCTCTATACCCCCCCCCGCTGTACCCCTTGCCCAGAGCTAGAGCAATCACCCACTACACTGCTCCCGGCTGCTGTCCAAGACAAGCCAACATCATTATGCGTAGCTGTGTGTCCATGTGTGTCTCTCTCTCTCTCTCTCTCTCTCTTACTCCTTCTCTCTCTCTCTTTTAAGTTCCATGTGTGTGTGTGTGTGCGAAATAATCTCGTAAATTACGCAAAAAAGGAAACACGCCGCCAGGAAGACAGAGCCCAGGAAGCAGAAACGACCAGAGCCGAAGTCAAAGTCAGAGTCGACTCGAATCGAGTTGAGTTGAGTTGAGTTGAGTAGTTGTCGTTTCTATGGCCGGTGGTTGGCTGCTGTTGCCAGACGACGACGCACCACGTGGACCATAGACCACACACACACAACACACACACTCACACACACACACATACGGCCTGTTGGCCATGGCACAAAACTACATACACAACAACCACCAGCTAAAGAAGAAGAAGCCTGAGCAACGTCTGCTTTGGAGCCGCTTAAATAGTTGAAAATCTCATTTTAAACTTCACTCTCACTCTTCCTTTATTTTTGGCTAGTTCTTTTTGGCTTAAACACAACTTGCACAGCAATTTATTGCCGCTTCAACTACGCATAAGTCGCAGGCAAAGAAGAAAGCGTATAAAAATGAATACAGCTTAAAAAGTTGTGGCCAAATTCGTAACATTTGCTTAACATTTACTTAACTTGTTGTAAAGAATATTTAACATTTCGAATTTCCTAACATTTAACATAGTTTGACCTGTTATTATGTTTAGCATATTTAACATTTCAAAATTCCTAACATTTGCTTAACATTCAAGTTAAGTGTATTTTAAAACCTACTGCATAAATATTCCCTTAGCTCTTTTAACACTAAACTCATTTCAGAAAACTTAAAAAGTCGTTGTGGTCATGTGAAAATAAATATATTAAAGCAGGAAAAATAACAGTTCACGAAATTAAAAGATTAGAAAGTAAAACGGGAAGAAAGCCGATTTTGACAATTTAATACATCAAGAAACTACTGAAATATACCGACAACTATATTTGGTATAATGATTTATTACTATTTTCAATAAAACTAAAATTATACCATATTAAGATTAAGCGTAAAAAAACTAAAATATACCTCAAGTTATATTTGGTATATTTTCATTCAAAATATACCATTGAGTAAAAAATACACCAAATTGTCAGCCAAAGCAGCTTAAATCCGATTTCAAAAATCGTTTTTTTGCCATACAAAAGATGTTCTAAGTAACTTGATAAAATTTTTATTCTGATCGCAACTAAATTTTCAGGAATAACAAATTTTTAGTTATTATTGTTTGTGCTAAAAATCGCGACTAATTTTAAAATTACACTTGATTTACGATTTTTTTGTTTTCTTTATGCGGTTTAAAAATTCGTCATGCTGATTGACTTAAAAACAAAAGATTTGGTTAAGATCGAACAAATATAGAAACTAAGCTAACTCAATTCACGATTCGTTACAATATTTAAGGTTTGTTTTTAATTAAAATTGCTGTATTTTCAGCTCACATTTGATTAACAAAAGTTAATGTCGAAGCTCCAGATTCTGTTTCAGTAAAATTTGCATCTATAATTATATATGAAATATGAAGATTAATTTCTTTGCTCTTTCAATGTAATTTTGTGGTGATTTTACAATGGGAAACTACGCAATTGAATTGAAGCAGCCCTCGCAAGAATTACACACACTTATATACATACATACATATATATGAACGTATTTGTATATATAAGTTTGTATATACATATATACATATATACGTATGCAGCACATTGTAAAATCCGTTCCGTTTTTTGGACTCCCAACTCCAGCTCGAGCTTCTTTGCTGCCAGCAATTTTGACAGCGCCCAGCTTCAGCTTCAGCTACAGCTACAGCCTCAGCCTAAGCATCGTGTGTCCATTCACAACACTTGCGACGCACAATGTTGCCTACCTCAGTGTGCCTGCTCCCCCTTCCCCTCCTTCTGTATCTCCCCCTTCCACACCCACACACACATACGCACACTTGGAGGACGTCTGCGTTAGTCCTTTCGGCCGCACACACACACTCTGGTCCACTTATGATGAGTTTACATTTTGGAAAAGCGAGACATGAAAATGAAAATTGGGCAAGGAAACTTGCCAGCAGCAGCAGCAGCAGCAACAACAACAAAAGAAAATCGCCCTCAACTCGCACGCATCTCTCATAGTACAAGTCCTTGTTATACCCGGCATCACTAGCGCAAGGGGGTATGACAATTTGGCAGCGCAAGTATTCTTTATTTGAAAACATACATTCCATGCATTAAGAGGCTATAGGATGAAAACTTTCCTGTCTATCACTTCTCCCATATAATATACTGCAACGATCATACAGTAATGAATACTGTCATAAATATATATTCGACGAATATACTGACATGCATATACTGTCAAGAATTTACTGCCAGGAATATACTGTAATGAATATACTACCATATACAAACATAAATATACTACCATGGAATATACTGTCATAGAATATAATACAAAATGACAAGTTATATATATGTATATATATATATATATAGTGTAAAGAATATACTGCAGCGAATACTATTATGAATATACTACTAGAATATACTGTAATGAATACACTATACTGAATATACTCTAATAAATATACTACCGAGGAATATACTGTTATGGAATGTAATGCAAAGTGACAATTAAATATAATTATGTATATACTGTAATAAATATACTGCAACGAATATTGACATGACTATACTACCGTGTATATATGTACTCTCATTGAATATACTGCACAGTGACGATCAAATATATATATACTTCAACGAATATACTGTCATGATTATCATGATTATAATCTAATGTATATACTGGCATGGATATACTGTAATAAATATATTGTGTTATGAATATACTATAATAAATATACCATCATGAATATACTACCACAGAGTATACAGTCATGAATATATTGTAATGAAAAATACTGTCTGAAATATATTGTCACTGTAATGAATACAATGTATTGTACTGTAATAAAAATAATGCCTGATATATAATGTAATTAATATACTGTCATTGAATATACTGCAATAAAAATACTGTCTGAAATAACTTTAATTAATACGCTGCCATTGAATATTACTGTCTGAAATATACTGTAATCAATATACTGTCATTGTATATACTGTACTGAACAATTATATACCATCATTAATATACTACCATGGAGTATGCTGTCATAAATATATTAAATCAAAAAAATACTGTCTGAAATATACTGTCATGTATATACTATAATTAATATACTGCCCTTGAATACATATACTGTAATACATATACTGACATATTCTTCTATTATTCTATTCTATTCTATTATTTTACTATTCAAGTAAAACTTTTAAAAATTAGATTTCATCAATTCGCTTAGTAGTATTGAACTTCTTTCAGCTTAGCGAGTATCTCAAAGTCGACTACACTCAACTGTTGCCTTTCTACTTGTTGTCGTTGTCGCTGTCGTTGTAGGCGTGGCAGTTGGGCGGCTGTCACACATTCAAAACAGCTCAAAGCAGCTCAAAGCAGCTTGAAGCAGCTGCTGCGAGGCCAGCGGGCAGCTGAAGAGGAGGCAGGCAAGGAAGGCAGTGTAGAGAAGAGAAGAGCGGAGGAGAGAGGAGAGGGGAGCAGAGTAGCTGGCATACAGGAAGCCAAATGTGGCCCGTCGCGCTGTCCGCACCCCTTGCTCCTGCTCTCCTGCTCTCCATCTAAAGCTGCCCGTTACATATGCATATTTTGCAAATGTTATGTGTGGGGGAGAAGCTAAAGCTGAGGCTGTAGCTGTAGTTGTAGCTGTGGCCAGACGGCAAGGAAGAGGCATGAGGCATGAGGCATGAGGAAGGGGCAACAGCGATGTACAAATGAGCTTGAACAAGGACGCAAGCAAGATGTATGTGAGGCATGTGTGTGCGAGTGCGAGTGTGTGTAAAGTGTAGACGATGGCCAGGCGGAAAGCTGACTGTGGACTGTGGAGAAAGTGAAAGTGAAGAGTAGTGCAAAGGGTGTTCTAGCTAGCGCAGGGCAAAAGCGGGAGGGGAAGGGGAAGCGAGGCACGGACGTCGTGTGGACGACGGCGATGCTGACTTTGAATGTCCATGTAGACATTTTGCAATTTTGAAATACATGCGCAGTCACACACACGCCATACACACACACACACGCACACACACACACACTCCCACCCACTCTCACATACGTCACAAACACACACACACACACGCTTTTTACGCACACTTGTGCGAAATGCTTTTAACATTTTCTAAGATTCAAATTTCGTAAATTATCCCTTTGCGAGCTGCTTTGTGTATGAGTGTGTGTGTGTGCTTGTGTGTGTGTATGCATGCGTATGCGTGTGTGTGTGTGTGTGTGTTGTTGTGCCTGGCAGCTTGGGTTATCGATGGGCGGCTCGTGTTGCGTCCATTGGCCAAAAACTAAACATGCGACACAAGTCACGACGTCGCCCTACGCGAGTTGCCTTCTGGATTGTCTTCCTCTTCCTCAACCCCTGCTCCACCCCTTCTCCTCTTCTCCCTTTTCATCTCCTACATTCCCCTACCCCCTCCCCACCTTTAGTTGCCTGCTTTAAAATACAACATCGCTCGCTTGGGAGCAGCTTAATGTGCCGCCTTAAACAGGTAAATTTCCATTGCATATTTTTAGGCGTCGCGAGTAAGGCGCGATTACGCGGCGTATGTTGCATGCATCTTGCAGCTGAGTAAATTGTTTAATAGTCAGCTGTATTTTAAGCTGAAGCTAAAAACTGAGATATGAAATAAGATCGACTCATTAAATGCTGATTAAAAGTTGTTAAGAATAAGCATTAAATATTAATGGAATGCAAGAAACGGTTTCAATTATGCTATATAATATTTTACAACTTAAGTATAAAATTAGAAAAAAAAAAAAACAAACAATAAAAGCGACTACACAATTTCAAAATTGATGTGCACTTTGTAGAAATTATTGAAATTACAAGTAGTTTAATTTCATTTAAATTTTTTATTAACAAGATTGTATTTAAGTTAAATTGAAAATTTGCAAATCTACATTTTAAGTTTAAGGTAGGAAACAAAGATTAATGTTCAAACTAGTTTAGGCTCAAAAAGTTTTATCTTTATTTTCTTTAGTACATAATCTAAAAGATGCTCAACTTCAAGCTAATCTAGAATGTTAAATAGTAAATTTAATTTAAATTGATGTTAAGTAGCAGTTTATAATTGAAGCAAATGTTTGTAAAATTATTTTATAACAAAATTGATCAAAGTAAGAAATAATAATTTCAATATGAGTTTTTTTAATTAAAAGTATTAATTGAATCGAGGTAAATAATATGATAGATTTGATAGCGAGAATATGTCTAAGATTAAGCTCAAGTTCAAGCTTCTTTAAGCTTCCAAATTAACTGTTTTTGGCGCCATCTTAAGCTCGCATTAAAGTAGAAGTTTAAATTTGAGAAGAGCTACTTTTAGACATTATTTGGTCTTCCCTTGCTATATAGACTCCTCTCCTCATGAATTATAAAAGATTAATGTAGAAGTTTTACTTAATATACCAGATTTGTTAGCGAAATTATATATATAAAGTTTAAGCTCAACCTAAAGCTTAGTACTATCTAGAATTCTAGCTGTTTTTAAAGCTTCAAGATTTTTGGTGCTTTCTTAAGCTCGCCTTAAAGTAGAAGCTTAAGTTTGAGTAAAGCTCTTTCTAGGTCTTCTTTGGTCTTCCTTTGCTATATAGACTCTTCTCTTTATGTCTGCCCATTTGGTGTTTCTCCTTGTTCCCCTCTCCACTCCACTCCACTTCCACTTCCACTCCCACTTCCACTCCCACTCCCACTTCCACTTCTCTCCACACTCTTCACAATTTCTTCAGCCTGCCTGTGGTTGATTACCCCCGTCCCCTCGCTAACCTAAAAGTCTGCTGTTATTGTATTGGCCACTCTCTCTAAGCTTAAGTGTGAGTGTGAGTGTGTGAATGTTCTTGTGTGTATGTGTGTGCGTGTGTGTATGTTGAGTAGTTCAAATTGTATTTACTGTGTGCGCTGGCACTTTGCATACTCGCAGCAGCTTTACGTTTGAAATTAATTTATTTTGCCAAAGCGCGCGACACACACACTCTCGCACTCTCACACACACATGTATGTATGTACATACATACGTATGTAGATACAATTGGCCATTGGCAAAGTGAAAGTGTTGGACGTCGCGCCGTCGACGTTTGGCGCTCATCTTTGTGCCTTTTGCCTCAATGTCCGCGCATTTGGTTGGCTGCCAACTGAACTTTACGCTATCATCCGGCATGTGTGTGTGTGCGTGTGTGTGTGTGTGAGTGTGTGCTTGTATGTGTAGTTGCCATGCGGTTAAAAAGGTATCTCAAAGATACTAAATACTTTATGCATGAATGTGCCAAATAGATTTACGAGAAACCAGAAACGAAAACGAGAAGGAGAAACGAGAAAGCAACACAGCCCTTGGCCAGTCCAAGCTCCCTCTCCTTCTCCCACTCCACACTGTGTGTGTGTGCGTGTAAGCCACCACCACACACATACGACCATGTGTCATACATGTGTGTGTGTGTGTGAGTTTGTGCGCGTCGATATTAAATTTAAATTGGCGCTTGGATATTTTAGAGTCAGCAGAGCAGCAGCAGCAGCAGTGGGCAGCAAAGAAAAGAGAGAAGGAGGAGAGCAGGAGAATGGGGAGGACAGCAGCACAACGGTCACGATGCCTTGCAATTAAGCTTTATGTGAGAGCCGCGTATGTGTGTGTGTGTGTAATATATGTAGCATTACAGGGAGCATGGTTAGTTGCCCATTTGCTTGTGTGTGTATGTGTATGTGTGTTATGTAAAGCCTTAAATATTAATAAGAGTTACAATTTTTAATGATTAAAAGTTGGCGCATGTGTGTGTGTGTGCGTGTGTGTCAGAGACAGAGAGCAAACGAGCAAGCTTAGCAAAAGTACAGTCAGACAAAATGCCAGTCAAGTTTTGACAAGTGTTGTTCTCATCTCATCCCATCTCACTTCATTCCACCCATTCCAACACCCATGCCAAAAAGAAGAAAAGAGTTCATCAAGACAAAAAGAGCGCACAGCACACATTGCACTAATTAAAGAGAGCGCAGCAGCAGCAACGGACGCATCGCTAATTGCCGAACAGTGTGCAATGTCAACAGCGACAGCGAATAGTTGTTGCTGTCTATGCTAATAGCTAAGAGAGTTAACAGAGTGCGACAGCTGTACACAGCTGCTGCAATTTAACAGTGGACAAAAGTCCAGCTTGCTTGATTGATGAGCGCGACTGCGACAGCAACAACAATGCAAAATGCAAAATGGGAAATGCACTTGTTGCTGCTGTTACTGCTGTTGCTTCGGCGCTGCTTCGTTTATCAGGGGGCGAAACATTTTGTTTACGTTTGATTCATAAAAATGTACGTGCAAAAAAAGGCAAACCGAGGGAGGGAAAAATGTAAAATTAGAGCACAGTGGGGGGAAACACACAGACAAAACACATTGTATTTGCATTTGAGTTTGCGTTTGTTGTATGCAACACACATGTTGCACATACCACAATGCATTTTGCAAAGCAGTAGAAATGTATAGTAAAATGTGTGTCTGCATGTGTGTATGTATTGCAAGTACTTCTGCAGTCTGCAGATTAGACACGCACAACGGGCGCAAAAGCAGCAGGCGATGGCGATGGCGACAGCGACAGCGCTGCTGCATTTCTATTTTACAACCCCTCACTCAAAAAGGCACACACACACACACGCAGACACACTGGCTGCCTCTCTCACTCTTTTTACTTTTAATGCATTGCTCATTTAGCAGTGGTAGCCGCAGTCGAAGTCGCTGCTGCAGTCGCAGTCGCTGCTGCAGTCGACGCTTGTCGCACTGAGGTTTCATTGCCATTTTGTTGCAGTTGGCGCGCAATGCGTTGGCATGTTTAACAACGTCGATATTGATGTATGTGTGTGTGTGTGTATGTGAGTGTGCTCATGTGTGGCTGTTGCATTGTTTGCATTTCAAATTGAATTCCTTTAAAATTCAATTCCTGCCCCTATGCATCTGTGTGCGTGTGTTTGCTTCTGCTTGTGTGTTAGCATTTTTGTGTGCGTTGTGCATCTGCTGTTTTTTCTGTCTCTCTGTGTTTTGTTATTTTTCCCATTGCCTTTGCGTGTTACGGCTGTTGTTGTTCTTGTTCTTCTGGTTGTTGTTGTCGTCGTCGTGCATTTTTCAATTATGATTGAGCAGCATTTGTCGTTCGTTTTGTTGTTTTGGTTTGGCTTAGTTCTTTTGTGCTGAATATATGTGTGTTTGTATGTGTGCGTATTTTTATGTCTGTTTTCTCACTTTTCTCCTCAGCTTGTTATTTTGCTAGCGTTTCTCTACATATTATTATTTTTTTTTTGGCTTCAATATTAATTATGAGTGAGAGACTGAAAATGATCTAGCTAAAAATCATAGCAAAATCTTTAAAAAATATGCAAATGACAAAAACGAAGTCGAGAAGAAGAAGTGTTAAGAAAACAAGAAAAAAAAAGGAACAAGAAATAAACAGCCAGCAAACTGTACACTGTTACAAAATTTCACGATTAATAATTGCCCACAATACATATATATGAAAATGTATGCTAAATAATTATGTAAATCAATAAACTCAACTCACATTTACAACTTTTGCTAAATTTGTCAACTCCTGAACATCTTCTTTGGCAGTTGCGTTTTCTCTCTGTGTAATTGGACCATTGTCGCCGTGTGAAGTGCAAATAGATTTTACACAAGATGTTCAGCACGTAGAAAAATCAATAAATATACATACATACATACGTATATGTATTCATGTAAGCAAACACATAACACAAGAAAAAAAAGAACGGTTCAAAGTTTCACTTGCTAATCATATGCGCTCAACTGGAGCATCATCGTTCTTAGCTTGTCGCGCCCACATCACTAAACGTCACCTTATGCAAAGGCGCGTGCGTAACGCAGGAAAGAGCAAAGGCAAGCCTAGCTTCGAGCTTTAAAAGCTGTTGGCCAGCCTGTTTGCTAATTCTAATGCGCAGCACATTTAGTAAAGCTTTGCTGCGCTGAACGAAAGTTGTGCAAAGCTCACTTCTACTTCACTTCGCTGTGTATGATTGTATGTACTATGTGAGTATGTGAGCATACAATGTATGTAAGCCTGTTGACCTAATATCAGTGCCAGGCTGCAAAGCGACAAAGCAACAAAAACTGTGAAGCGCTTATTCATTATGTACATACTAATACACATATGCATACATGTGTATGTTGACATATGAGTGTGTGAGTGTGTATACAGCTCTGGCGCAAAATCAACAGCGAAATGCCAACACCAGCAATAATAATAAAAATAAAAATAAAAAAACAGAAGAAAAATAACACATACAGAAAGACAGCGCAAACTTCAAGCCGGCTTTAGCGAAAAAAAAAACCAAAAGAAAAGAAAACAACAACAAACGCAGGCGCAGGCGTAGAGAAACCACAACAAACGGCGCAGCCGCGACGCTTATTTGCAGAAACGAAGCTGGGTCGGCGGTGGTGTGGGGAGAAAAGGCATGGTGGGCCAGCATGGCTTGGCCCTGAGCCACCATGCGACGATGATCGTGAGTCATCGTAGGGGAGGGCAATATGCTGCGACAACAGCGACGGCGACGTCGCCAGCGGCGGCGCCAACGGCATGTACGATATGTGCGAGTGGCGCTCGCATTACATAAGCCGATGTCTAAGCCGAAGACGCAGCCGAAATTTTACGAAGTTGTTGTTTTTTTTTTTTAGTTTTTTGGAGCTGTGACTGTGAATGAGGCTGCGACTGCGGCGTCGGCTTAAGCTTTTGTTTGTTCTCACTCCCGCTGTTGCTCAGCTCGCACACACTTACACTCTTTCCTCCTCTCTCTCTTTCTTGCTCTCGTACTCTCACGTAATTAAAAAGTAACAGCGCTGACTATGACAGCTGTACGCGCTCAATTAAAAAGTCATTAACTGCCACACATACACACATAGCGCTCGTTAAGAGCATCGCAAGTAAGAGAGCGAACAGACCATAACTCTGGACACTGGACACGCATTAAGGACTTGCAATCGTGCGCCGTGATTGACGCTAACACGCAAGGCCTCGACGTCGACGTCACACGCACACCGACACATACACACACACTCATGTACATGCACGCACCTTGTAATTAGAGTTAGGTTAGACGATGTCGATCTACCTGCGCAGTGCGCAACAGTTGCGTGTCATAAATGCGCCATAAAATAGCCTAATCCCACTGTGCGCACTTGAGCCGGCTGCAGGCTGCAACAGACGGTATCACAGCAACAGCATCAGCTGTCTCAAGATCAAAACTAAAACCACTACCTACCCAGCCCTCCCCTTCCCAACCCTACACCCCAAACCATACAGAACAGGCAGCTTTTAGTCTCTCTTAATACAATTGCTGTAGTTTGTTCTTGTTGTTGTTATTTCCGCTGCTTTTACTCATTCTTCTACTATTTCTTCTTCTGCTGTTGCTGTTTCTGCTCCTTGGCCTTGTCTTGCACACTGTTGCTGTCTACACGAGTAGTAAATACAGTGGGCGCAACTCATTGCAAAATTAATGAAATATTCAATTAAAACCCAAATCTCATAAACAAAAAACTATGAATTTGTACTTTAAGTTAAAGAAATATTATTTGAGCTGCTTCATTTTTAATATAGTTTATATTATAATACAAATTAATACTATAATCAAATAATATTTCTTAAAATTAAGGTATAAAACCGTAGTTACGAGCTTATGAGTTTTTAGCTTTAACAAAAGATTTAAAAATAAAATTGGCTGTGAATAATTTTATTGATTCTCTTTTTTCTATGAAAATAATTTGGAAACCAATTAACGCTTTTAAAATTTCTCTGTAGTCATAATTACATACTCTTACAGTTGCTCAATGTGTATTATTAAACGGACAATAAAAAACTTTTTTCTAAATTGTAGAAATAAACATAAAATAGAAATAGAAATAATAACCAAACGATTTGATAAGTGAAAAAGAGCAGGGTAAATATAATTTACTTTTCTCACTTGAAATAACTTTAATAATAACCAAGTTTCTTTACTTTCAACGCAACCACATTCTTTGCTTTTCATTTTAAAAATACATAATACATACACTAACCCTTAGAGTTGATAAATTCAAGTGGACATTAAATATTACAGATTTACTTTTGCTTAAATATAAATATTTCATTTTAAGTTTTAATGTAACTTATAAAAAAGGCAAATAGAAGTAATTCAAAAAAACATTATCGATTTTCAAATGATTAAGAAGGTCTTTAAGGTCTATTGATTTACAATATGCTAATTTCGGAATTTTATTAGTTTGTTTTCACACTGTACAATCATCCTTTTCCATGTGCCCCCCGACACTTCGACCTCTGCCCACTGTAAAGGCACACACACACACACACACAGACATACACGGGGATCCAGCAAATGATGAGTGCGAGGGGGAGAGCAAAAAGAGATTTTTCGAGCTTGCAAACCGTTTTGTGCCCATACTTTGTTGTTGTTTTTTCGTTTTTTGGGCCTGCCTCTTGCGTTGTCTTCGGCATCGTCTTCTTTATTGTTTTATTGTCAGTTTAGGGATTTGACAATTTGCTTGCTGATTTTTTATGACAATCATGTATGTAAATTTTCGGAGTTCCGTCCCTCTTCCTCTTCCTCTCTCTCTATCTCTATCCCTCTTCCACTGGCTGACTGCTTCAACTTCAACTCTTCCTCAAGGCCCCCGCATAAAATACGTTATGTGTGTCCATGTGTATATTTTTGTATCTGTAGCTGTAGTTGTGACCTGCCTCTGTATTGTGTATCTGTGGCTCTCAACGCTATTAGCTCGCATTTGGCTTACGAGATTTTTAAATACTTTTGGGCCCAAAACTTAAACTCCAACACGGACTGACTGATTCTCCACCCCGTTCTTGGCTGCTATTTTTAGTTTGTCCGTTTTATTTTTGTTGCTCTTGTCATTTTTTATGGTGTGTGCATAAAAGTTGAGTTTATTAATTTTAAAGCGTTGACAAGTTTTACGAGACCAGTGACGCCCCTAAAACAAAAACAACAACAACAACAGCAAACCCAAAAGAACGCCAACGATAAAGAGGAACAACAACAACGAACCACAATAACTAACTAAAAACTAGGCTAGTAGTGTGAGGCGAACGTGCGATTCTCGGCCTCTGATATCGACTCTGGGAATATCTGAGTCAAGCTGGCTAATAGACCAAGAATGTGGCCCACAAAAAAAAGAACTGAATGCGTATGCGAACCAATCAAACCTACTTAATCATGCAAAAGCGTTTACAATGAAACAGCTGTTGGCTTTATACTATGACTCTGTTCGAATCATGAATCAAAAAGCATTGCCACTAAAATGACAAAATTTATTTGTAATTTTAACAATGTTTAGCTGTTTTGTAAACTACAAAAACTTGACTTTAGAGTTTCTTAATTGAATTAAAGCGAATTCATGCGTTAAATCATTTTGTAAGCGTCAAGTTTTTCCATTTAACAATTTCACTTATGTCACAAAGAACTCACTAAGATAGCTGTTGTGGAAAAACTCAATTTTTCTGCAGTTTCCTAACTTTTCGAAAACAATCTTCCACTAAACAAATCTCAACTTGAAACCCCTTTTCAACGTTTCTTCGCTTAATTAAGACGAACCCTAACATGGAAACGTAATATTTATCAAAGGAATTTTATGACAAATCGAAAGCAATTTGTCGCATTTTCCTAGCTATGCTACAAGCCGAGTTTCGACAGTTAGGCACTTAGGCCAAGCTCGACTTGTAGCCGGGTGTAAAAATCAGTTCATAAGGCTGAAATCGAACGTAATGGAAGCGCTCGTTTCTCTTAAGTTTACTTTTTTTATATATACTCACACACATATAAAACGTAATAAATAAATAATCAAAAGCAAATCAAATGCAAAAAAAAAAGAAATGAAAAAGACAATGCAAAAACAGCGCAAACCAAAAACAAATGCAGTAATAGAAAGAGACAGCTGAAAGCGGCGGCGAGAGTGACAGCAACGACGACGACGACGGCGACGTCAGCGAAAACACAAAAACGCACACAGCACATAAACGCTGTCTGTGCTATATACAACACAAATACATACACACACACGCATAAGCACAATAGCAGCGGCAGCGACGCAGGCAGCAACCACTGCCGCTCTGCCGCTGCCACTGCCGCTGCTCTTGCCTGTGCTATGCGCGCACATGTGTGCGTGTGCGTATGCATGTGCGTGTGCCTGTGCGTATGCGAGTGTTTGTGTGTGCTGCCCGCTCTGCCACTGGCGCTGCTGTTGCTGCGGCTGAGGCAGCGGCTGCTGCTGCTGCTGCCGCTGTCAGAATGCCGCTGCCGCATGCACGTCGGTCATTTGTATTTGGAAACACAATTGCGTTCCGTCATTTGTATTTGGAACGCCGTAGCAGCAAGAAGGACACGAGCGAGAGCGACTAAGCGACGAAGCGACGTGCGAACGGAGTGTGGAGCGGCTATTTTAGCTTTTAGCGCCCTTTTTTGTTTCATTTTCTTTAACTAACAACAAAAATAAAACGACATCAAACAAAAACCAAACATACGGCAAACAACAAATTTTTGGCAACATTTTCGGCAAAAAAAAAACTATTTTTCGGACTAAAACATAAATCAAAACAAAAAAAAAAACGAGAAGCGAAAGAGAAAAAACTTTAAAGTTTTTACGTATAATTAACGCGTTTTGTATTGTTTTCTATTGTGTTCGTAAACATAAAAATATATTTTTTTTCTGTTCTTAAACCCCCCAAAAATAAATCGACAAAAGTGATCGTGGTAACCAAAAAAAGAAAAAAGTATAAAAGAGCAAAAAATTTAAGCAAAGAGTAAAACAAAAACTTACCGGCAAAACAAAAAAGAAAAAAGAATCAAAATTCGAAATTAACAACAAGAAAGAAATCAAAGCCAAAAGCAAAGTTGAAAACACAAACACAAAATATAAAAAAAGAGAGTCCAAAAGTGTTCTTCGGTATTTTTTTTTTATGTTATTACTCTTCAGTTGTTTTGTGTTTCGGTGAAGAAGAAGCAGCAAAAGCAGCAGCAGCAGCGGAAGATCAGCAGCAGCAGCATCGAGAGCAGCAAAAATTACAACAACAGCAAAACGAAAACTGCACAAAGCAGCAAAAGGCGCAGCAAAGTAAGCAAATCAAAAGAGCAACAACAACAACAAAAACAACATGGCGCGGTTGACGATCGCATGAGAAATGCAAAAAAAAAAAAAGAAACATTGATAGACATTGATCATAATCAGCTATATAGTAAATTGCAAACTCACTTTTTTTGACATCCATGTGTGTGAATGTGAATGTGTGTGGAGGAGAGAGAAGACACAAAACTATAAAACAGTGTAACACAGTAACAACAGCAACAATTGCATTTGTTTTTTTCATTTTTTTTTCCTTGACTGAACTGCGTTGTTATTGCGCTCTCTTTTGCACTCTCTTTTCTTTGATGTGAAAGAGAGCAGAATTCTAAGTGCATGCAAAAACAATAAATGCAAGAAAAGTGCATGCAAAACGAGAAGAAACAAACAATAAATATTAAAATGTGTGTGTTAAAAAAAGAAAAGTTGAAATTGAAATTGAAATTAATGAAAATGAATTGATATATATTTGCAGTACAAATACAACAAACAAAAACCAAATACAATACAACAAAACAAAATATAACGAGCCGGCCCAAGCAGCCAACGAATAACAAACTAAAACAAAACAAAAAAAAAACTAAAACTAAAACTAAAAGCACAGCAACAGCAACGAGAAAGAGAACGAGAAGAGAACATAAAGTGAAAAAGCGGGCCACATGAGCAGCAGCGCAACGTCGACGCCAACGCCAACGCAGACGCCAACGTCGACGACTTATGTAGCGTTTTATGGCGAGCATAAAAAGTGAAATGCCGCCACTGCATGCGGCAGAGGCGCTCGCCTCCAGCAGCAGCAGCAGCAGCGCCACTGACACTGGCGGCGGTGGCAGCGGTGACGTTGATGCTGCAACCGCTGCAGCAGCAACAGCAACCACAGCGGCGACAGCATCGTCAGCAGCAGCAACCACAACAACAACAGCGGCAGCAACAGTTGCAGCTGGCACTGGGTCGGGCGGCAACAGCGCGCCAGCAACACCAAATGCGAATGCCACAATAAGCGCCGCAGCAGATTCCAGTGACAATCAACCAGGCACGCCACAGCCAACAACACAACAGCAGCAACAACAACAACAGCAGCAACAACAGCAACAAGCACTCATGTCTGCCGAGGCACAACAGCAGCAGCAGCAACAAGCTGCAGGCATCACGCACCAGCCATATGCCACACATCACATGTACGCGAGCAACACACAACAGCAGCAGCAGCAGCAGCAACCACAACAGCAGCAACTCTATGGCAGCCTCTACGGCGGCGACATGCAACAGCCACAGCAGCAGCAACAGCAACAGAGTTATAGCTACATCAACAGCTACGAGCAATTCTATCAGCAGCAGCAACAGCAGCAGCAACAACAGCAACAACAGCAGCAACATCAAAGCGAATACGGCTCATTCATCGATTACAGCAAGGTGGCAAGTGTGCGCTATCATCCGTACTTGCAACAACCGACCTCAGTGCTGTCGTCATCGGCAGCCGCAGCAGCAGCTGCTGTGACAGCCGTCGATGAATCAACAGCGGCGGCAACCGTTGCCGCCGTTAGCACATCGAGTGTGGCTGCCACAGCGGCAGCAGCGATGTCGCCACGCGTCGTCAGCAGCAGCAGCCCAACATCGACGTCGTCGCATCTGCAGCTGGGCAGCGCAGCGCCAAGTTCGCCGGGCGTCAAGTTGCAGTGCAAAAAATGCGGCATACTGACGACCAACGAGTCCGAGTTGCAGGAGCACATTGCCAATGTGCACGGTGAATCGCCGTACGGCAGCAGCGGTTACGCTAGCTCCCCCTACATCAAGGAGGAGATGCCAACACCGACGCATGCGTTACCCACAGCGACAGCCAGTGGTGAACTCTTGGATTTGGATTCCCAAAAGATGGTCTATCACCAGCAAATGTTGCAGCAACAGCAGCAGCAACAACAGCAGCAGCAGCAACACGATGTTGTTGTCGCTGGATTGCCGCTAGCTTTGCCCGATCCATTGCACTCGATGCAGACGATGCAACAGCGTGCGTTGCACAGCTGGGAACAGGCGCAACCGCTGCAACAGTTGTCCAGCACCGAAGGATTGCCGCCGTACATGCAACCACTGATCGAGAAATCGCCATACGGCGTCGCCTACTCCCCCAAACAATCGCCGTACCATCAAACGAGCAGCAGCATTAAGCAAGAGTATCCGATGATCAAGTCCGAGTATGCGGACTCTCAACACTATGTGGACAAATCCTTCGATCCCACCAATGCCGGCGGCGGCGATGTGGCAACGAGTCCGGCGGAATTCCCCAGCACAACGACAGCACCCGATAACGGTGTGGCAACGCCGTATCGCGGCTTTGAGCCCCCGAGCTCAAGTTCGGTGCTGCCCGCAAACAGTTTGACCGCCAAAGCAGCGACCTGGAAGTCAAATGAGGCACGTCGCCCCAAGACCTACAATTGCACTGCGTGCAACAAGTGGTTCACCAGCTCGGGCCATCTGAAGCGTCACTACAACACGACGCTGCACAAGAATGCCGTCAAATCGAGCGGACAACCCGATCCGGCCACGTTGCCCATCTCGGCGCATCATCATCCCTCACGGGATCCGGTGACGAAGACAAGTCGTCGTGGCAATGCGGCTGCCGCAGCAGCTGCAGCAGCAGCGGCGGCAGCAGCAGCCACAGCGGCGCAAGAATCGCAACCGGTTGCTGTTGTTCAACCGCCGGAGCCGCCGCGTAGTCCGCCGGATTACGGAGGAGGAGGTGTAGGGGTTGGTTTAGCGACGGGTGTGCAGCAGGTGGGCGCCGCCATGTCGCAGTATTCGGCATCGCCATCGCCCACCATTGCAGCCCAGCAGCAACAGTTGCTTGTGGGCAATAACAATGGTTATCATGCGGCGAGCAATGGGCATCATTATCACGCCTACAACATGCAGCAGCAACAAGTGCAATCGACGACAAACGCTTCACCACAGCACGCTAACAACAACAACAACAGCAGCAGCAGCAATCATAGCAGCAGCAGCAACAACAACTCAACTACAGCCGTTTTGAACGGTCACCCAAACGGGCTAGCAGGTCCCTCCGCCCCAATCAACAACATCAACAACAACAACAACAACATCAACATCACACAAATGCCGTCCTCCCAAATGAGGGGCCTGCTGAACAAAACAACAACCAACAACACCCGAACAACCACCACACCAACCACAACAACAACGCCGCCAGCAACACAAATCACAGTCATAGCTATAAAGAGCGAACAAATGGAGGACAGCAACAACAGCAACAGCAACTCAGCAATGGTCATGGATCCGCAACAGCAGCAACAACAACAATTGGAACTGGAAGCGGAGGAGGAAGCGGAATTGCAGCAATTGGAGGCGCAGCAGCATCGCCAGGAGCAACAGCAGCACTTGCTGGTGGATCAGCAGCAATATCTGCTGTCACGGCTGTATCACAGCAACAGCAACAACAGCAACAGCAGCACGCGCAGCAGCAACAACAACTCGCCCCTTACTATTTGCCCCCCGGCGGTTTACCACCAACACCAACAGCTGTTGCCGCCGCTGCCGCAGCAGCAGCAGCTGCTGCTTCAACACCACCACCACCACCACCACCTGGATCATCATCATCAGCCGCAGCAGCAGCAGCTGCAGCAGCAGCAGCAGCCGCTGCAGTTGGAGCAAGCAATGGATTTCTCGCGCACAACGCCGCTGCTGCCGCCGCCGCCTATGGGAGCGCTGCTGCCGCCTATGGCAATGGATTACAACATGCTGGCTTTGGATATGCAACAGCAGCAGCCGCACAGCAATATGCTGCAGTGCAGCAGCAGCATCATCAGCACGCCGCCGCAGCAGCCAATTATTACCACCACGCCCACGCCCATGCCGCTCACCACGCCCATGCCGCACACCACGCCCACCACGCCGCACACCACGTCGCCCACGGACACGGGCATCCACACGGACACGGGCAACCACTTGCAGCACCAGCACCAGCCCCAGCACAACCACCACCAGCAACAGCAGCAACAACAGCAGCTGGAGCAGCACATGGCCACCACCATGGGCATCCACATGGGCACCACCATGGGCACCACCCACACGCACACGCACACCCACATGCCCATGGGCATCCACATGGCCATCCAGCAACAGCAGCAGCTGCAGCAGCTGCCGCCGCCGCAGCAGCAGCAGCAGCACACCACCACCACCACCAACAATATGGACATGGGATGCACCACTATGCCGCTGCCAGCGCTGCAGCAGCAGCCGCAGTTGCCACCAGCAACGGTCCAACAACATTATCTGGAGCAACCACTGCAGTCACCCCAGCAGCAGCAGCAACAACAACAGCAGCAGCAGCTGCTGGACAGCAGCAGCAATCACAGTATGGCCAGCAACCATACGCACAACAGCAACATCAGCAGCAGCAGCAGCAGCACACCACCACCCCAGCAGCAACCACACAGCAGCAGCAGCAGCAACACCATCAGCAGCAGCAACAACATCAACAACAACAGCATCACCAGCAACAGCAGCAACATCAGCAGCAGCAGCAACAGCAACAACAACAGCAACAACATCATCACCAGCAGCAGCAGCAACACGCTGCCATGCTACCAGCAACTGCCGCCATTGCTGGAGCCCACAATGAGCTATCACACTATTATTGGTAATGAACCAACAGCAACCACTGCTTACACCAGCGATGGCCAGTTGTTGCAACTGATGCCCACCTCGTTATTCGCGCCATATGCACCGCTCTCGCCGTATTCGGTGGCTGCACAGCGATCGCCTCAGGAGGGCGATTTGCCGCCGGTGCACACGCTGACAACGGCGTTGCATGCACAGCAGGAGGCGCTGTTGCCGCCGGCGACAGCAACACTCACATTGCTAGCAACAGCGGCCACGCCCACCGCCTATTCGCCCACTGTGAGCAGTTCGCGTGCAACGCCCGCATTGGAAATGGATATGGTCACACTGATTACGCAACAGCAGCAACAAGATTACGAATTGGAGCAGCAATATCAACTGCAGCAGCAGCAACAACAACTCGAGCAGCAGCAGCAACTTGAATTGCAACTGCAACAGCAACAACAACAACAACAAACAACCACAACAACAACATCAACAGTTGCAGCTGTGCTGCCAAAGAAACGTCGCCAAGCTGCAGCAGCAGCAGCAACATCTTCATCATCAACATCATCTTCATCATCATCATCATCATCGTTGGGGCCGCCAAGCAAACGTCGCCGGTACAGCAGCGTTGGCTCAACGTCGCCGCACTCGACAACGCTGCCATCGGGTAGGATCAAGTGCTTGGAATGCGACAAGGAGTTCACCAAGAATTGCTATTTGACGCAGCACAACAAGAGCTTCCATTCCGGTGAGTATCCGTTTCGGTGTCAGAAGTGCGGCAAACGCTTCCAGAGCGAAGATGTTTACACCACGCACTTGGGTCGCCATCGCACCCAGGACAAGCCGCACAAGTGTGAACTCTGCCCAAAGCAATTCCATCACAAGACCGATTTGCGGCGCCACGTCGAGGCGATACACACGGGGCTCAAGCAGCACATGTGCGACATCTGCGAGAAGGGTTTCTGCCGCAAGGATCACTTGCGCAAACACCTCGAGACGCACACACGGCCTCGAGTTGTGGGCAAAAAGGCAGCGGCCGCTGCGGCTGCAGCGAATGCGGCCAATGTTGCCGCTGCAGCTGCGGCAGCGGCTGCAACACAAGCCTCGAGTCTTGTGGCAGGCACAACAATTGGTGGCATCAAGGCCGCGTTTCGTTTGGTCGAAGCGAAAGCCGCTGCTGAGGCGGCTGCTGCCTTGAAGCAGCAACACGACTCTGTGGCTGCTGACGATGACAGTCTACTCGAAGAAGACGAAAATGAGTTGCAGCAGCAGCAACAGTCACAGCAGCAGCAGCAACAGTTGCTGGTCGATCATCAGTTGATCAAGCATGAATTTGTTGAGATTAAGCACGAGTATGAGGAGGAATTCACTGAGGAGTTTCACATGATTGAAAAGGATATTGACATTTATTAAATCTAGCCTTTTTTTTTGGGGGGGGGGGGGGGTGGGTGGTAGTAGTAGCCAGGGCTACTCAGTTATCAGGGTTGCAGTACACGTGTCTTCCAAGGCGCAACGCTTTGTGCCAACATAATTCCTTCCTCATTCCTACATTCCTCCACCACAAAAAAAAGGGCTCAAAGATACTCAGTTTGCATCTTGTTCCCTTTTTTTTTTCTTCTTCCATTTGTTGTTGCTTCATATAAAACGCATTTTTATTGCGGCACTTGCAATAAATTTGTTTGTTTTACGTAGAAATTATGTGTTATAATTAATAATTGTAGATTTTTTTTTGCGTTGTGCCAAAGCGCGCCGCCTTTGAAGACACGCCCACTCAGCACAGCTGTAATTAAAAACAAAACAAAACTCACAAACAGAACATTTTGCCATAAAAACACACAAAACACAAAAAAACAACACGAATTTTGGTTGTTCGAGAAATTCCTAATTGTTGTAGCAGCAAATTTAATTTAAATTAAATGTAATTTAATTCTAATTGTATTTGTATTTTGTATTCTGTAATTATTCTAATTATAATGTATTATTTGTAATCCCAACCATATTTTTTTTTTTACTATTTTTATTTGTTTTTTTTTTTGTAATTGTAATTGTAATTAAATTTTTTTTTTTCTGTAAGGGCCGCGCATACCTCAAGCTCAAAAAAAATGATGACAAAACATGATAAATGATAAAAGAAAACGCTTAAAACATACACACAAACACACACATACACATATACACAATATATATATAGATACACGATCAGGATAAAAAAGAACCAAGAAAAAGAATAAAACAAAATAGCACATTTTAGTTGATTTTTGTTTTAATTCTTTTGTAATTTTTTTTTACCTTTACATATTTTGTTGTTTGTTGTTGTAATCAATGTTAACAAATGCCATATAAATAAATAAAAAAATAAAAAAAAGAAAACAGCAACGCAATGCCAATTGATATATAGTTGATTATATATAGTAACTATAGCCTACAAAACGCCAAAATTGTCCAAACACAAAAGAAGAAAAGAAGAAAAACAAACGCAAGAAATCAGGGATAATTTATACACAACTAAACATAAACACATATTATATATATATATTATTTTTTTGAAGCATGTGTATTTCTATATGTAATCGAATCAATTATATATATAGATACACATGCAAATAGCATTTTAATTTAATTTATAAACAAAAAAACACAAATAAAAAACACTTTTATTGTATTTACTTAATTTTAGTTTCATTTTACAACAAAAAAAAAACACACAATTTTTTTTTTAAATATATTTGAATAAAAAATTTATACATTAATTTACAATTTACACACTTTCGAAATACTCAAATCAAAAAGCAAAAGAAAGAGAAGAGAGAAGATCCCGATCGTAATAATTTGCCATTAGCTTTATGTTTTTTATGATTTACTTCAAATTGTTGAAACGAAAGATATAGTTTTACGAATAGTTCTAAAAACAACACACACAAAATGAACAACAAGAGAATTATGCCTAATTTTTTATTGCTGATTATTTTTTTTCTGTGTAACTAGCGCAACAAATTTTTTAACTATATATATATGTTTAGCGATATATCTAGACCATAACTAAACCATCCACAATACAAACTCAAACAAACAAACAAAAAAACAAAGACATGCAAAACAAAAAAAAAAAAAGCGAAAAAACATAGCAGGGAAACACGACATTAATAAATTATTGAAAATGTTTCAAACCAAAAAAAAACAAAAACACTTTTTATTTTCTTTCATTTACGTTTATTTTTGTATTTTATATTATTTTTATTTTTTACAGTTTACAGAGATTTTTCTTTTCGTTTCTTGTAGTTACAACATAATTAGTGCCACAAAATACTCTACTCTACTCTTTCTCTCTCTCTTTGGAAGAGTCTTTGCGAATTCAGCAGAATTTTGCTTCACTTCTTTTTTGTAATTTGATCTCGTTGGAAGTTGGAAATTGAGTTGAAAGCGCATTTGGAGTTCGCTTTGCAATCGTGCGTTGATTTCTCGTTAATTTTGTTAATTATTTTTGTTGAAATTTATGCTTCAAATTGTTGCTCGTTGTCTTTTCAATGTTGTTGCTGTTGTTGCTAGTTCCAGTGAAATTACGTGCGTGTGTTTAAATATATTTCTTTAGCTGCTTTTTCTTCTTGTTGTTGCTGTTGGAGAGGCCGCAAAATGAAGGCGAATTTTAGCAAAGAGAAAAAAAGACAACGAGACGCACACACAAAGACACGTACACACACAAACACACACACACATATATGTATGCATATGCCTATGCATGTGTGTGCGTGTTTTGTACATAAGCAAGTTCTGTGTGTGTTCGGTTCCGTTTTTCGCTTTGCTTTAGCGCATAGAACACAAGCCATATTTCTTCTTTTCTTCTTCTCTGCTTTTGTTTTTCTTTGAGGATATTCACAAGCTGTTGGCACAGTTTGGCACATGATTGAGATACTTTTTTGGGGCAGCTGATTGAAGGCGATTTTGCGTGAGATACTTTTAAAGGTTCGAACTATATTTTCCATAGTTACGAACTTCAGATACTTTGAACAGCTGATTGAAGGCGATTTTGTGTGAGATACTTTTTTGTAGGCTTAAAATACTTTTGGGCAGCTGATTGAATACGATTTACTTTTAAAGGTTTGCATTATAAAGTAGTGTGCGAGCTTGAGATACTTTTTACAGCTGATTGAAGGTGATTTGGCAAGATACTCTTGAGATACTTTAGGCTGTTAATTGAGCAGGATTTAGTGAAATACTTTTGTATGCGAGCTTGAGATACTTCTAATAGTTGATTGAAGACAATTTTATGAGATACTTTTGCAGGTTTTCCATTGTATATTCCATAGTTAAGAGCTTGAGATACTTTAGGTCAGCTGCTTAAAAGGAATTTATTGAGATACTTTTAAAGGTTTGCATTATAAATTAGAGATACTTTTTACAGCTGATTGAAGGTGATTTAGCGTGATACTTTTGTAGTTTCAATCAATGCGAGTTTGAGATACTTTAGGCTGCTGATTGAAGACGATTTTGTGTAAAAGTTTTGTCGGCTTGCATTATATATTTGTATGCGAGATTGAGATACTTTTGGGCAGCTGATTGAAGTGGATTAAGTGAGATACTTTTGTATGCGAGCTTGAGATACTTCCAACAGTTGATTGAAGGCAATTTGGTGAGAAACTTTTGTCGGTTTTACATTGTATATTCCAAAGTTAAAAGCTTGAGATACTTTTGAGCAGCTGATTGAAGAGGATTTAGTGAAATACTTTTGTAGATTTCCATAACAAAATTGTGAGCGAAAAGCAATTTGATGAGCTACTTTTCTAGGTTTTACATTGTATATTCCATAGTTACGAGTTTCAGATACTTTTGGTGAGTTACTTTTAAAGATCTGCACTATAGTTTACACAGATGTGAGCTTAAGATACTTTCGTCAACTGATTGAATAGGATTTAGTGAGATACTTTGAGAGGTTTGCATTGTATTTTCTATAGTTGCGAGCTTGAGATACTTTCGTAACTGAAAGGAGCACATCTTGAGATACTTCTGAAGGTTTTCAATATATTTCCCATAGTTGTCTTTAGCTATTATGCGAACTTGAGATGCTTTCGAATCTTTGAGCAGCACAGCTTGAGATACTTTTGTGTGAGTAAGGAGCACAGCTTGAGATAGTTTTGTAGCTGCAACTAGAAATGTGAACAGCGACAATAACAACAACAACGACAACTATAACAAATCATTAGCAACAACAAAGTATCTTTGTAGATGTATCTGGCAAATGGCAAAAGCAACGAGCAACATAACACGCACACATGTTCTGCCCCTGGTTCATGTGTGTGTGCGAGTGTGTGTGTGTGCAGGAACAGCAGTAAATAGCCAAAAAATGGAAAAAAAAAGTAGAAGAAGAAGAAGAGATATACACAAAGACAAAGACAACGTAGAAGAGCCAAACGAAATTGTACATGAAACGAACGAAAAGTGCGCGCCACAGCAAGCGGCAGCCGTCGTCGTCGTCGCTGCGAGTGTATCTCAAAGATACGCAAACGCAAACAACCAAAAAAACTGAAGAAGAAGAAGCAAGAGAAAAAAAAACCCAAAAACTGAAAACTAAAAACCGAAAAAAGACGTTCAAGTTGCGCGCATGCGCAGCGCTCAAAACCGACGCCGCAGCCGCAACAGCAGCAGCAGCAGAGGCAGCAACAACAACGGTGGCAGCAACAGCAACAGTCCAAGTTGAAGCCACAGCAACAGCAACAGCCGCGTCGTCGTTGTTGTCTTCTCTCTTGGCTATGGCTTTGGCTATGTCATCATAACACACACACACACACACACACACACACACACACACAACGTCTTTGTCGTTGTTGTCTTTGTCGTTTGTACACTGCGAGAAAGTTGCTAGCAATTCGCAAAGAAACAGCTAAAGAAGTCACAAGATAAAAGATTAAAATGTTTCTTGAATTTTAAAATGTTGCTGCAAAAGTTTGAAGCAACCAATTTAGTTCTAAAATCTCAAAATATTTATTTTATTTTATTTGAAAAGTAGACAAAATTTATAAAAAATCTTTGCTTACTAGGAGAAGAGCCATGACATCAAAAATCTCAAAATAATTGCTCCTAAATTTGCACAAATCAATTTAGTTCTGTAAAGCAATAAGTTTAGCTTAACTAAACGATCTTTTATTGCTTTCCTAATAGCTGGGCACACATTAATTGTAACTTATTTCTCATAGCTTCTAATCATCAATGCAAAAATTTATAACTTTTAGGCGTATGCTTAGTTCTTCGCTGTTCTTCACTATTCTTTGACCACAAATCGATATAAACTTAAAAACAAACGTAAGTTTGAAACTATTTTAACTATAGTCTTTATGAAGCCTGAACATTTTGGTTGCAATCAGCTACATTTTTTTGAAAGAGATACTTTTGTCTGGATAAAAACGGGGTCTTAGTTGCTTTGGCTGACAATCTGGTATATTTTGCACTCGATGGTATATTCTGAATGTAGTGCTGCATTAATATATATACATACTTAAAATAACCTTTGGTGTACTTTAAGTATTTTTGTGGTATATTAATATGATATATTTTAAAATTAGTACCACACTATTTGGATTTAATATACTTTGTTATATTATGCATATTTTTGCAATTTATTAATATGGTATATTTGAAAATGAATACTGCTGTTATTCAAAATGCGTTGCTTGTATCTCACACTCAAGTGTAGCTTTCTAACTTGTTAAGAATGTTCTTGCACGTATAATAATGTAAACTATCTATCGTTGTTAATGTTGGTCTTTGATGCACAAAGAGATTTGTATGCAAACATCAAACTATTAGTATTAGGTGGTGACTAAATTGATTGATAAACAATTAATTATTACTAAAAAAGACAAAGTGTTTATTTCTTTGGAGAGTTCAAGATTCAACTGACTTTAAAGCGTATCATTAAACGAAAAAGTTTAAAAATTAGTTTGAACAGAGTTTGATCAAACAGTTGAAATATTTATCTGCAACATTTTTCTTGTTTTGCTTGATATAACATTTTGCTTAAATTTGCGTTAGGTTATAAATTTATCTATGGCTTATTAAGATCAATCTGTAGTTGTTTGCAATTCAATCTGCTGTTTCAACTATCTGCTTTTCGTGCAGTGTAGCTGTATCTGTGAATTTCTACTTGCTGCTGACGCTGCTTCTGCCCTTTGGCTGAATGTTGTTGTTGCTGTTGCTGTTGCTGTTGTTGCTGCCGCGTTTGTTCTCGCTGTGCGTTTTTCTTACGCGGTTTGTTTGTTGAACATAAAACTGGTTTCCTGTACATATGCTCATCCAGCAACAACAACAACGACAGCACTAGCAACAACAACAACCATCTGTAATTTTAATTTTTCGGCAAGGCAGAGATTTCGATCGACGACGACGACGACGTCGCTGCCCAGGTAGAAATTGTCTACCTTTGTATTGTTTGCTTACTCTGAGTGTGTGTGTGTGTGTGTATCTTGTAGATACCTTAAAGACAGTAGACACACACACACACACACACACACACACACTCTTATTGCTCTCTTTGCGGTGTGCGTAATCCTTGCTGCCTTTTTCAAGCTGCTGCTACGATCGTTTGTCTCTCTCTCTATCTCTATCTCTGTCTTCCTCTCGCTTCCTTTGCTCACTCTCTCCCTCTCCCTCTCCCTCTCTCTCTCTCTCTCTCTTGTGTGTTTGTGTGGCAACAACAAAAACATTAACCATGATTCATAGTTGTTGCTGCCTCTTTATATACCACACTCTGACTATATCATGTATCTGCTGCTCCTTTTTCGACTGCCCAAAAAAAACACAAGGAGAGAAACACACAGCAAAGAGGAAGAAAAGGAATAGAGAGATAGACACAGAGACACAGAGAGAGTGAGAGGGAGATGAAGAGGAGACAGTGGTCGAGACTAAAGCAAACTTGAGAATTTTCGGGGCTCAGGCTTTGTCTCTTTTGCTTGCTTTTTGTATCTGTATCTGTAGCTGTATCTTTAGCTGTATTTGTATCTATAGCTGTTGCTGTATCTGCATCAGTTGTAGCTGTAGTTGTAGCTCAGGCTTTATATATTATATATAAATATATATATATATCTGCAGCTATAGTTGTGTGCAAAAAATATATCTGTGGCATACATTCTCATAGAACAGTCGCCTCATCTGTTTGCTTCTTCCTCTCTCTCTCTGCTCTTCTTCTTCATGTTTTTGGCAGTTCTTTTCTTTTTTCTTTTTTTTGTGTGTGTTGTATGATGAATGCCAAGCAGGATCGCATTTGCCCCAGTTGGCTCAATTGATCAGAGTTTTGTCAGTGCTTAGTTTCCTCCTTCACTTCTTTACTCCTTTACTTCTTTACTCACTTTCGCATTCTCATTCCTTTTGTTTGTATTTCCTTGGGGCAGGGCCAAAACCTCCCCCTTTTGCTTCCTTTTCAGCCACAAAACCTAACTGTGCTTTCTCAGCCTCTCAACTCCTTTGCTTACTAATTTGTTGAGTTCGCTTTTCTAAAAATACTTGTAAATTTTTCGTGCAACATTTTTGGGGCGGCTCTGACAGCTCTGATTAACCCATGTTGCCGCACACATTACGCGCAAATTAGTTAGTCAAAAAAAAAGGAGAGTTATAATAAAGAAAAAACCATGTTCAAATTGCGACTGACATCGAACACAAAAACTCAATCAAATGAGCTGCAAAAGTATTTGCCAAACCCTCCTCCTCCGCCCACAACTCCAAAAATACAAAAAAACAACTGTCAACCTTTTTAGCCTAGATTTTCCAATGAAAACTGTTAATTTTCCACAACGCTTTCAGCTGTTTTTCTTTTTTGGCTGTTGTATGTGTATTTTAATTACCAAGCATTTGACAGCATCCTGATGCTGATATTGTGTTGTCTATTAAATGTAGATACACACACACAGCGAGTCTTAGCCTTTTATTTTGAGGTTGGCTTTTTGAGAAAATCTCGCTGCTGTTTTCGAGTGTGTGTGTGTGTTTGCCGCGCTTAGTAAAAATTCCAACCCCCGAAAAATAGCGTTAGATATTTGTGATTTGTTTTTATGCCCTTTTATTTCGTTGGTTCTTTCGTTTCTCGAATGGAACTCAATGCCAAAGCAAAAGCAGTAAGCATGAGAGCTATAACAACCGCCGCCATGCTGCATCATCATCATCATCATCATCATCGTCATCATCGCACAGCAACAACATCATCTTGAGTTTTGTATCTTGAGCATCTGCCAACGCCTGTTCAAGTTGTCTCCTCGCCTCTTCTCCTTCTCTCCCTCCGTCTCTCTCTCTCTCTCTCTCTTTCTCCCTTAGACAATCTCCCTCATTCTCTTGCTCTCTCTCTCTCTCTCTCTCTCTGTGCACAATCACTGTTCTTATTCCTCTTTTGTGTCTTCCCTAATTGTGACTGCGATTGCAAAATAATTTCTGTTTTAAGCATACGAATCTTTTATGTGCGATTCCTGCAAAATCTCTTCTCCATTAACTTCAACTCCAACTGAGTTGCATCATTATATTGTACAGTTATAGCTGATGCACTTAGAAGTTGAACTATAAAATCATTTTTGGAATATGATTTGCAATTTGAGCAGTTGCATATATAGACAACACAATTTGGAAGTTCATTTCAAGCTCATAGCTAAAGATTGGCATCTTCTAAAAAATAGTATGTTTATATACTAAATAGTACAATACTAAAATACTAATATTTTTAGTGGCAATCAGCCTTTTAACAAAGTTCCTTTTAAACAATCTTACTTATTGCTAAGGGCATACATATACTAATAATAGTATTGGTATATACTCAATAATGAAATACGAAAATACTACTACTTAATTTAGTCGCTTAAATAGAGACTTTCGAACTTAGCATTAGAGTTTTAGTAATAGTATGAGTATATACTATATAGTATGTTTATTTAGTATATTTTGTATATAGTACGTGTTTATACTAAATACTAAACTACTAACATTGATCGCTCAAATGCATACCTAGTATATACTATTTAGTATATAGTCTGTTTATATACTAAATACAAAATAATAAAATATTTATACCGTCTTTAAGAGACAACAAAATTGCAAAGTGCTTAGTTTCTTAGTATATAGTATTTAGTACATAAAACATACTATATCTAAGCACTTTGCAATTTTGTTGCCTTTTAAAGTTGGTATTAGTATTTAATTATTTTATATACTAAATACTCAAATACTAATACTTTCTTTGATTGCTATCAGGCTTTTACCAAGTTAAGAACAATTGTTCCGAAAGAAATCAAATATTATGCGTTTTATGATATATTATTCCAGAAAAATGTAGAAGCAAGAATGTAGAATAAGTACTTAATAAGAACAAAAAAAGGGTCAACATTTATTCTAGGATGTTCTTGAATATTGCTAGAATATTCTAAAAGATTTGAGTATCTCTAATTCAACGGAATAAAAGTGAAATGTCTGCAATTGCTTCTAGCGATGAATCAGCTGATGATTTCTAAGCAAATTCGAGGTAAAGTCAAATCAATTGCCCCTCAGCTTGACCATTTAATAGAATCATAATCATCTCTGTGCAAATGCAATGCCAAAATGCTGGGATCAATCACAACGCTAATTACAAGCGCAGCCAGCCATTGATCTCGCACCGCGAACAGAATGAAGTATATAGTAATTTGCTTTGGGCGTGTCCCAAAACATACCCCAAAAAAATGAAGAAGAAAAAAAAAAAAGAAAAATCAACTGCACTCTTGCATTACGTAAGCACGCAGCTGTGTGTATTTGAAATTGTTATTAATTAATTTGCCACCCACCAAAATAAAATGCAAATCCAATCGTGGACTGTCTGAAACAAAAGACTTAGGCAACGAACTTGGCGTTGCTTTGCTTCCTCTCTCTCTCTCTCTCTCAGAGCGTACAAACGTGAAGCATAACGAAGAAGAGCAGCAAAACATAAATAAAATAAGCATACAGGCTGCAAGGCTTTGCGGCTTTGTACACATAAATATATATATATGAATGTATATGTATGTATGTATAGCTATTAAAAATATGTGTGTGTGTGTGTTGGCAAGAAGGAGCGTCAAATGGCGCACAGCTGCGCCACAGCGAACATTTAATGTTGTTGCTGCCCAGAAATTGTTGCTACATTTGGCTTGTTTTGTTGTTATTATTTCATGTGTGTCCTAATTCCAATTCAACAGAAATTTTTGTCTCACAATCACAAGAAAAACAACAACAACAACAACAACGCTGAAGTAAAGCGAAATAAATCTTAGAGCCGAGAGGCGAGCGAAACGAGTTGAAAATAAATATAAAAAAAACAAAAAAAAATTTACAAAAAAAAAGTTTAGGCTAAAGTTTTGTAGTTGTTGTTGTTGTTGCTGTCGGCGCTTTATCCGATTTTGTGCTGTGCGCTGCTTGTTTTTTATGACGAGTTTCCGCTAATTGCTGATGCGCTGCAGATTAAATGAAGCAGCGACAGCAACAACAACAACAACAACAACAACAGCTGCTGCTGCTGCGTACAAATGGGGAGCGACCCCAGGGCTACAAGACGCGAATTGTAACACGAAAAGCAGCCAAAACAAAAAAAAAATTTGTGTATACTCAAATTTTTCAAGTCAAATTAGAAAACTTAAAGTTGGCAACAGATTTCGATATAATTCCAAGAATTTCAACCATATTATGTGTATTATAATAATAGAAAAATAGAGGAGCGAAAGAGCAAGAGAATGAGAGCAGAGCACATTCAATAATTTCATAATTTCACACGCCACAATGACAAAAACAAAAAAAAGATCATCCACATTGATGATCACGCTCTCACGTTGATCCACGTTGATCACGTTGATCAGTTTGATGCCGCTGACCGAATCGCAGTCAAACTGCATTGAAGCGTGGCGTGCTTGTCACTCAGCGTCCAGGCCCCGAATCAACAGTCGACAGTTTGCGATGCGCGCTACAGCAGAACATCTGATGTACATCAGTTGAGCGCAGTCGCCTTAGCAAGTGTTCACTGTACAGCGCATGCGACTGTCGTTCAATAACACAAATTGAAAGCCTTGCTACTACTGTGATAGTTGAGAGTTGAGTGATATAGGCTACACTGCGAGAAATGTGGGAATGTATAACAGTTTAAGTAACATGTTTCACACCTAAACTGTTATACATTTTATTCCGACAGTCTTTCAATACTCAAACTGAAACCCTTTATACTATGTACTATGATAGTTGAGAGGTTGAGACTAAGTGTAAAACATGTATTAAGTAACATGTATCACACTTAAACTTTTATACATCTCATCCCTAATCTGTTGCAGTGTAGTCTATATGAATGAATTTAGTTTAATTATGTAAGGGAGTATAACAGAATAACTGGCATAACTGTGTTATGCAATGTTATTTATCATTCAACCAATGTTATAACTATCATACTTTACAAGACGCCACTACTATAGTTGTTATATATGATGATTCCGTCACTATTATAGATCATAGCTGTTATACATCTTTTTTTTCTAAAATCTGAAATTGGTTGCTATATTTTTTATCTTTCTACCAATGTTATAACAATCATACTTTGCATTAAAATACTACTACAAGACGCCACTACTATATTTGTAATAAGTGATTACTAAGTAACTGTTATAAATATTGATATACGTTACGTTTTAACTAGCTTTTTAGCTTTGAAGCTGTCTATATCCAATTGTTGTGTAAAATTATTTTGGGAGTATAACTTATAAAGTGTTAGATATTACTTAACTGCGTTGCGCTTAAGTATGAAATTCTAAAAGAAGACTGCCAGATGTACTGTTATGCAGCACTTTAATAACTGATACACTGTTATAATTGGCATACATTATGATGATATTCGATTATAATATCATTCAGTGATAACTGTTATAATTGGCATACATTATTATGAAATTCGACTGCTATACAGATCTGTGATAACTGTCATATACCACTTGCATATAGTCCGGTTTAAGGTGCTATACATCCCCAATAATAACTGTAATAATAGCCAATGACTTTTATTGCATTGATCTTAATTAACAATGCTTACAGTACACACACACACTAAACTATTTCGTGCAGTGTAGAGCATGGCACACATACGACACACAGATGCAGGGCCACAAAGCAGAGCCACCGAAGACGCGGATAACCGAAATTAGACAAAAACGAATTGAAAATGAAAAAAAGGCGTATCGCCTTGCTGGTTGTTGTTGTTGTTGTTGTTGCTTCACTGGTTGTAGCGCTTAGATTGTGGGCCATCAGCAACAACAGCAACAACAACAACAACAACAGGCGAGCAGATGAGAATTATAGGAATTATAAGAATTACGCTGAAACTGTAGAAGAAAGACATCTTATAGATATCAGATTATGGCTTGGTTTGCCTTAACCTAAGCTAATAATTCTAGCACACACATACACACATATATATACTCTATGTGTGTGTGTGTGTGTGTGCATAGAGCATAATGAGCTATAATTGGATTAAAGATTTATTTATTGTATTTCTTTTGTGTACAACGAGATTCGCCTTTTACATTCGCCTTGTGCCAGCTGCGTTGAGTAGAACACTCTGTGTGTGTGTTTCACACACAGAGTGAGAACTTCGATCTGAGACTCTGAGAAACGGAGACAGCGACAGCGACAACGACTCTGATTTTGATTCTGATTCGGATTCGGACTCTGACTCTGACTCTGACTACGACAACGACAATTCTCCCCTCCCAATTTTGGACATTGACTAATTAGCGGGCATCTGTGGGCAATGTTTGATAATTACTGGCAAAACATTTGCATTAATCTTTCTCTCTTTCTTTCTCTTTCTATATTGCAGCAGCAGCAGCAACAAGCTGGTCAACAACGAAGCGTCAATACCAATACCAACAACAACAGCAGCAACAGCAGCAACAGCAGCAACATCACCAGCAGCAGCAGCAGCATCATCAGCAATATCAATATCAAAATCATAACCAACATCATTCGAGAGAGAGAAGCAACAATTACAATGCCCAAAGACGGCTCAAAATTTAAATTGAATTGAATATTTCGGCACAAAGCACCGGGGGCGATTCGAATTATATTAATTATACACAAAAAACGAAACGTAAAAAAAAACCTTACTACTAACTAATGAATAATGCGTATGTATGTATTGCATACACAAATATTTATCGAATAGTTTTTAAACTAAACAATCATCTTCCCCCCTTCCACCCTTAACCCTAAGTATTCCCAACTCTTCCCCCGTTTTCCCCTCACAAGTATATGTGTTAAATGTGCCAGCAAGTTAGCAAAACAAAAAAAAAAAGAAAAATACATTAAAAGGCATCAATGTTTCAGTTTTTAGTTTAAGCAGCACATTTAGTACACGCACTCAATATATTTAGTACAGATGCAAATTGAAAAGCTAAAATAACAGGGAATTTTATTATATATACTTGCACTTTAATGTATTCTAAAATCAATATGTTTAGCAAACTTTAAGAACATCAAATTTTTGTTGAAGCGGTTCCAAATTTAGAACAGATCTTTAAAGTGCATAGAACTGTTTGAATTGAGTTTAGTCGCATACATTTTCAAGTAAATGTCATTACTTTATGCCATGTTTAAAGGGAAATACGATATTAAGTACAACAGCAATACTATTAATGAGTGTACTAAAAACTGTGCTAAATTTAGAGCAACCCCAATGAAACAGAGTGAATTAGTAGCAACAAGTGTGCACATTAAAACGTGTGCTAAATTTAGAAAAACAAAAGACAGTATATTAATAGCAACAAGTGTGTACTAAAACTGTACTAAATTTAGAACACCTCACAGAAAAGTTTTGCACTTAAGCTTGTGCTAAATTTAGAGCAACCCCAAAGTAACACAGTGAACTAATAACAAAAAGTGTGTACTAAAAATTTAGAACAACCTTAAAAAACAGTGAATTAATAGCAAAGTGCAATGTACATATAAAATGTGTATGTGTATGAATGTTTGTGGATTTTTTTTTTTCTTATAGATATATAATTTGTATGTGCGTTTATTTGTCAAAGCAAAAAAACTATATAGAAAAGACCTATATCAACATAGTGCATATCATTTTTGGAGCAAATTAATGCAATAATTAAGCGTAAATAGCAAAGGTTAAATCGAAACTGAACAAACAGCAGAATGGCAATAATTTTAGTTCAATTTGATTTTTTTTCTTAAAAAACTGTGCAATACCAAAAAAGAAAAAGAAAAAAAAAAACGAAAAACTGTGGCAACTAAAATTGCAGAAATCGAAGAATATATTTAAAAATTATACTATATACAATAATTTTTTTTTTTTATAAATATATATATATATGTATAGCAACTCTAAATGTAAGCAAATGTTTGACGATTACCTCAGAAAAGAAGCAAGAGAAGGGGAAAACAAAAGAGAAAGAGAGAGAGAGAGGGAGAAAGAGAGAGAGAGAAAGTAACAGTAAATCAACTGCAGCTCAAGCAACTACCTCGTTAACAATAACTAAAGAAAAACAAAACTATGACAAACAAAATGATTGATGCAACACAATGTCAAGCATAGAACACACTATATATATATATATATCAACTATATAGAGTATATATATAATGGATATGGACTAGTATATCTCTCACGAATGGCAACTAATTATACGTAAAACTAAAACAAATAAACGATTTATACGAATTGCGAACAAAGTTAAATTAAATGTACATTAAATTTAATTGTTTATATATACAACAACAGCAACAACAAGAACAACAAATACAACACATTTATATATAAACATTATATATATATATTATATTATACATATTATATACATTTAAAGTAACAATTTACTCGGTGCCCGCCCCCGTCCCGCCCTCAAGTTGTCATCGGTTTAAATTTGATTAATTATTAAAGAATACAAAACAAAAAACACAAATACACATTTTGGCCAAACACAAATTGTTGCACACATATGACAACAGGGCGTGTCACTGGGCGTGGCCCTCACCTATCCTCCCCCCGCCCCAATTTCTCCCCCTCCTTCTAACCCGATGAAAAAATGTTTATCAATTCTTAAATGTAGCAGTTGTAGTTGTGCATCTATTTCAACAACGAAAACTAATTACAAATTATTAATAAATTTAAAATTTGAAAACAAAAAACAAAAAAACAAAAACAACAAATTTGCAACATGATTTAAGCGATATTCAATTTGGTTTTTCGATTCTGTTCTTTAAAACTCTCGATAGCCAAAAAAAAGTCAATTTTGTGTATATATCTTTTAACTTTCGCGTCCGAAATACTGATCACAAAAATCACTACTTGACAATTGGCTACCGGGTAACAGCTAGTCGATCATCTGCGACTAGAGCAATTTACGTTTGATTTTCGTTAAATTCAAAGAAGCAATATTCAAAGCAGGCGAATTTTTTTTTGAGATTATTTTCCGAATTGAAAAGCGAAACATATTTAAATTATGTAGCAACTACATGTTAAATTTTAGCAATTAATTATTATTATAAAAACGAAAAAGCGTAATTTATGCAAAATGATGCGCATAACATTAACTTATACACATCAAAATGGAAAATAAATTGAAGAAAAGAAATTGCAACACACACGTAAATCAATTTTCAAAGCACCAAGTGAAATTAAGAATTATTGTGTAGAACTTCGGAGCCAACCGAAGCGATGGAACCTTTGCAGATCGTAGCACATATATATCTACTATATAGATCAAGTTGTTGTAAGCTAAGCTAACTCAGTTAGACTCGCGTTGCAAGAGAAACGCTGTCAAGGTTTGCATCACAGCACAAAATACTTCTTAAAACTAGTTTAAAGAGCATCCTTTGATACATTTCGAATTACAATTACAACTGCAAAAACTACAAATTACAACAACAAAAAGAACAACATTTAACAATAATATATGACGACAGTAACTATGAACAAGGAACCGTGTACCTCTCAAACACCTGGCTATGGGCAATTCGAATTTACATTCCGATTTCAGCTTCTATAGTCGGCGTAATCTGTATGTCTGTGTGTGTGAATGAGTGTGCGTGTGAGTGTGTGAATAAATGCATGAGTGTATTTGTACATTTTTACATTATCGAAAAGCCAGACGCAACAAAAAACAAAAACATATTAGAATCTGCCACCATTTTTTTTTTGTGCAAGCGAAAAACTTTCAACTATAACGAAAATCGAATATGAAAATGATCCACAAAAAAGAAAAACCAATTGGCAAATCTTCTTCAATTGCCATTTTCCATATGTATAACAAATTTTCTTCCAAAACAAAAAACGACAAAAGCGAAAAAAAAACTATATAAATGTATTTTCAAGTATTTGGTAATGTGTAGTGAAAAAACAAAACAAACATGCCACAAACGGTGGCAAGCAAAATTCTCAGCAAAAACAAAAGCAACAACTTGAATTTAATAATTTATGATATGTACATAAAATGCATATTTAATAACAACAACTACAAATCAGGCATAAATAAATACGGTACAATGTAATGCACAATGCAACACCTCAATTGTCAACAAATTCAAATCGTAAAATATGAAACGAAAAAAAAAAAATTAAATTAAAAACCAAAAAAAAAATATATTTAAAAACCAAAAAAAAAACACAAAAAGAGAACCGATTTTTTTTGAGCCGAAATAAAGCATAAAACAATGTAAACTACAAAAAAAATGCAGTGTTTTTACTTGGAAATTCTTTGAGATTGACATAAAAGAAGAAATAAATATGAGCGATTAAAAATTGGTAAGTTAAAATCAAATGAAAAGAAATAAGACAGCTACAGTCGAGGGTGCTCGACCGTGAGAGGTAATAAAATATGCCAAATATATATCTTACAAGCATATTAAAATATACCAATGGCTATATTTGGTATATTGATACAGTACTATATTCAAAATATGCTACAACGTAGTTCAAATCTTATTGCAGTGGGCATTTTTCTTCATACAAAAGTAAAGATTTGGTATATATCAATACTACTATATTCAAAATATACCATAGAGTACAAAATATACCAGATTATCACCCAAAGCAGTTAAAGCCTTATTGCAGTAGGCGTTTTTCACCATACAGGAGTACATATTTGGTATATTGATATATCACTGTATTAAAAATATACCATAGAGCACAAAATATGCCGAATTGTCAGAACAAGAAGCAAATTCTTGTTGTAAGTAGGCGATGTTTGCCTTTACAAAATTATTTCTTGAATAATCTTTTACAGTTTTTATCTGATCGCATTCATAATCTTCAGGAATCTTAATTAATGTAATTACTACGTTATTCTATATACCAAAAGAACTCAAACTTTAAAATGATGTGTCTATTTTAAAGATTTTTCGTATTTTTACTGAATTTTGATTAAAGACGAAAATGCCGAAATTTCTTACAATTTCCAGACATTTCTTACCTTTATAATTATAATATTATAATGTACTAAAGTATCAACTTTGCCAAACACATCACTAAGCTTGGTTTAAAGATAAAATTATTGGAATTTATAAAATTTCTAAACATTTCTTAACCTTATAAATTATAATATTATAATGTACTAAAGTATCAACTTTGCCAAACAAAAACTTTGTTTAAAAATGAAAATACTGAAATTTATTACAATTCATAGACATTAGCAGCTAGTACTCTTTTCTCTATTAAATGTCGTATGAAATACTAGATAATATAATAAAATAAAAAATAAAAATTATAATATTCTAACGCATTAAAATTGCCAATTCCATTTGAGATCCATCAATGTTCTGACCATTGATAAATCTCGGCATCATTTGAAGGAGTTCAACGATAAGAATGATAATGCTAGAGATAATGATGATGATGATGATGTTGAACTTGAAATTGAAGTTGACGTTGAAGTTGTGATTGTCAAAAACTGGATGCAATACAATTGCAAGTGCATGACTATCAGTCACACTCACAAACACTCAAGCAAGCAAAGCACTCACTCCCCAGGGCACTTGTGCACCGCAGGAGGGGGAACAGACCAAGGGCAAGCACAAGGGCAAGGGCAAAGGCAAAGGCAAAGCAAAAGAAGGCCGAGCTGAGCCGAGACTAAGCCGAGAGTCAAGGCGAGTCGTCGTGTCGAGTCGCGTTGAGTCGAGTCGAGGCGAGGCGCAATCACGCAGACCGTGTCCAATTAAAAGGCGCCGTACATCATTTTGAACGCAACGGCAACGGCAATGGAAATGGAAATGGAAAAATCTACAGGTGGTGGCGGCAGCGCTGGCGACAGCATCGAGCGAGCAGCGACGTCGCGACGGCGATTTCTCAGATTTGAGTTTCCTGCACGGCAAAAGGAAAACGAAAACAGACTGTCGAGCAAGCGAGAGAGAAAGAGAAAACAGATAAAGAGACAACACAAAAAAAAAAAACAAAAAGTAGGCGGCTATCGGATCGGACAGGACAAAAGATAGATACAAAAGCGAAACAGACGGCAGCTAAACAGGTTGCACTTACACACACACACATGCACTTAAACACATTGATCACGTTAGTGCTGAGCACTTTTGGAGATTTAAAACTTGCAGTTGATTAAAAGATAGCTAAGAAAAGGATATCAAAATAGAGCGTAAAAAAAGCCAAAAAAAAAACATTTCAACTTTTTTGGAATTCCCTTAAAAAAAGTATTCTAATATCATTCTTTGCTCTAATTAAAGTGCTAATCAATAGCTATAAAATTCATATTTATTTTACTTATGATTTGCCTTTTTAGTACTATAAAACCTACCTAATTTGTATTCTGCTTAAGAGAATACTTTTAATAACTAATCATAGGAAGAGTGCGTGGCTCATGGAGTTTTACATTGATTTTATTGTCTAAAACGGCAAATCAAAGGTAAAATCATATTATAATTCATTGGAAATGTAGTTAAAAGAAAATAAACATAACCCAAAGATTAAACTTACAAAAATATTATTATTATGCGAAGGAATAGTAATAAAGGGATAATTGTCTGGCGTAAAATGTCGCGTGCGACACAATTTACAGTGTACAATTACAAAAACAGATACCATTTTAAAAGTAAAAAATAAATTACAATAAAATATACAAAAACAAAAGTTGGCGGTAATCGAATTGGAGAAATAAAAGATGCAGTCAATAGAAAGTAGCTATGAAAGAATATCAAAATAAAGCGTAAAAAATCAAATAAAAAAGTACATTTTGTCAACCAGTTTCTGGCAAATAATACTTTTAACAACTATACTTGTACGAATGTACGAATTCCTTCATTTTTGCGATTATCTCAAATTAAACAATAATTCCAAAATCATTTGTTATAATTGAAAAGCTATGAGATTCATATTTATTAAGGATAAAGATATTTTTCGGTATATGTATTTTCCACGCTACATTTTTGCTCTTACTACCGCCAAATTTTAGCGGAAAACCAGCTGAAATAGTCAACACTGATCGCATATATGCATTTCAATTCATTTGACTGTCTGTCCCAGTGTCCCAGCTGACTCTCGCTGTTGCCCGTCTGCCCACTATGCAGCGCTATGTCAAATTGTTGTAATTTATTATTGCATGCCAAGTTAATGAGTCCTGTGCGCATCTCGCTCTAACACACAGCACTCACCGGCGAACAATAGTCGGGATAGAAGAAGAAGAAGCACAACAAGACGAAGAAGAAGACGCAGAAGGAACAGCAGTTGAAGAATACAAGAAGAAGAGTAGAGAAATATTTCAATGCACACCTTCCTGCATTTAATCCAGCGGAAAATCAAGAAAAATAATGCGTTAAGGGACAGCGCAGGTAAAAACGAACAACAAAACAACACAAAAAAAAAGAAAAGGAAAAACTGTTCAATGTGCATGTTCTTTGATTGTATTCTTCAGCTAAGCATGTGCATAAGTGTATGTGTGTGTGTGTGTGTGTGAACATTGATTGAAAGTCGTTGTTGCTGTTCTTGTTGATTGCATTCTCCCAGTTGAAATGGAAAGCTAATAAAAATTGAGGTGGGTCAAGAGCGCTGACCACAACCGTAAAGCTCTCATTACAAATGTAACTAAGAGAGCGGCACCGAAAAAAAGAAAGAGAGAATGGGAGAGCGAGAGTGAACAGTAGCTGTTTAAAGTTCATAGCTTTGAGCTTTAATGCGCGCTCTCTTCTTATTTTTTTGGTCGCCGCTCTCAGCAAACGGATTAGAAACCCAGCTAATTGAACTGCTCGCCGGGGGCCTCTCTTTGTTTTTTTCTTTTTTTTTTTGCTTTTACTTATTTCAGCTGTTGTTGTTGCTGCTGTTTTACACATATGTTTGCTGCTCTTTAGTCCCTTGTTGTTGTTTGCTGCTGTATTGGAAAACCTTTTAAAGCGCTTTACGCTGTAAGCAGCCCCTAAAAGCAGCTTACACTTACGCACGCACACACACACACACACACGCTCAGTTGGGCAAACAAAGAAGAGAAAAAAAGTGAATGCCAAAATTTTTGCATATAAGAAGCAGTTGAATAATGTGGGCGAGGGGTGGAGGGGGCAACTTACAGCAGATGCCCCAGAGAGCAAGAAGTTTTCCACGATTGCGTCGCCGTGGCCCATTCACGCCCCTTGTCCACGCCTTCGTCCATTTAACCCGAGGCAAGAAGCTGCACAGCCTTCGCTTTTCCCCCGATCGGCAAAACCATCTTCTATCTAGCTTCCATGCCACACATAATCACATAACTTTTCATTGTGCAAGTAATTCGCGTTCATATGTGTGTGTGGGTGTGTGTGTGTGTGACAATTGGCATGTGTGTGTGTGTGTGTGCGTGGGTGTGAAAACTACTAGAACTAGATTACAAAGGGCGATGATTTTGTAAGGATTGAAAGTGACAGAACTCGGCTGCTTAAGCATAGCAGACAAGACAAATGCCCTCCAACTGAGAAAAGTCTACACAATTGCTTTATTTCTAGAATTCACTATACATATGTATATACATTAGATCACAGCTTATTTCAACTTACACCAACCGATTACTTTAAATAGCTATACTTCCCAAACAAAGAAAAGTATTTAACATATTTAAACAAAGGATTTAAATTCAATGTTTTAATATGAAATAATAAATTATTTGTTCTCCAACTCTACATTTCTTCAGCTTTACTTTTACTGTTAAAAGTCTACAAAGTCTACACTCAAATTTAGTCCCTATGAATTTCTTTAAAATTCTTTAAAATTTACAATTATTCTAAAACATTTAATATAATATAATAATGGTATTGTGATTCTACACTTTCGATTTCACACTTCTTCAGCTTTACTTTTATCGTTATACAAAGTCTACATTTGAGTTTAGACTCTAGAAATATTTTTAGAATTCTTTTGATATTTCTTCTATATTCAAACATTTATTATAATATAAGAATAACAAACATTGTGAGTCTCCACTTTCGATTTTACATTTATGTATAGTTATTTTGGTCATTTGCAGAATTCTCCACAATTCTACACTCCCATCATCTATGCTAAATGCCTTTTATCTCTCTACTTTATTATATATATTTTTCCTACTTGGATCCTGCTATTTATTCTTTATTCAAACATTAAAAATAATATAAATATGGTTTCACATTTTTGCATAGTTAATTTAATTCTTTGAAATTCTACACTTCCCTTCTCTCCACTTTATTATACTTACATATATTTCCTATTTTAATAGGTTCTCTAGTTTAATTCTTTTTTTCTTCAACCTGCCTTTTCCTTTGTTCCTTCTAGCTGACTCAACATTTCACTTGACCAATTGACCACACAAATGAGCATGACTGAACCATGATTTATGCTCAACTTGCTCTGTAGCGCATCATGACAACAACAACAACAACGAAAAATAACGACAGAAATCGCATATTGATCCAATACAATAGTATATGTAAATTTTTCATAGATTAAATATATAAATATATCCACACACACATAAGCAAGACCTTGAAAGCCGCTCAGCCGCTCGACAGCACGGACATACACACACACTCACGAACACATTCACACACACACACACACAGCAGCAGCAGCAGAGACACCACCCACAAAGTGGAACATTGTCCAGGAGCTCTGCTTCCGTTTTTGAATAAAACGCATTTTTCAAAGCTCCATCTCTAAAAATGCCAATGTGTGCCTATGTGTGTGTGCATGAATAATGTACATACACATGAACACACACACTACCGAAATATATAGCAAGTAAGTTGTAGAATGCTCGGCTTGCAAATACCCGCAATAATATTATTAATTTGAGCATCTCGAATTCTGCTCGGTTTAAAATTCTCAATAATTTCCTTAATATTCCAAATCAATCTCTAAAAATAAAATATATAGTTCCAATATCTTTATGATTTATTTAAAATAATCATTGTCGCGATAAAAATATTAATTGGCTGAACTTTTAACTCGCACTAGCTGCTACGACTTTTTACCCTTTAGGCCCGACTTTGTACATAAGTGGCTTATTATTCATTATTAGATCTCAATCAAGTTTTGAGAAAACAATCACTGTAGCTTAAGATATTCGTATGATTTGAGCAAGCCAATAAAGATAAATAAATATTTTGTCATAACTTTTCCGCTAAAAAAACGGACTAATATATCATCCCAAATTAAGCTTTAATATATTAGGCACTAATTACACAAAGAAAAAACATTCTGGACTTAAGATATTTTCAATCTTCAAAATAACAATCTTGAATTAAGATTTTTAGGTTTAAGCAATCCTAAATCAAGATTTTTATGCTAAATTTGCATCTGAAGAGTATTCCAGTCTTTAACAAGATTATGTTCTTGAATTTTAAGATTGGACAATCTAGATATTTTGTAGATTTTCGATTATGATTTAAGAATAAACCTTGACAAGATTTTATTCTAGATTTTGACATGTTTTTTCTCAGTAAAGTATATAATAAAACAGGTTGTGAAACATTTTCCACCTTAAACATTATAAACATAAAATATTACAAATATAGTGCTATTTTGTAACTGCTTATACTCTATGCACACACACATAACACCTTTTTCACCCGATGTGTAACGGGTATAAATATAATTTACATATGCACACGCATGTGCTTCTGTGTATGCGTGTGTGTGTGTGCTCTACATGCTGTCGCTGTGGGCGTTTTGGGGCAGTTGGCAAACAGAAAGACAGAGACCTCGTCGGAGGCTGCTGCCCCAGGGCTCAACTAACAAACGCCCCTAAAGTCACCTCCCACCCTCCTTTTCTGCCCACCCTCTGCCAACCCTACGCCAATATTGAAACTTTCAACTACAACACACGCACGCATCGAATTTATGTGTGTCTGTGTGTGTGTGAGTGTGTGGAGCACTTTCACTTTTCACAAGCTTGACTGGCCTCTCCTGGTCGAGACGATAAAAAAGCTTAGGCTTATGCTTTGGCACATTTTAAGCCATCCACCCTGCATCCCTTCCCCTTCTCCTTAGCATTCCCCTGCCCAGCGACCACTACAAGAGCATAAAGAACGCTCTAGTGCAAAAGCATGCGTAATTATACCCGGCGTAGAAAGTATAAAAGGATATCACAAACTTCAATGCTTGCTGAGAATTCTGCACGGAATTTAAGTAATTTTATAAATTTAGAAAAATGCATAAAAATCTATTTAAAGTTCAATTACTTAAACATAACAAAAAAATAATTTAAAAACAAATATATATAATTTCTTCGACCTTTTTGTAATTACTAACCTATCATGTGATCTCATTACACCCTTTTTTTGGTATATCTTAAAAAAAAACGACTCGATGCGTATTTTTTAGTTACAAACTAACTACCATTAAGATATTTAACATTTGTTGTTTAACATTTCAATAGCTAATCTAGACTTGCATTCCATTCAAAAAACTATCTCAATTGCATGCCGGGTATATCGCAGTCGAGCATACTTCGCCATCCTATTTGTTTTTGTGGGTGGGTGCTGTTATGTGTCGACTGTTGTGTTCGTGTGTGTGTGTGTGCGAAGGGGGTAGAGAGGTGGCAAGAGGAGGGTGGCAACGCACACATGTGCCCCTGACGTGTCCCATGCCACATTTGCAAGCAACAGCAGCAGCAGCAGCAGTCGCCCTGCGGCTAAGCTGTCCAGCAACGAATTTCGTTTTGATTTTGCATGGACGTTTTTTTTTCATTTTGATTTAAAATTAAAGAATCGAGAGCTGGGGTGTTAACTTAAAGTTTGTTATGTAAGCAAAGGCAATAAATAACCCTAAACTCATTAGCCTAATGCACAAGGGCATTTTCTCGAGAACGACAATAATAAGAAGAACAACGTCAGTTAACAAGATGTGCCATAAATGTCAAATGTGTGTGTATGTTTTTTATGCTTGTGCAAGTTTTGTAATTAATCGTTTAGCGACACAGCAAGCAGTCGACACATTGCCTTTGACCCCGCTGGGTATCGTTTGTTCTCATGCTGTGTGTGCATGCGTCTGTCAGCCAAAAGGGTTGATGCCTTGCCAAAGAAATTTAAAGTTGCCGCTCTCGGTAGGGCTGCCAGCTTAGTAAATTAAGAAGCATTGCCAGCTATTCAAAATAACCGCTTCGTGAAGGTTGCCGTATCAATTAAAAAAAGTTGCCAACTTTTTCATAAATAACCGTTTGTCAACATTGCCAACTACTACAAGCGTTGCCAACTTATTGGAAAGCGTTGCCAAACAAGAAGTACTTACCCGCTGTTTTTTTTTTTTGCGAAGATCGTCCATATCCTTGCATATTTTATATAAATTCACTTGAGGGTATTTGTTTATTCACTTGTTGTTTTTATTCACTCGCGTGGCGTTATATCACAAATTCACCATTGCTCTCAACTTTGCATTAACACAAGCGCGTATGTAACGGCATAATTTTTCACAAATATGGCGGCCACTTAAAACTTGTAAAACATTTAAATATTTAAAAGCGCACATTATATAGGATCACCTGCTTGTAGTTTATATTTACTTAACACTTTTGCTTACTTTTGTAACATTTTGGCTATAATTCCTTTGAAATTGCCATAAATTTTACACTTACACAAAAGCGCGACGTTTTTGCGAGATCGAAAAGCGCGTAACGGAATTATTCAGACAAATAGCTGCTGTTTACAACTTGCAAAATACCAATAAAGCATCACTGACACTTTTTAGTATTTTAGGCCAATGTCGATAATTTTACATAGGTCAATTTACACAAGAAAAGTGATACAATTAACTGCAGCTTGTAATTAAATTAAAAATTAATACCTGGTTTTTATATAAATTAATCATGGTTGTGAATAAATGAATGCGCAATTATCGTCGATTACACAACAAAACATTTGAGCTAGTTCTTGTGTGATCGTTAATCGGAACCGGAACCGGCATCGCTCAAATGAGCCACAACCGATGCTCGATCATGAACTAGCGCCAAGCGGCAACAATATTCGAAAAAAAACTGTGTGAAAAAATTTCAAGAGAAACGAAAAGTTGAATTTGTTAAACAAAATGAGCGTGCATAGGAGCCATAGTGGCAACCATCACCACACAACGGCAATGACAAGCAGCAGCAACAATAACAATACTCCGAATGGTGATTCGCCAATGCTATCAATGCTGCCACAACAACAACAACAACAAATGCAGGACGCTGCATTCGTGCAATCCATCAGCTATGTGCGGGAATTTAGCAGCCAAGCAGCAGCCTATCATGTGCTCAAAAGTGAAGAGTCCCGGCTGCATTTGCAACGAAGCATTGCACTGCTCAGCACCAAGGTGCCGACGCATTGTTATGCCGCCGGAGCCGGTGGGAATCTGGAGTTGGCCAAATTCTTTGTCGATCTGCATGCGCTGATGAGCGCCCTCGATGGCGACACCGACAGCGAGACGTTGTGGACATGCGTCACACTGTTGCAGCACTGCAGTCGCAATCTCGAGGCACGCGCCGACATTGTGCAAAAGTATTGCTTTGTGCCGCTGCTCAGTTATTTGCTGAAGCGCACAAAGCGCCCGGAACGTTGCCAGCGTCTGTTGCTCCTGCTGCAGGATTTGACGTATGGCATCAGCATTCAGTGGGAGGAACCGTATCTGGTGGTGCTGCTCGAGCATCTGGTCGAGGTGGTGCACAGTGTGCCCGATACCGATGGCGATGCCAATGCCAGCGATGTGGACAATTCGCAGGCACAGTTGGCTTTGTCCATTCTCGTGAATCTGTGCTACAAGAACTTTGTCGTCTTGTTCCTCTTCCTGCGCAGCGTCAACATCTCTAGCTTCAGCCGGCGCATACAACACTACGGACTGCTGGCCTACAAGATGCTCATCATCTTGTCGGAGGATGTGCATTGCCTGGAGCCCCGGGAGCTGCACACATTTCTGCGCACCGCATTCGCTGGCATGGAAGATTGCCTGAAGCAGTGGCATGTGCCACAGTTGCGGCACATCGTGGACTTTCTGCTGGACGCACAATGCCATGCGGGATTGCAGCGTGCGATGTTGAGTCACACGCATTTCTGCGATGACATCGAAAGGCTGCTCAACGTAAGCATGCAGTGTTAGTTTTAGAATTCTTAATTTATAACTCTGTCTTGCAGCAAATTGAGGCGCGCCATCACATGGACGACTCGAGCGAGGATACACGCAAACAGCAACAGCTTTGCATGCAGCTCATCTTTCAGTTGATTAGCCACATCCTGCAGCTGTCCGCCGACAATGAGATCATCAGTCTGGATGCCATCACACCGCGTCTCTACGAGTTGCTCTGCGATTGGCTCGAATCCGATTTGTGCGGCGTCGCTGCCATCGAGCTGCTCACGTCGCTTCTCCGTCTGGGTAAACGCGCCAGCGTTGCGCAATTGATTGCCCGCGAACCCACAAACGTGGTCAAGCTCATCCAGAGCGCTGAGCGAGCGGACACCAAGGCGGATCATGTGACAGCGATATTGCGTTTGCTGCTGACGCTTTTGGGCAGCGGCAAGACGGAGAAATTGGTGCTCTCGAAGATTTCCGAGTCGTATTTCGATAAGATATTGGCCGCGCCCTTGGCGCTCTTGCCCCAAATGTTGTGCTCCCAAACACTCGCTCAGTCCGAGGTAGAGAAATCGATCTTCGGGCTGCTGTTGCTCATCAATTTCGCCGGCATTGCGAAGAAGGCGTATTGGGACAAATGCTGTGCACTCTTGGAGTTGCCGCAGTTGCAGTATGCGCTCGCTCGCGCCATGCTCAGTGGCAATGAGCAGCTGGTGACAGCAGCGCTGCAAATCGCACAATTCGAACACTTTCCCAAGGCAGCGGTGGCTAAGGTAAACTTTGTTTTTAACTCCCATTTAAAAGATATTCTTTTAACATCGTTTCTTTGCAGTTTGTCGCCAGCATTGGCAGCAAAGCGACGTCGTCGTCGATGCCACCGCCAACTGAGCAGGCGGAACAGTGGCGCAATCTGAGCGCCATACTCAAGGGTCATCGCACGTTCATTGACAAGGAGCTGGCGCAACGTGTGAACGCTTTGGTCGACAGCATTGGCGACACATTGCGTCGCAATGAGCTGCACTTGGCGCCCGTCTCCCAGGTCATCGAGCTCTACAGCCATCGCATCGAGAGTCTCAATTGTGCCGCCCACAATATGCAGCAACGGCTCGAGCAGGCGAGCGTTCAGCTCAGCCACAGCACACAGCTGACGAACGTCCAGAATGCCGAGCTGCAGCGATTCCAGGCCAAAAACTTTGAGCTGCTCATCAGCCAGGAGCGGTAAGCAGCCATTAAATGATTTGCAAATGAAGCCTTTAGTGCCCAAGACCAAGACTTTGCTTTGGCTGACAATTTAGTAGATATATGATATATATATATACATATTTCATATATATACCAAATTGTCTCTAGTGCCTAAGACCGTATTTAAAAGGGTAAACTTTGCTTTGACTGACAATTTGGTATATTTTGACCTCAATGGCATATTTCATATGCAGAACTTCATAAATATACCAAATTGTCTCTAGTGCTCAAAACCGTCTTTAGGCGGTTGACCATTTGATATATTTTGGCATCAATGGTAAATTGTCTGTAGTACTCTAGACTGTCATTAGACGGATAAACTTTGCTTTGGACAAGAATTTGGTATATTTTTAACTCAAAAATTCGGCAAAAACGCGACTTAAAAAAAAATGTTTTTTCTTATTTTAAAAAGTTTGTTGCTCGAAACAAAATTACTGTCGTGTTGCTGAGTGTCTTAAGAATGCAAAACCCACAGCAAAAAAAAAGTGTTTGTTAGCTTTTTGTGGCTTTTATAAGGTCTAGGCAGTTCAAGGTTTTTATGCCTTAAATCTCAATTCAAGTCCAAATTTTTCCAGAATAAATCTTTAGGAGATAATAAACCCAAAATATACATATCATATATATATTTTCAATGTAAACACTAGAGACTGTGCCTTTAAAGCTTCACAAGTTTTTGTTTTATATAAATCTCAATTCAAGCAGAAGCCAAATTTTTTCCCAGAACAAATCTCAACTCCTTTACTCTTAAGATAAGGAAGCCAAAAATATATTTCTTTTTTTTTTGTAATTTGGGCACTAGAGGGTTTAAAGCTTCGAATAAATCTCAGTTCGAGCAAAAGCCAAAATTTTTCCCAGAGCAAAACTTTACTCTGAAGAGATAAACTTAAATGTGGGCACTAGAGGGTTAAGAAAGTGTGTCTCTACAGCTCTTAATGCGCAGTTCCTCTTAGCTCTAAGTTTCATTATCTCATCTCATCTTAACCAACATCAATGCAATGCAACTTTCCTTTACAGCCTGCAGACACAGTGCAAGGACCTGAAAGCGCAGGCAGCGCAGCTCAAGGCGAATTTGAGTGATTTGCTCAAGCGTTGGTCGGAAACCTCCGAGCAGCTGCAGGCCAACGAGCGACGACTGTCGGTGAAGCAGTCGGAGATCGCTGGACTGCAACGCGATTGCGAGGAGTTGCGTCAGAATCTCAGCGCCAAGAGCGATGAACTCTGCAAGCTGGAAGCGCTTAGCAAGGACAATGTAAGTGTGACCAGCTCGATAGAGAATTGTCTCATATTAAATTTAAATCCTTGCAGAGCACTCGCATCGAGAAGTTGAAAAAGACTGTGCTGGCCTACGAGCAGGACATCAAGGATAAGGTGCGCACCATCGAGGAGCGCACCAATGATTTGGCCAAGACGCACAAAGCGCTCGAGGAGCAGCGTGAGGCGCGCAAGAAATCCGAGGATTTGGTCAGTGTGCTCGAGACTCAGCTGCAGGAGAAGAAGGAACAAATCGAGAATCTCGAGATGGAGCAGAAGGAAACGGAGGATTTGCGCAAAACAATCATGAGTCTCATGGAGAGCAAAAAGCCGAAGCGCAAAGCTTAAGCCAAGCAACAGCTCTCGAATTTCGAATTCCATTTGACTCCCGACTATGTTTTAGGCTCTAGTTTGTAGTAATTTTAACTATTATTAAATTATACACATTTTTTTGTACATCTTTACAATTACTATATAAAAGGCAATTGAATTTAGTTTGAAAAGACAGCGAAAGTGTTTCGTTTTGAGGTTGAGTTAAGCTTACGGATTAGCTATTATTTTACTATCTATACCCGCTACCAATAGGTTAGAAGGGTATTCTAATCTGCAGGGAATGTATGTATCAGGCAGAAGAAGTCATTTCCGACCGCCGAAAGTATATATATTCTAGTTATCAGAGACTGTTAGAAATAGATCTATACTGTTTTTTTTTTTCCAAATTATTCGCCTCCACAAATCCTAAAAAAATCGATTAGCAAGCGTAATGTTGAAGCTATTTTGGGTATTTACAATAATAACAACATTATTTATGATTTCTAAAAATTTGATTACGATCGGATAAAGAGTGCAGAAGTTATTTAAGAAATACTTTTGTAAGGCAATTCGATCTTAGTTGCTTTGGCTGACAATGTGGTATATTTTATACGCTATGGTATATTTTAAATGTAGTACTATATAAATACACCAAATGTATGCTTTGGTATATTTTAGCATGCTTGCGGTATATTATGTACTGTATACGAATTTATAGCCTTTGGTATATTTTAGTATTTCACGACATAAACCGTTAGTATATTTTTGAATGGAGTACGTTATCAATATAGCAAATCTAGCTTTTGGTATATTTTTGTGGTATATTATATATTTTTCACCAAATGTATCCTTCGGTATATTTTAGTATGTTTAGGTATATTTTAGTATTTTTGGGTATGTAAAGTTAGTATATTTTTAAATGCAGTACTTTATCAATATATCAAATCTAACCTTTGGTATATTTTAGCTTTTTGAGTTTATAATAAACCACTATATACCAAATCTTGCCTGTGCTATTGTATATACCAAATGTAGCCTTCAGTATATTTTAGTATTTTGAGGTATGTCACAGTCAAGCATGCTCAACTGTAGTTTTGTTACTTGTTTAGAGTTGATAACGTATATTTTATGGTTGTCAATGAAGTACAAAGATTACTTGAAAATATTTCCATTTTTTTTCCAGAATATTTTTTGACTTCAATTTCGTTGAATTCACTCTCAACCTTTGGCTATTATTTAGCGCAACCTTTTGAAGTAATTGCGCAATTAAGTTTCGCGAGGTGAAAGTTAATGTTTGGGGCTAAAATTCAAAGAGCAATGAATAGAAAATCGTTGTTGTTTATTTTTGTTTCATTTGTTGTTGTTGTTGCTGTTGGTGTATATACAATTTAATGCAATTTGCACAATGACAATGCTTAATGTGTGTTCTTGTTGTTGTTGTTGTTGATGTTGTGCAAAGTTGAACAAAAGAAAAAAAAAACAAAAAAAATTCCATTACAAATTCCAATTTAACCGCGAAAATTAGCGTACAAAGAGTTCAGATAATAAAAAAAAATATATGTATATATATATAAGGGAGGATAATGTATATTAAATATAAATTACAAAGTATTGCATATACATGGGTGTGTGTGTGTGTGTGTTGGGTTGGGTTTATAAATTTACTAAATGTTTGCTAGATAATTGATAATTGATTGACGTGATTATCGCAAGTCATCATCTTTATATTTTAGGCTCTTAAATAACTAACACCAGCTACTACATCGGCTACTTTGTCGAACAAACGTTGTAAGAATCGAAAAGCGAAAGCGCAGCAGTACAAATATATACATATATACACATATGTTATAGCATATAAACATAAAAGTACAATTAAAACTGTCACGAAAATCAAAAATAATTATGAAACTGGAATGGAACAATCTTCATCATTATAAAGTATCTGCCTACAAATAAAGTGTGTGTTTTTTTAAACATAATCATTGTCAGTATATATGTATATGAATATATATAGTATATATATGTACAGTGCACCAGAACGAGCGAGACAGCGCGACAGAGTGAAAGAAAGAATAGGAAGCAGAATTAAGGAAGTTAAACTACTACGCTACGAATGGAAGGAATCGACAACGCATCATCATCACACAGACAGAGCTCGATTTTTTGTTTCCCCACATACACATACATATATATATATATAAAAGCTACAGCTTCTGTTTGCCCCGATTATTGATAGTTTCTTGTGTTGTGTGTTGTGCTCAATGATCGCTTGAAGGCTCCTTAAGTTGACTTGATTGCTTGGATTTGCGTTTGCTGATCGCAACCGCTTACGATCCAAAGTGCTCCTTATCCTGATCGATGGTCTCGAACTCGTAGTTGCCACGGCCATCGAACTGCAGATAGTAATCGTGATGCACCCACAGCGATTTGCGATGCGACACCGTAAAGAGCGTAATGCCCGCCTCACGGCAATAGCTATACATCTTGCCCTCAACATCCACCGACACAGCGCTGGTGCACTCATCGAGGATCGCAAACTGCGGCTTGTGATAGAAGAGTCGGGCCATGGCGATGCGCTGCTTCTCGCCGCCGGACAGCACATCGATCCAGTCCTCGATCGCATCGAGGCCATTCTCGCGCTGCTCCAGATACGTCAGCTGCACAATGTCCAGGAAGTGCAGCAGATCCTCATCGGAGCGGCCCAGACGTCGCATATCGTCGCGTGTATGCGGATAGATGATCTGTGTGGGAAGAATGAATCGTGGTTGTAGTGTAAGAACAGATTTAATTGCAACGAAGATTAAGGCTATAAATATTGCGATTGGGAAATGCTTTCACGCACTTTCAAAAACCAAACAAGTAACAGCACACTGGACTTAAGATACCTGCTACACATTTTCAATAAAATCGTACTCTAACATTCATTTGGTATATTCATATACTGAACAAATACTCAATTCCACTAAAGACTACGTTCTGTGTATCTATAAAGTATTACCATATAAAACCTTATTTTTTAAAATATACAAAATTAATATACCGAAAAAATACAAAATTATACTGAAGACTTTGTATCGACATAGTATTAACATATAACACCCTATTCCAAAAATATACCAAATTAATAAACCGGCAAAATATAAAATTATACCGACGGCTATATAAATCTCTCTTCTAAATATATACATAATTTATATAACGAAGAATACTACATTTTACTGTATATGGTATATAGATATAGTATAACATTCATAAAGACAGTACAAAATGTACCAGATCGCCACAAATTAATATACAGAAAAACTACTAAACTATACCGAAGGCTATATATGTTATATCGATATAGTATTACATTCATAAACAGAGTACAAAATATATTAGATTGCCACATAAAACTATTTTTTTCTTTTCAGGAATCATATGTAGCAAAAATCGTGTCTTTAGCTTCCAAAATTACGCTTTGTTATTCGATTTGGGCATGGCAAAGATCTAAAACAAACTTGATCTGGTGAAAAAGAATTATAGTTTTATCTCTTATAGTCTCCGAGATCTAGGTGTTCATACGCACGGACGGACAGTCAGACGGACATGGTTATATCGCTTCTTTGTGGGATCAAAGATGACAACTTCTGCCTGTTACATACATTTGCTAGAGGCACAAAGCTATAATACCCTTCTAACTTATGAGTAGCGGGTATAAAAAGTGTTTTGTACAAAGCAGATTAAAGCTAAAGCTATGAATATAGCTGGAGAAATGATGTCACACACTTTTAAATCAATAATATTCATTAGATTCACATTCATCAACCATTTACCTGATCGCGCAAACTGCCGAGCGTCATGTAGGGCCGTTGTGGAATGTAGAAGAGCTTGCCGCGCGACGGCTTCGTGACCTTGCCACCCCACGTGGGCCAGAGTTCGCCTAGAATGCGGAACAGCGAGGATTTGCCACAGCCATTGGGACCACAGACGAGCACATTGGTGCCAGATCTAAAATGAACTTGCAATCAATACAAATCTTAAAGGAAGGGACTTTGAAAAAACCCGCACTTGACTTCGAAGGTGAGCTCCTTGAGCAGCACATCGCCATTGGGCGTGACCAGGGGCACCTTCTCGAACCGAATGATATTATCCTCAAAGCACATGATGCCCTTATTGGGGCCAAAGCTGCCAGCGGCGGCATCGCCAGCGCCATTCGTCGTCAGACTGTTGCCATTGACCATGGTGCGCTCGTAGGTGCCCTTGTTGAGATCGCCGAGCACCTTGATCAGCTCGGTCATGCGTGCGGTGAAGCCAGCCAAGCGGGACATCTCACGTCCGGCCAACACCAGACGTCCGATGGCCTCGGCCAGCTTGATCAGCATGCGACCGTAGGTGTAGTAAGCCTGCAGACGCTCACCGCTCTTCTCGCCGGACAGCAGCGGATGATTCTTGGTGAAGAATGGTATCGACACCGCATAGAAGCCCACAATCGATGCAAAGTCTAAATAAATGAGAAATCAAGTTAGAGACAGACTCTAATCATAGTTGACACACTTACATTTGCCCACAATGTTGTCCACGATGCCCATGCTAACACGGAACTCGAGGAATTTACGCAGATGCGAACGCAGCTTCGAGTAGCTGGCCAAGAGTGTGAGCTTCTCACGCACATTGCCCTGATAGAAGGCGACTTCCTCCGAGTTGGTGATCAGCCTGCTGTTCACATAACGGAATTCACCCTCGAGTTTCTGCTCCTCGACCGTGAGACGACCCGTTGGACGACGCAAACGGGTGAGGAAGATGCCAGCGAAGAGCAGATAGAGCATCAGTATCGATGGCGTTTTGCCGCCCAGATTCACAGTCAAACGATAAACATAGATGAAGATGTCCAGCACCGGCTTACTGATGTTCGAATACAGCTCCGTGGCGCTCTCGCAGAACTTGTCAATGTCCGTGGTCAGCAGCTGATCGGCGTTGGCTATTCGGTTATCCAAATTCGACATTTTGTAGTACGTGTAACCGCTGTGAAATGGAAATTTTGAAAACGTTATCAAACCGTTGACTACACTTTGGCATAATTTGAGGAGTTGCTTTCTTAGGCTTACAATCGAAATTTGCTTCACTTTTACAGCATTTTCTTGAAATCTTGAAATCTATACTAAATGAAACTGTTTCATAAAGGCGCCAACGATCTGCACTCCATTGAGATAAGTCTTCATATAAATTCATAAATTCGCAAACGATCTGCGATCCATTGAATTAATAGTCTTGACAAGAAATTCGAGCTTAATGTTTCCTTCAACTTCTGAATGAATATTGATAGCATTTAATACTCCATTTCACATTCTTCGCATTTACCGCAGCATTTTCTTGAAATCTATACTACTTTAAATGAAACCATATCATAAAGGCGCCAACGATCTGTACTCCATTGAAATAGTCTTCATATGAATTCATAAATTCCATTGAGTCGTTAGTCTTGATATGAGTTTTGGGCTTAATGTTTCCTTCAACTTTTTGAAATCTATATTACTTTATCATAAACGATCTGCATTCCATTAAGATAGTCTTGATATAAATTCATAAATATGCAAACGGTCCATTTAGATAGTCTTGAAATGAATTCATAAATTCCATTGAATCGATAGTCTTGAATAGAATTTTGAGCTTAATGTTTCCTTCAACTTCTGATTGCATTTAATACTTCATTTCACATCCTCCGCAGCATTTTTTTTTATATCTATATTACTGTATCACAAAACTATCTGCACTCCATTGGGATAGTCTTGATATGAAATTTGAACTCCTTTGAATTTTGCTAACATTTATCCATCATTTACGCATCCTTCGAAAGGAAGGAAAACCTGTCTTCCTACTCACTTGAGGTATTGACTGTACAGATGATGCGTCAGATTGGTGCGGAAACGCAACTTCAGTTCGCCTAAACTCCATTTCAGCACATTGGTAACCACGGAAATCTGCAATGAAGTGATTAATGTCAATGCCGCAATAAGGCAAAAAAAAACAAAAAAAAAAAAAAACTTACCGCTGGCAATGCAGCAAGATATTTGAGTAGCGCCGTCTTGAACTTGGCACGATTCATGTGTATGATTGTGCTCTCCACAACGGTGGCATTCTGAATCATCCAAATGTCGCTGACCGATCGTCCAATTAATGTGACAGCAATCAGCATCAACAGACCCGTCTCCATGCACCAGAATCTGGGCACAAGTATGGCTGCATAACGATAAACTCTTAATTAGCTGATTAACATAATAATTTCAATGTTCGTCAACTTACGCAACAGCTCTCGCAGCTGTTTGAAGAATACTGAATTCACATGCGCCTTATTCGACTTTTTGTCCTTCTTCTCCGCGATCGTGTATTGAATTTTGTCTTCATAGCCTGATTTCCTGTAAAATAAAACGGAAATAGGGACTCAATTAGCAAAGTACTTTCAATTGAAAATGAATGTGTAATTTAACTTAAGTGCAACTTAGTTGTATTCTACAAATGAGTTTGCGTTTAAGCGCAGTCAAGTTTTGTAGCTGCCTTAATAATAATTTTACTTAAGTGCAACTAAATAACATTACCCTTAGGTGCAATTAAGTGTTGCTTCCTTAATAATCATTTTACTTAAGTGCAACTTTAGAATATTCTATAAATAAGATTGCATTTAAGCGCAGTCGACTATTGTTCTCTATAATAGGACATTGCTGCAGTTATTTGACTTAATAATCCATTAAAGATAACTAAAATAAAATTTCAATATTTTATTTCGATATTTAAGTTAACTGCAGTTTAAGGATAACAGCACATTCGCTGTGCTAACGCAAGGTGAGGCAATTAAGTGCATTTTACTGAGGTAAATGCGCACTTAAATTACACACATTCTATGCTTACATCAAATACTCGCTATAAGTACTCAAAAGCACATTAAAGATAATTGCGTTAAATAAGTTTATTTTGTGCAATGAAACGTCGTTTTATTTAAATGCATATTTAGTATAATGGTAATAACTTTAATATCAATACTATATCGCTATAGTATACTAAACCAACTTTACTATAATAAAAATAAATTTGGCAGTTTTTCTTAAAGTGCATTTAAATAAAACAACAACAAATAATAACGTTGTACTATCATTATGAAGGAACAACAAAAGGTTTGTGTAAGCAACTTATGTCAATATTGATGTTAAAGTTATTATCATTGATTTTATCGCACCCCCCAAAAAAAATTTCCCAATGTTTAGCATATGCTTTAATACAGAAATGTTCAATTTTTAAAACTTTGTAAGCGTTTCCCCATACTTTATTTCAGAAATTTTTAATTTACGAAACTTTTTCCAATGTTTAGCATATGTTTTATTTGAAAAATGTTCAAATAACGAAACTTTGTAAGCTTTTCTCAATGTTTAGCATATGTTTAAAAAAAAAAGAAGAGATCAAACTTTGTAAGCTTTTCCCAATATTTTATGAATCTATGAACCTTTTAAGTTTTTTCTAATATTAAGCATATGTTTTAATGCACAGATGTTCAAGTTATGAAACTTGTTCAGTTGTTCCCAATATTTCACATATATTTTAATTCAAAAATGTTAAGTTGACAAAACTTTGTAAGCTGTTCCCAATGTTTTACTTCAGAAATGTTCATTCTATGAAACTTTTTAAGGTTTTCCGTAATATAAAGAAAAAGTGAGAAATAAAACGAAGTGAGTTGCTTATGCTCGAGTTGTATCAAGTTAAGTCCAGAAATACGTGTACTTTTTCAAGTTGGTAACAAACAAACAACAACAACAACAACATCGACAACAACAGCAGACGTGTTGTGAAGCACCTTTGAACCATTTTGCTTTCCCGAACAGAATAAATGCAATTAAAAATTGTTAATGACTCACAAAAGGAAGATAGAGAGAGAGAGAGAGAGAGAGAGGGAGAGAACACGAGTAAAATTAGAAAGGTTGGCAATGTTAATTATCGCGCTTAATGGCAATTGTACAACTTATGTTATAAACCGGAATATCAAAGTACTACTATCTGGCTAGTGTGTCACAGGTCTTAATAGATATGCATAATCTATAGCGAGTTTTAAAACAAAAATAAATAAATTCTACCTAGTCACTATACCATTAACAAGTCGATCGAAGTAAATGGATGATATAACATTATCGTGATGATCATCAGCGAAGAGCAATATAAAATATATGGCCAACAGCTCGATTTGGACTTTGTTAAGTGGACAACGACGACGGCGACGGCCAAAGGGCGAATTGCGCAGCTCAGCTGAGCTCAGTTTTAGCTTATCGATGGCTGGGTCATGGTATGATGTTGCTTTCGGGTTGTGGACTGTGGATTCTGGAATGTGGATCGTGGATCGTGGTTTGTGGGTGGTGGTGGTGGGCAACAAAGATTGCGGTTAGCTTATCGCTGCTGACGGTGTCGTGTCGCATGTCGCACGACCAAAGACTGACAAAATGTGACTTCTTTACCCAAAAACTTGATGATTCGCGATGACTTGAACAAATCACCATTAATACATATATATATATTTATTTATGTACACGTATTTCATCTTGCATACATTCTTGTTTTCTATGTTTTTTTTTTGTGTTTCGCTATTCTTAATTTATTTATGTTTTTTGTTAGTCGACGTCTGGCGAGCCGGTTAAACTTTTGTTGTCCATTTCTATCAATTCCAACACAACACACAACACACACACACACACACACACACACACTTATTGTGTTTATATTAAAGCCCATTTGTGGCTTTGCAGTACATTTGTGTGCGTGTGTGTCAGTGCGCCTGGAATGCGCTGATTGTGTTGGTATGTGTGGCAGGGGAAAAGAGAAAGAAAGAGAGCGCGAGAGTGAGAAAGGGTAGGCAAAGGAGATGGGGCGATTGGATGACGTGTAACACGTGTTCGGGTCCGTAGGTCGGTCAATCGCATCAATTTGCGATTGCCACTTGAAATTTAACCGATACTTAGAGATGTGAGTAATTCTCAGAAATCGTAATCAACTTATAATGCCTTCAACCATCAATAAATTACTGTTCTTTCCCCTCTTCACTATAATACAGAATACTCAACTATATAAAAACTACAAGTTTAATTTCGAATACACGTAATAAGGATCATAAATTATGATGTTAATCGACAGTCGTAGAAAACATACACATTGAAAATGTTTGGAGTATAATAAAAATGTCGTTTACAATTATTATTTAATTTATTTCATATTTAACTAATAATATCACATAGCTTTTTCGACATTTTGGTCTTTTACTCATTTCATAACAATTCATTTTTATCAAAATTGCTTTTCATTCCAAATGTTTTCAATAATCGTGAAATGTCTTTCAATGCCAAAGACGCAACAAATAAAAACATCAAATTTGGAAATAACGAACAATTTTCTTGGATTTTTAAGTGCCCCGCACAGCAGATTGTAAAAGGTTTTGTAAATATTATTTTCCCCCTTATTTTCAGACATGCTTATCGCATAGATTAACGATAAGTCCGCAGTTACAAATAATCGTTTTGTTGGCTCGTGAAATCTTTCAACCTCGAGCATCTCCAATCGATGCGTGCTGAAAAGCTTTTGACTGCTGTTATCAGCTAGTTGTTGCTGTCAATCGTTGTGATTAATCTATTTAACCGGCCCAAGCGAAGCCACAGCAACTAAAATCCCCGCAAATAAAACAAAAACACACCAAAAAATGAAGAAAAAAAAAACAGCACACACAATTTACTCGCAGGTGTTTCAGGGCAATTAAAGAAGTTGGAAGAGAAAAACAAAAACAACAGCATTGTAAATATCTACAGATATTGCGTACACACACACACACATGCATACAGGGTGAGCAACAGGCGATATGCGAATCGCAGTTTATCTCTGCTTTCGCCCATTTTGTTGGCTCTTGAAGTTTGGCCAGTTTTGAGACCAAGCGAATTTTGCTGTTGATTAACACAAAAGCTAGACAACAAAAAGTCGCAGCAACAACAATCATAATAAGAAGACTACGTCAGAAGCACACCAATACATAAGCACAAGTGTGTGTGTGTGTGTGTGTGTGTGTGAGCATTACTGCCGGCATTTGATAGTCGACAGACAAGTTAACACACGCACACAACAAACCAAAAAAGATGAGAGCAGAAGCAAAAGAAAAAAAAACTGATTAGACGTTCGCTTAGCATACATGTATGTGTGTGTGAAAGATCGACAGATTTGTAACGGCAATTTTTGCCGGGTGCAAAGTTCAATGCTGTTGTTGTTTCCTCTTTTTTTTTATATCCATATGTGTATGAATATTTAAATACACACGTGTAACCCGCTCCCCCCAAATCTAAAGCAAATACTATGACAAATTCTTGTTATCTGCATTCGGTTTTATCTATAATTGATTCAACGTTTTTCCTCCATTGCGCTTCCTGTCTGCACTCTTCTATACATATGCATGCATTGTGTGTTTGAGTGTGTGTGTGTGTGTGTATGTGTGTGCTTTAGTCACAGGGTGTAAATGTTTTGAAAATATTTGTAAGGTTCGCGCAATTTCACGTTCTGAATAGCGTGTATATTGCTCTTTTTTCTAATTTTGACCGTGAGCAGGTGCATGTGTCAAGCAATTTGAAATATGCAAATCGGTAAAATAAAAAAACTAAGCATTTTACATAGTTAATGCGCAACGATCACACAATAAAAAAGAAAACTGTAACAACACACACACACACACACATACAGTGCTTTCCAATTGAACAGCTGATGAACTTTCATATACACTTTGCATTTCAGCAGCGCTGTTAACAATTAAAACAAAAAAAAAAGTTTATGTCTTTGCGATGCTTCCTCAGGGGCAATTCTAATAAGTTAGAAAATATGCTTACATTGTCAAGTACACAAAATAATTACGCAATAGGTGGCAATGAAAAATAAATACATTCGTACATATTGTAGAATGGCTTTTTGCCGAAAAGTAAACAAAAATTAGCATTCATTGGGGCAAGTGTGTGAACTCCAAAGGCGGAATAACACACAGCAACAGTAGGCAACAACTACAACAACAATAACAACATCATAATGCTCATAGCACAATTAAGCAGCAGCAGCAGAGCATTTGCTGTTTACGAGTGTTGCCAAATGCTCGCAGCAATTACTAAAAACTTGATCGTATTGGCAACGCGCCTTTCCAATACCAATGGTAACGGAACACCACAAAGCAAGTGGAAGCGAGCTTTCAAAAGTGCATGCGTGCGTAGCCAGTGTTGCCAACCACACTTTTTTCCCTCATAAAAACCGGCCTTTTTATTACATTTAGCTTTTTTGTTTTGTTTTAAATACGGCGAATCTTTTGTTTTCGAAATACAGCAAAGATGCTAAGTTTCATAGCAACAATCTAAATATAAAGTAAATATATTAATTTGTTATTATAGTCAGTAATGTTGGTATTATTATTTGTTGGCTATCTTCCCGCTGTATAGCTATAGCCTTATGGCAGCACTGATGCGTAATCTGCAGGCGAAGACAAAATGCCAATAGTCATGCTCATCAATTGAGGACAGTAAACAGCAATAACTGACAACACCCAGCAATAATGTTTATTACGTTAAGAGTTCATACCCACACACAAACACATGCACATGTCATCGAATTATGACACACGCAGACAATTACACATATGTACTTACATACATACATAAGTAATGAACCGGCAACTGCTTGCATATGTTTGTTTAAGTGTGTGTGTGTGTGTGTGCATTGATTGAGTTTTGCCTGCCTTTGGTCGGTGTATGCATGTCAAAGTTGTTGCACTTTAGCTTCCATTGAATTTGCATAAGGCTTTTGTTTTTAACACCTTTCGTTGTCAATTGCCTAGAATACAAAATTGCCAATGCAAAACGATGTAGGCTGCTCATGTGTAAAGAAGGGAAAAGAGGGACGGATAACAACACTACAGGTTGTTCTACAGAATTTCAATTTCAATTGATTGTCAAACGCCATTGGCAGTATGTAGGGCAATGCAATTACTTAACAGCGCTCGTTTATAGTGAAAAAGAATATCCAACATTATGATGTTAGTGGAAATGTAATAGATGTACGATAAGTGTGTACTGTGTATTTAGTGTATGATTAATTGCATCCTTTTACTACAAATATCTAATGCAATTTACGAAAAATGTTTTTTTGCCATTCGCCACGATAAGCGGCAAGCATTAAATTGTATCGTTGGCTCCCTCTTCCCCCTCCCCCACTCACTCTCTCTCTCTCTTGCCATCCTGCTCGCACACATATAAATATTATTTTGTGCACATTCCACATTGGCTGGCGGCAATATTGACTACTTAGTCTAATTGTGACCGTCATGCAAACAAACATTTGATCACAATTTCAATTAATTAGAGCAAAGAGGTTGTTGTATATACACTATATAAATAATATATGTTGTAAATTATATGGATTTGTCTGTCAGGTGCACTTCAGCGAGAAGCACGCGTACTTCGTTAATTGAGATTTTTGGCTAGCACAGCGATTAGATATTGGGTTTTTATTACGGAAAACGATCATAACAACAATGAAACGCCCTTTTACGCTTATCGCCCGTGCGAAATCTATTAAAACATTGCGCTCGATATCGAAGTACAGGTGGTTGTGGAAAAGTAGGAAGGGGAGGGTAGCGGGCAGAAAAGGGGCAAATAGAGCAATTAAATTTGTTACACACATATGTGCATGCATTAAGAAATGAACTACTACTAAAAAAAAAGTGCGGGGTCACACTAGCTGACACACACGAACTAAAGTCCATCTCTAGAGTCAACACACATCAAATAATTGCGATCACTTGCAATCAGCTGAAGGGCAATTGCCATAGTTATCGTTATCGTACTTTGCCGTCGTCGATATTGTTGTTGTTGTTGCTGTCCTTGAACAGCAAGCAGCTGTAGCTGCTGTAGGCGCTTCAAAATGGGGCAACTGAAAACCAGTTGGGAGCGCATCATACGATCCACACCGACACGCACTCACACAGAGACGTGCGTAAACAAAAATCTTTCAATGTCAATAAATTGCTGGAGACCTTTCCCAATGTTTTTTTGTTTTTATTCGAGTTTTTGTTTTTGTGTGATCTTACCTTTTTTTGTTGGACATTTTGCCGTATGCGATTATCCATAACGCTGCCGTCATCCCCGCAACGCCGACGATGGCGCTTTGATTGTGCGCCAATTTACTCAACGCTGGAGCCATTTTTTTTTCTTCTCTGTTTTACGCACACACGCACAGTTTTTAATACGTTAGACTCGCCTACGCACTCGCACACACACACACTCACGAGGGAGCACTCGAAAAAAAAAAACTATAAAATTATTTGATACGTTGTTGCTATTTGGTTATTTATCCTGCGTTGCAACCCTGCTGCTCTCTGCTCTCGCTCGCACTCGCACGCCCTCTCTGTTTGGTCTGCGTAATAACAGTAACCCAGCCCTGGTCTCCAACTCCTGGAAACTGCCTCAATGCCTGTGTTTATTGTGTATGCGTGTGTGTGATTTCGTTGTAAATTGTCAGCTAGTCGTCGTTGCACTATTATTTACATAGACATTAAATATTATGCATCGCTCTCGTTGGCTAACAATTACACTACACGTTGCTGTTGTTGTTGTTGAAAGCTCGGAAACTGTGTGAGAGTCGTTTATTGTGAAAGTGTCCAAGCGGGACTTGTGCAAGGCAACTGATCAACAATTAACAACAGTTTTGGTTTATTAATACGTTGGACTCTTGGTACGTTTGTGTTTTATATACGTTTCACACCCGCAGCAAGTCAAAATAAAACAACACGTCCGAACTCCGGCGGAACAACAACAACTGTGAAGATTGCCCATCAACGTGACCGCCCAGCTCAATTTCCAAATGCACCAGTCTAGGGCGACAAATATACCGAAAAATATACCATCCAATTTCGATTACATATTTTACTATATTGATGTATCGGTACAGAAATAATGCAAATTCAAAATAAATGAAAGTAAAATCTCAGCTAAATGGATATTCTAATAAACAAAGAAAGCACATTTTCCACTTATTTTCTGAAGTTGAAAATCAATTTAAAACGGTCTCACTGCTTCAAACAGATGCTTATCGATGACCCGATTGGGTGCGCGTTTTGCAACACTAATGTAATATGGCTGCGCGAGCCTGCCACTTTCGTATGTGCAGTTAGATAGAGTGGCAACGCTAGTCAGCTGATCAAAATTTCATAGTCGCATGCAAATTCAAAACATTGGAGCACACCACTGGCGCTATTTTGTTGTTTGCTCGAGGTGAACATCGCACACACACAAAGCACACGTCACACATACACAAGTGCACACAGATTGGCGAATTTATTTACGAAATTATTGCTTGCTAGCGCGGTATGTGCAGATAAGTTTATTAATAATTTTGTATTTTATAAGTATTATATACACTCATATATGTAAGTTGTATAGATTATTGTGCACACATGTGGTGAGCATAGGCGTGTAATAGAATTCTGATTTCTCGTTGCGACAAACTACAGGAAAACAAACGCCAGTTGAGTTGCCGTCGTCGTCTTGGTCGTTTTAATCTTTTGCTAAATCGCAGCGCGTTTACCACAGTTAGATAATCGAGAGCAAGCAGAATATCCCCCCGCACCCCTCCTCAAAAGTTTCAAGTTCACAAGGTGCGTAGAAAATTGACCCAAAACAAATTGCATTGCAACAACAAAAAATCGATGCATTTTTCTGCATCTGCCGCTGTTCTTGAACTAATTTCACACACACACTCACATCTATATGCAGTGCATTTGCACCACAGCGATGTGTATGTGAGTTGGCAAAGTGTTACCCCACCACCCAAAAAAGAAAAGAAAACAATAAAAAACGGATTATAAAAAGAAGAACTTAACCTCAAGTGCGTAAGAAAACAACAAACAAACCGAAAAAAAAAAACTGAAATTGCTATGCGTTAAATGGTAATAAATTGTCACTACTGATTTTGTTTGGTGTTTGGCGTTTTGCGTGTCGCATTTAATTGAATTGCGTGCAAAACAAAAATCACCGCAATTTACTGTGTGCCTGTGTGTGTGTGCAACAGCTGTTTAACATGCTAATTAGCAATTTGACAGCGCCCTCTACGCAACCACGCACTTCGAAATCCAATCGGACGCGATTGCTTTCCGATTGGATTTGCTGCTGATGTGTCAATTGAACTTATAGTGCCTCTCTCTCTCTGTGTGTGTGTGTGTGTGTGAGTGCGATATTAATACAGTTATTTTTGATATTTGTTTAACAGCTGCTGCTGCTGCTGAGTTGAAGTGCTTAATTAAATAAGCGCACGATATCAGTTGTCCTATCAGAGTTGTCGCTTATCTGATTGGACATTTGCATAGCACTTCCGTTGCATAAGCGTGAAAAACAACAACAAAAACATCGACTCTATCTAAAGCTAAAAATATAAATATCGCATTTATTAGCGATTTATTGACGCATCTCTTTAGCACCTGTGTGCTTTGATATTTTCCCCCCATTTTAATTCTCTAGAATTTGAGCCCTATATTTATTGTATTTGTTTATGTTGCTCTCCAAATGTTGCTTATAGAGCAAAAAAATAGCAAATTAAGCCTTTGATTTGTTGCCTTGAATACGTCAATTGAATGCAATGCAAGTGCACTGAGAGAAATCAAGAGAGTAATTATAATAATATTTTAATCTACAGTTCTATAAAATAATCAATTATAGTATATATTTTAAGTATAATATGAATATATAATATATATTATTATACCTAAAAAAAGGTAATATTTTTTGAGTAAATTATAAATTATTATACTTAAAGAAAAGTAATATTTTTAAAGTAAATTTGAATTATAAATTATTATACTTAAGAAAAACGTAATATTTATTAGGTAAATTATATTATTAATTTCCTCAAATAAACATAGCTCATTTTGGGCAAATTATTTGCTATTAAAATGATTACTTTCATGTTTTGCTGAACTAAACATGTTCATTATTTTCCTAAGCAATAATAAAGCAATTTTATTTTTTAGTTTTTTATAGATTGTACTTTTTTTTAAATTTATTACATCCTTTGCAATTTAGCACTTTAATATATCAGTTTATTAGAATATTATTTATGCTCAATTTATTATTTTCCTTTTATTTGAGCATTTTAATTAATCAGTTTATTTGAATGTAATTAATTCTTAATTTATTATTTCCTTTCTAATTGAGCAATTTGATTAATTTGCAACAAAAACAAAATTTAAAATTAAATGATTATATTAATAATTTGTCAAGTTGCATTATTTTTAAGCTTATCCATTTACAAACTGCTCTTGTTTTTAGTAAACCATTTTTTCAAAGCTTAAATTGTAAATATAATTAATAAATGCCTTTACCATTAATTGAAAAACAAGCTCAATATATATTAACTAAATAAAAAAAAGCCTTGTATACAGTATTAAGTTGATATATTGAGCTTGATCGTCAATTATAATAAACAATGAAGGAATTTCTTTTATTGTATGTGCAATTTAATCTTTGAAAATATGAAAGAAAATATTAAAGGTTTATCAAAAGCCTTTAATATTTTCTTTCATATTTCAATGCTTAAATTTCACACACAATAAAAGAAATTCCTTCATTGTTTTAATTGAAGAACAAGCTCAATATATCATCTTAGTACTGTTTATAAGCCTTTAATATTTCATAAACTTTATCTTACACTCAACTATAGAGGAAGCTCTTAACAAAACACTTGCTATAAAGTACTTTGATCTCGCTGTTCTTGAAGTTTAGCAATTATACTTGGCATTAATAGCAGTGTTTGCTGATTGTTTAACATATGGAAAGTGTAGGTTCATTTTTGTTTTGCTTTTTTTGTCATTATTGTCATGTTTTTCGTCGGCATTTCAATTCTTTTTTGGCACAGACTTTCACTCTTGCTATCTCTGTCTCGCTCTCGCTCTTGCGCTGTCTTGTGTCTCATTTCACTGAGCTGTCTCATTACGCAATTTTCGATTCAAAGTACAATAATTGCCAGCTAGAATAAACCTTGTGCGCTTGTCTGTTGTCTTTGTTGATGTGTCCGACTATATAGTATTAATCTGTATGGCATAAGCTCAGACTGTGCTTAAAAGGAGGACGTCACTGATAACAACAACTCGCAAAGCTGAAAGTCAAAAGTACACGGCTCAAATACTGCTACTACTATAAACATAGCAAAAATAAATTCATTAAACCGTATACATAATCCCTTTAGCTACTTTTTTGGCAACTGACATCCCTGATAAGACAACGCTACGGATAAGAGTTATCTACAAACTCTAAATTGCCATAATTAACCAATTGTGGCCTTTGCGGCATTTTGAATTTGTTGTCGTTGAGCACAGCGCGCAATGATCGAATGTTATCGATATTGGCAATGTATCGAACTGATGCAGTGTGACTACATGCGGGCAGCCATAAAAACGTTTCACTTGTTATAGGACTTGTGTCCGTTACAAACAGACGAAAAAACAGAAAGCTCGCAGCCATCAGCTAATTGCATTCTTGCTGTACTTTCGGATGTTAATAATTATAATTAGCTAATGGCAGCTTTTGCGTCTTGGCCTCTCACACACACACAATATATAGTATAAGTGTGAACTGTAAAACCGGTTAATTGTTTATTTATATAATTGAATTGCGGCTGTTGCCGAGTACAATAAATATGTGGTGTATCGATATGGCACAAGTCATAAAATGATTTCGCTAATCTTATCGCTATTGATGATAATAGTACCGGCCCCCCTTTCCCTACTCCAATCCCCTTCTACGTCGTGGCAATGCCAATGCCAATAATAACAGGAACCAAGAACAACAAAAAGCACACTTCAACAGCAGCTCTTATAAATCAAGCTTAGCGCAGGCGACGACGCTCTTATACACATACATACATATATACACACCAACTGAGAGTGTGTCGGGTGCTTTTGTATTGGTGGTTCGGCTGCTGCTCGCAATGATGACGACGCCGGGAACAACGCAGCAGCAGCAGCTGCTTCGATTTTTGCACATTTATTAATTTCTGTTTCATCTCATTTGTAGTGTGCGAACATATTGAAAAAAGCCAGCTACAACAACTGAGCGCTGTGCATTGTGTCTCAGTCTCTGTCAGTAAAATAATAAAAAAAAAAAATTGTAAAATCGTATACAAAATTCACTGTTAAGATGAGCCGCCAACTGCTTAGGAATCCAGCAACAATGCAACGTGCTGCTAGTGCCGTTGCCTCCACTTGTGCCAGAACTTTAACTAGCAGCAGCAGCAGCAGTGGCAGCGCAGTCGCCACAAGGCGTCAACAGCAGCAGCAACAATGTAAAGTAACGCCAAGTGTTGGCATACGCCGCTGGAAATCATCGACGCTACATAACAATAACAGCGCTGAGCAGCAGAACCAGAAGCTAACAGGAACGGCGACTGCTACAACGACAGCGACGCTGCGCCGCAGTCAAGCTGAAGCACTGAACGCGCGTGGTAGCCATTCAACTTTTAACGTTCCTTCTCGGTTAGTATTCAATTCCTATTTGCATTTATTTATTTCTGATGTGTGTGAACCGAAAGAAAGCAAAAATAAGCCGATAACTAGCAACGAAAAATTTACATTAACATTAACATAACATTTGAATTTTCGTGCGTGTTTCCATGTTAAAAACTTTGACGTGTGTTTTCATTTGCGTTTCTTTCTCCCTTTCTCTGTGTAAACGAGTGTGTGTGTGTTTACCCGAATTTTTGTTTTGTTTGCTTTTTCCAGCAACATGTCCACCACAAAAACGGACGGCAACCAGAAATGCCTACAACTGGATAACATCAATCCCAACTTCATTGTTATGGAGTATGCGGTCCGTGGTCCGCTTGTCATTCGCGCCGGCGAAATTGAAAAGGAACTCGAGAAGGTAAGCAAAGCTCTAAGTTTGTCCCTTTCACACCTCCACTTCTCATTCTCGCCTGTCACTCATCATTATTCATGTTCCGCCTTGTAAATTGCCCAAATAGCGCCACCTATTGAGCGTGGCTTCTTTCCTCCCCCTTTTTTTTTCCACGGTGTCGCTTTGCTTTTTGCTCGGCAATTATTTACGTTGTTGGTGTGCGCACCTGTTAATCCTTCATTCACATTGCATTCCTATTTGCTTTGAGGGCGTTCTGAGTTGCGTGTTGTGTTTGCAATTCGCTATGTGGTATTGTTGTGAGAGTAAACAGAAAAGCTAATAAAAACAGCGACACTTCTTTAGGGGACACTTTTTGGGGACATTTAAAAATGCAGTTCAAAAGTATTGCTAGAAATTTACATTTTGCATTGAAAATTTAACTAGAAAAATTTAATTTCATTATGACACTAAAACTTAGAACTGTGCACAATAAAATGCACTTGTCAAGGGTTTTAAATAAATTTGAATTTTAATCAGTTGACTATAAAAAACGCTGCTAACAAATAAATATTCATATTTTATAACAGTAACAAATGTTTGTTTATAAGATTGATTTATGTAAAAAACAAATCATTAAAGTACAAAACCGTTTTGGACAATTACCTTTTTGTTAGTGTTCGCTTAACTGATTTTGCGCGGCGGTTTTTCTTTGTGCGATATTACTGCGAATTCATGCTGAAAGCTCTAAAATTGTTTCATTGGCCTATCTAAATATAGTTCTTAATTAGATTCATATATTTTTTTTGTTTTATCTCGTTTAAGCAGTTAAACTTTAGAGCTGGTTGTATTTAATTAACGCCAAATTAACTCGAAAAGTTTTAGCTCAACATTTTGTGGTTTTTTCCTCCCATATGTTGTTATTGTGTTGATTATAAGATCTAATGGGTCTGACTCTGACAAGTGTATTGTATTTGTAATTGTTGCTTATTTTTGTTGTTGTTTATCTTTTCAAATGTAAAACGCATGATTTTAATTATTCTCAATTATTGGGGTCACGTTTTTCAATTATCTGCTTTTGAATACGCTTTATGGGAAGTCTTATAAGTTCCATGTTGTTTATGTTATTTATGGGCTTTCAAGAAATGGAGCCAAATTAAGATTTATTTAAAATGTTGGGGTAATGAGAAAAGTTTTTTTTTTTTAATTTACAATTATTAAATTATTCTACACGCTTTTGGAGGGGAATATTTTTATTTTGAAATTTTTAAATATGAAACAAAGTATGTGAATTTTTAAACGTATTTCTTCCAGTTTAAATTTGAACTTTTCGTTTACGATTAGAGTATAAAATCTTCGACTTGGTGAACTGAAAGCTGTGTCTATTGTTGACATTCAATTATATTGAGCTTAAGCTGAATTTGAGACTATAAATACTGCTCCGCTTTAGCGAATTGCTGACAGATGGGCGTGTGTGTGTGTGTGTCAGTGATAGATAGGTGTGTAATTGTAGTTGTAATATTTGGCCCATTGCCCGAAAGCGAAAACGAAAACGGAGTCAAGTTCAGTGAACGTCCTTCAAAAAGCCGGCAGCAGCTGCTTGCTCCACAGAGATTTGCTTTCGCTTCAATTTCATTTTCATTTTTGCGATATTATGTAAGTGCCTGTAAAAGTAGGCGGAGGACCGTTTACAGAGGGCGGGCAGGAGAAGATAGGCAGCGAGGATGCTGTTGGGTAATTTGTGTGAGACGCTGTTATTAAACAAACGACAACAGCAACAACAACAATAAAGATGGCGCATGAGCCGTGAAGCTTTTTCCCACACTTTTACTTTGCGTTGTTGTTGTTGTTTTCAGCATTTCTTTTTGTCTTCTTCTACGACGCAAAAACACAAAAAAAAGCGTAGAAGATGATGATGATGATTCTCTTCGAATTTTGTCGGCAGTTCGTCAACCCACATTCAAAGTGCAGCGAACACATTTCGCGTCTTTGTTTGTTCTCCATTGTTTGCCTCTTCCTTTCACTTTGCATACTATTTTGCTGTTGTTCTTGTTGTTGTTTGCTTGTCTTCTCCGCCCCGTTCTGCGCTTTCGTTCTGACTTCCTCATTCGCCGCGCATTAGATTTCGCTGCTTTTGTTTTTGCTTTTTGTTGTTGTTTTTCTTCTTTTATCAAATGCTTTCAGTTCGCATCAGTGCTCGGCATGCTGCGTATGATAAGGTCGTGACGTTGTCTCGTTTGCCATTTTCCCCTCCACTTCCCTTTCATTTTGGCCCTTTGCCAAATGGGCAACTGTCAATCGCATCGCAAGCATAAATCTTTGCTTTCGTTGATGTTGACACAACATTTCTGCAGACTTTTAACGGCCGCTGTTAAGTGTCTGGCTTAAGCTGCGCTGTTAAGATTTCTGCAGACTGCTTCGCTGCTGCTGTTGAAGGTCAACTAGGTAACTGTTATTCCTCTTTACATGATCCTTTGCCCTCTGTTAAACAAGAAATGTTAGAAACTCGAAACGGCTGTTATTCACTTTATTTCTTTCTGTGCTTTACGCTTTAGTAAATATAAAGTTTAAACAATGTTGCCAAGTTATACATCTATTCTATACTTACGATATCAGCGGCAACTTTGGAAATTTTTATGCCGATTGCCTATTGATTATTGATTCGAGTATCGGCGTTCTGTAAATTGCTGATTACTCTGTTATTGTTGATTTGCTCTCTCAACAGCGATAAATGTTCAGATTACGACACATATTTCAATTGTGCAAACATGTGAACAATACCTGAAATATTTACTATATGTGATAGACAGATATAATATATGCTTAGCGTATATATTTGTATGTGTGTGTGTGTGTGTGTGTATCTGTGTTTGCACTCTTCGCTTGCGGTCGATTCCATAATAAATGGCAAACTCAAAAGGTTTGTTTACGGTTTCAAGTGCCCCCTATAGATACAATATGTATTATGTATGTAGCTTTACTTCGCTCAATATGTACAAATATAAAGACATATATAGTTGTACCTCGTAGGTCTACTTGTTGCTAATTTAATGAGCTACTTGTCAGGTGTTTTTGGTTGGAAGCTTCACGAGCAGTTGGCAAATTCGTTTCAACAATTGTTATATTTATTACTTCATACCCTGTAGGCAAAATAGCAATAGTGTAAACTCGACTATATGCGGTATTAAAGCAATTTTTATTATATTAATAAGTTTTATTAATAAATTCTTTCGATATTTCCATAGCAATCCTTTTAAGAAACTCAAAATTGATTCTGTTTATAGGATAGAAGACTTTTATTTAATCAGAAAATCGAAGTTATTCAAGAAATAGTTGCTTTGGCTGACAAGCTGGTATATTTTGCACTTTATGATAAATTTTCAATTTTGTTCTATATTAGTATGCTAAATATACTAACACATGGTATATTTAGTATAGTAATATAGATCAACATTTGGTATAGTAATATAGAACAACATTTAAAATATACCATTTTTAATATTTACGGTATATTTTAGTGTTTCGCTTTTATTCAAAATGGGTTGCGAGTATCTCGCAGTCGAGCAGACTCGATTGTAGCTTTCTTACTTGTTTCTTTATTTAACTTTGCATTTTCTATTTGTTTAACATTTGCTCATTTTCTATTCATGAGCAAAAATCAGTAATGATTACCCCAGATTTACTTAGTTTGGAAGTTTTTTTTATTTTATAGGTTGGTTATTTTGAGTTTCTCCATTCGAAAATGAGAAATGTGCGAGCCAAATTAGCAGCTGATTATCGAAGTTTGATCTTGGCGTCATTTTCGTTGCTGTTATTATCGCAACTGTTGTTATTAGTGTTTCCAGTTGCTATTTCGTTGGTATAACAGCTATGCATGACTGCATGCATTATTCATGAAGAGAAGAAGCTTCCACTCTCTCAGCTTTCGTGTGTGCTTCGTGATTTTCTGTGCATTCTTATTCATCAAAACGTTAAATTACACATACGCCCCGCTTGCCCTGCACTCCATTATTTATTTACATAGACTATATAGCATGTAGGCATCCACATACATTCGTTGGGGTGTATGTCTAAATTGCTTGCTGTCAATTACACCCAACCCAATACACATATTATAACTATATAGTGCCATGTTTGCTATATATTATAGTTGTTTTTGTTGTCTGTTTGTTTGAGTGCATGACACTGCATTGTCGACTCGACTCGAGTTGAGTTGCGTTTTTTCCGGCTTGTTTACTTAAGCAAATTAAAGACTGCTGGAGAAAATGTGAGATAAGCGCTGCAGCCATTAAAAAAATTGAACTGCCTTGATAACGATTGATCAAATTTGTAAATGCCTCATAAACCAGCTTATTTAAATTGACTTTCCATTTACTCGATGACCAACATATTAGTTCCTATAAACTATCTCTTAACTAATCTATCAATTGAAACTTGTTTGCTTAATTAAATTACTTTTGGTTTAACTGAAGAATCTAATTAGTAAAATTTTGTTTAAACAAAATGGATCGATAGCGAAGAATAAGAAATAAAGTGGAATGGTTTTTGAACCGGTTTTTAAGTAAAACAGCTTAACTCAATTTGTATAGAATGGGGTGCTTTTGGCACTGTTAAGCAAATTTAAAATTTGTATATAGTAAAATTATATATAAAAAGAAATAGAAATTAAAAGGAGCCGTTCTTGAACCGGTTCAAAATTCAAGCTGAGTTCAAGTTATGTGATTCTCCTGGTATTGTTAAGCAAATTCGGAATTTGTATATCATGTGAATGTGAGTTTAGCGTTGGAACTTGCCATGAAAACATGTGGAGCGTGGTTCGGTAAACGGTTCAGTACATATATTGTAGGGTGTCTTTAAATGAAATCAGAAAAATTGCTCACAATTAAAATAGTTCGATTGTGTAGAATAGAAAATAAAGAAAGCAAACTATATATCTTTGAATGTTAGTGAAGCGGTTCTTGAACCGGTTCAACACAAAACAAATCAGCTCAAGTTATTTTAAAAGGTTATTCTGTCATTGCTAAGTAAACTCGAAATTTGTTTATCACTCAAAAAAAGTCAATTTATCATCGGAACATGCTATGAAAACAAATTGAAACACAAAACACATATGGAGCATGGTTCGGTAAACGGTTCAGCACAGATTTTGTGGGGTGTCTCTTGTTTGCTTTTGGGGGGGTAATTGGATATGATTAAATGGCTGTTGGGTGACCGCAATAATGAGCTTCCCACTCTTCCGTATAATAATAATAGAGCACGTCAAATAGGTGGAGCATTAACATATTTGATTTGTTTGGGGCACAAAATCAATTGAGCCCGGCATATTAAAATCGCATTAGGTTTCAATTGGCAACATGTAATTTGACTAATGCTTTCAATTTCAATTTGAACTGTTTTGTTTTAGGGAGTGAAGAAACCATTCGACCAGGTGATTCGTGCCAACATTGGCGATTGCCATGCGATGGGCCAACAGCCCTTGACCTTTTTGCGTCAGGTGAGTTTGCAAGCACTCCGAGAATTTTCAAATCCTTAAATCTTGAATCTTCTTCATCTTAGTTGTTGGCTCTCACAGTGGAGCCGCGTCTGCTGAACACTCCGGACTATCCAGATGATGTAAAGGAGCGCGCTTGCGCTTTGTTAGCCGCATGCCAAGGCGGCTCGATGGGTTCGTACACGGATTCGGCGGGTCTGGAGCATGTGCGTCGTCAGGTGTCGTCATTCATAAAGGAACGCGATGGCGGCATCGACTGTGATTGGCAGAACATTTATCTAACTGGAGGCGCATCGCCAGGCATCAAGAGCATTCTCTCGCTGCTGCAGTGAGTCAAAGATCATAGCAAATAGTTATTGCAACTAATTAACGTCTCTTTCTCTCTCTTGTAGTTGCTTTGTGGACGACAAGTTGCCGGGCATCATGGTGCCCATACCACAGTATCCATTGTACTCGGCCACCATCGCTGAATATGGCATGTGCAAGATCGACTATTATCTGGATGAGGCCAACAAATGGGGACTGAATCGCAAGGAGCTGCAACGGGCCTACGATGAGGCAAAGACTAAATGCAATCCCCGTGCTCTGGTCATCATCAATCCCGGCAATCCCACCGGCCAGGTGCTGTCGCGTGCCAACATCGAGGAAATCATTAAATTCGCCCATGAGAATCAACTTTTGCTGCTCGCCGATGAGGTGTATCAGGCGAATGTCTACGACAAGGATTCCAAGTTCCATTCGTTCAAGAAGGTCATGCACGAGATGGGTGAACCGTATCGCAGCCAGGAGCTGGTCAGTTTCCTCTCCGTGTCGAAGGGTTTCCTCGGTGAATGCGGCATTCGTGGCGGCTACATGGAGGTGCTAAATCTGTGTCCCAAGGTCAAAGCGATGCTCACCAAATCGATTACCGCATCGTTGTGCAGCACCACCGCCGGCCAAGTGGCTGTCAGTGCTCTGGTGAATCCTCCCCGGGAGGGCGAACCATCATTTGAGCTGTACAACAAGGAGAAGAACGCTGTCTTGGATGCGTTGAAGGAGCGCGCCGAATTGGTCCACAAGACGTTCAGCAGCTTCGAGGGTTACACGGTGAATCCCGTGCAGGGAGCGATGTATGTGTTCCCTCGGGTGGAGATACCACCCAAGGCGGTGGAGGCAGCCAAGGCCAAGAACATGGCACCCGATGCCTTATATGCATTTGAACTGCTCGAGTCGACGGGTAAAGCATTTCCAACTCAAATTTAAACTTGTAATTAATTGCAATCCCTTTCTCTTGAAGGCATCTGCGTTGTGCCTGGCAGCGGATTTGGTCAGTTGCCTGGAACCTATCACTTCCGCAGCACCATCTTGCCGCAAACGGACAAGCTAAAGATCATGTTGGAGAAGTTCCGTCAATTCCACTTGGACTTTATGAAGAAATACAAGTAGAGAAACGATAGCAGCGCACATCCTATTGATGATCTTTTTCGATGACGATCTTTAATCTATTATTTTTTTTTTTTTTTGCAAAAAAATTATTAAATTGTTACACAAAACAAAAAAAAAAAAATACGAAAACTACTAACTCTAAACTCTTTTGACTGGTTTCAAGCGATCCCAAAACATTAGTCTATATACTATTTGAATTATATAGCAATTCAGGTTTGATTTAATTTCATTGATTTATCGCAAAACTAATTGGACATGAGATGATGAACTAAAATTGACAATAATATTGTTCTTGTTTTTATTGCTTTGTTGCAAAATAATATTTAGTATATACATTGGATATTGTTAATAATAGAATGAGCGTTATATGTATATTTATCACATATTGATGTAGCTCCCCCCACCCCTTCCCCATATGATAATCCCTATATACATCGCACACTTTTTTGTCCTTGCGAGAAGCCATTACTTGATGTTAAAACACATTAAACATGTATTGTATTGTTGTTAATATATATATATATATATACTATTATATATCAAATATGCATTCGATTGGCATTCAATATCGTATTCTTAAAAGAGACGCCTGAAAGTATGCATCACTAAGCTGGAGCACCATGTGAAGCTATCTTCCCCCATATATTATTCTCACCCAAAACAATAACTCAACATAACTCTAGCATTTATCAATAGATCATTGTGAAATTTTCAAGACTACAACAAAGTCCAAATTCTTAAATATATGTGTAAAAAACAAAGAAATATTTTGAATTTATTTGCTCTTTAAGACATTCCTTCCCAGAGATTCATTCCGAATTAAAAGTAAAATACATCATTTTTGTATTTCATAAGTATTTATTTATTATGATTCATCTTGATCATCGTTTTTTTTGTTTTGTTTTTATTTTACAACTTGTGTTTCGATAGTTTACAAAAACAAGAAATTAAAAATTAAATAAAGAGAATAATTCACAAAATACTTGTACCTTCCGAATCTCGTTTTGCGCTCCGGTTGTTGTAATATTGTTCTGTTCTTTCACTTCTCGTTTGTTTTTGTGTAGTTTTGTTTTTAGTATTTGTAATTTGAGTGTTTTAGTTTCTCGTTTGTTGAGTTTGCCCATTTTCTGTTCTTTCTTTTTTTTTGTTATTTTACGATCTATGCACTTACATTCTAAAAATATATATCCACTTTTCTAGATTGAGGATTGTGTGTGTGTGTTTTGCGATTGGATTCTTTACAACGTAAATATAATTATTAATTAAATTAGTATTTTCTTTTTTGTGGGTTTCCTTTTCCATTTCTCTCACGATGGTACACAAGAAATAATTAAGAAAGAAACAAAAAAAAATAGGGCTGCAATAGGAAATATTAGTATTTGCCGCAAACTTTTTGTCCGTGTCTGTGGTTGTGTCTAATTATAGTGGCGGGTGAGTTTTTGTGTGTGTGTTTTAGGGTGTTGTGTTGTGGCATTCTCATCTAATGCCGATCCCTCGAGTCGGTGCGGCTGCGACGATCACGTGAGAAACTGCGACTGCGAGTCCGAGAACGTCTTGGAGAACGTGATCTGCAATGAAATTGGGTTTTTTTTTGGGGGGGCAGGGCGGGTGCGTTTTTTTCACGGATTGGGAAACAGGTCAAGAAACAGAGCAAGAGTGTGAGAAAGAAAGAAAGAGAGAGAGAAGAGAGAGAGAAATACAAAAAATTAAATAGAATTTTATACTTGTCGTTGAACATTTAAATAACGATTTGTAAACAATTGCTGTAGAGCAACAGCCTCCTCCTCCTCCATCTTCTCCTCATTGTGGTTGAAGAGAGTTCGAGAGTTGAGAGGAGGTTCGACACATTTCTTTTTTTTTGTCAATTGCTTGTGGTTGTTTGTTGTGATGGTTGAGTTGAGCTGAGCTGAGCTGAACACTAAGAGGCTGGCATTCAATACATTCTTTCATTTGATCGGTTTTCTTTTTTTTGTTTTAGATATGTTTTTTTATGCAGTTATTTTAGGCCCCGGTTACGAAAGCAGTTGGTGTGGCATACTTAAAGTAGTAGCTTAGTGGTGGTGGTGGTTGGTGGTTGGTGGTCTTAGTGGTGGTGGTTGTTGGTTGTTGGTGGCAACTTTTTTTTTTTTTCGATTGATGAGAAGAGCAGGCTAAGAAGACTGTTGAAGTTGTTGTTCAGTTGAATTGTGGAAAGTGGCTGTTGTTGTTCTTGTTGTTGTGGTGGTGGTTGGTGGTGGTAGCGTTGCTGGATTGATTTTTACAGCCACGCCCACACTCACACACACACACACACACAGGCGCAGGTGAATTGAAGAATTGTAGCTGTAGAAGCTGCAGAGAAGAGGGGGGCACGCAGTAGCAGAGTTGTAGAGAAGTTGAGAGCTGAAGGAGAGGCTGAAGAAGAACGAGCTGAATGCTGAATGAGGATGCAATATCTCCACCAGGTTGTCGATGCTGAATTTGATGTTGCGCTTTCTGTTGACGCCGTCGTTCTTTTTTTTCTTTGTGGTGGTAGTTGTTGTCATTGTGGTACAAGAGCAGACAATTAGCATGTGTGTGTGTGTGTGTGTGTGTGTGTGTTTTTTTTAGAGGAGAACAACAACAATGTACAAAACGAACTAACAAAAACAAAAGTAACAATAATTAACAAACAAAAAAAATATACAAATGATTTTCCTTTTTCTTGGCAATTTTACATACGCTTCTTGAACTTTGCAGTTGCTTTACGTGAAAAATTCGAAGGTGGTTGTTGTTGTTGTTGTTGAAGGTGGTGGTGGTTGGTGATATTGGTGGTGGTTGTTGTTGTTGTACAGTTCGCATTGAAGTTGCAGTTGCAGTAGCAGGAGTGAAGTAGTAGTAGTAGTAGCAGTAGTAATAGTTGAAGCACTAGTTGAATATTGTGGAGAATGAAGCGCTGGCTCAGCTAAATTTAATTGAAGCTTCAATTGATGAATGTTTTGTTTGATGCTGATCGAGCTGTGGTCATTGTTATTTTTGTTTTGGGGGCAAATAAACCACACCCGGAGGGGAAGAGAGTTGGTAGTAGTTGTGGTTGTAGTGTTGTTGTTGTTGTTGTTGTTGGTGCAAGACTGAGGTGATATATCTAGGAGCAAAGAGCAACAACAAAAGTTAAAATGAAAAGAACCAAAGAAAACCTTATAAAGCTGAATTCGTTTGCTTTTCTTTTTTGGTTGTTTGTTGCATTGTTGATGCATGTAGAAGCTGTAGTTGTTGTTGTTGTTGAAGTTGTAGTAGTTGTTGTTGGTGGTTGGTTGGTTGTAGAGGCTGCTTGAAGATGAGAAGATGATGTTTATATACAGATAAACACATATACACATATAAATAATGATATTTATATATATGTATATAGTTGTTCGGGATGATAGAAGCAGTTGAGCTGTGGAGAGAGAGAGAGAAAGAGAGAGAGAGAGAGGCAGCAACCCGGGCGCACGCTGAGAGGCGTCTGACTGAAGTCTGAAGACACTGCAAAGTTGTCTTTTTTTTTTGTTGTCTTAGGAGTTGTTGAAGTAGAAGTAGTTGTACATAGTAGTAGTAGTAGTAGGTAGTTGTTGTTGTTGTTGTACATAGTAGTAGTAGGCTGTTGGAAGCGTTGATTGGTTGATTGATTGGCTGATTGATTGATTGATTGACTGGCTGATTGGTTGGTTGGTTGGTTGATTGACTGGTTGCTTGGTTGGTGGTGTAAATTGGAGTTAGATTTTTGATTGCTTTGCTTGCATTGCTTTTGCTGGGTCAGTTGTTGCACTTGCTTGCTTGCTTGTTGTTGTTGTTGTTGGTTCTGGTTGTTGTTGTTGTTCTTGCTGTTTAGTGTTGATAGTGTTGTAGTTGTTGTTTGTAGTTTGTTAATATGTGAGAGCGAATGGTTGTTGTTGTTGTAGAAGCATATGATGAAGTATGAAGATTGTTGTTGTTGTTGTTGGTGAAGAGATGCGGCGATGGCTGGCAGTTGATTGAACGATTGACTGACTGACTGACTGCTGCTCACTCGCTTGCGCTTCGGTTGATTGTGAATTTGTGTAAAAGTGAATATGATATAGAAAGAGATAGTAGATGTGTTAAATGAAACAAGTGAGAGTGTTGATTGTGGTGTTGTGTTGTGTTGATTGTGGTGTTGTGTGATGTATGTTGCTTGTTGAGGATGCTGCTTGCTGCAATTGGATGACCTGGACACTGCCCTCTGCTGTTAAACATTAGCATATATAATATATAGATGCTGGTGTAGAGCTTGAGAGGAGTAGCATAAATGCTGTGGTTGTTCTTGTTGGTTCTTAGTTGTTTGGTTGCTGTGGTTATTATTATATTGCAGTCAGCGGAATATATCGTATTTGTTGAAATTGGCATTTATCAGAAAGCCGCAGAATTTTGCTGTTGTTGTTGTTGTTCTTGTTGTTGGTTGTGTTGTTATAGTTGTAGTTATTGTTGTTGTTGGTGGTGGTGGTTTTGGTGGTGTTGTTGTTGTTGTTGGTGGTGGTGAAATGTGTGTAATAGGAGGAGCAGGAGCTGTTGTTGTTGTTGTTCTTGTTGTAGTAGTTATGAGACGTGAAGTTGTTGTTGTTGTAGTAGTTGTTGTTGTTGTTGTACTTGTTGAAGGAAGAGGAGGAGTAGTAGAAGTTCTAGTAGTAGTAGTAGCTGTTGTTGTTGTTCTTGTTGTGCTTGTAGTAGAAGTAGACTTTATCCTGCAAAATGATTGTGAAACCACATTAAAAACGGGCCCCATTTCGTTGCATTCTTTTTATGTTTGCTACAATTTCAAATACTGTTTTATTTTTTTTTTTTTGTCATATCATACACAACAAATTAAGACAACTGCCAACAAGGGCAAATGGGTCAAAAGACTTGTTTTGGGAGCATAACATATACAATAATAAAATAAATGAATAAACAAAAACAAAAACAGAAACAATTCTTCTATATTTCGACTAGATTCATTTTGTGAGCTCTGTGGAATTGTATTTATTTTGATGGTAATGATATCTAGTGGTGGTAGTAATGTGCCCTACCCTCGATTATCGATAATCAATATTCTGATTTTGATGCGCACAATACTCTTAATGCATGTGTGTGTTGTGTGTATATGTATATGTGTGTTAGAGTGTGTGCTGTGCTCACTTTTACAACCGGTACTGCAATTTTTTCTTTTTGTATGTATACGCACTTTGGTGGGCCCAAAGTGTTGTTGTTTTTTTATTTTGTTTTGCTAAAATCGATTTTGCATACTTTTTCGTTTTGGGTGTTTTTATGGGTTTATATATGCATTTTTTGGCCAGCTCATATGCAATGCGCAACGTTTTTTTTTTTTTTTAGATGCTACACAATACACACACACACTCACAAATGCATACAAAGTACGTCTGTGTGTGTGTGTGTATGGGCAATAATGCATACGTGAGCAAAAAGGACAGGTGATACAAGGTTTGTGTGAAATAATAATGTGAATGGCAACTCACCTATAGCGTCCGCCAGCGTCGCCTGCCCGCGCGGCTGCACCGCCGCCGCCACCACTGCCGCTGCGACCTCCACGACGACCGCCTCCGCCGCCGCCACCTCCTCCTCCACCGCCTCCGCCGCCACCACCTCCGCGACCTTCGCGTGAGCGGCCGGAGGACATTTCGACGCGGATGCGTGTGCCACAGCAGCGGGTTCCGTCAAGGCCGCGAGTTGCGTCTTCGGCATCGCGTCGATCCTCGAACTCGACAAAGGCAAAGCCAGGCGGATTGCGAGCAACCCATACGTTGCGCAGCGGGCCATATTTACTGAAGGCGTTCTCAATCTCATATTTGGAGGCTGATGAGCCCAAATTGCCCACGTAAACTTTGCAGGCCAAGTCCCATTCGCGATATCGTGGCATGGCTATCTTTATTTGTTGTTTCTCTTATTGTGTATTTTGTAGCGGTTGCTAGAATTTAATCTCGTCTATTCCTTTTTATCTGTGGCGAACTTATGTATTAATTGCGTCGCTGGGTACACACAGAAAATTTTTCACAAGCCAGCAGAGAAAGAAAAAACTTGTATTTGTCTGTTATCGATATACAGAGCACACAAATAAAAGAAAAGATGGCAGCCGTATTATCGCCAACATTCAACACTGCGCACTGTACATATCGATAGCAATATCGATTAATCGTTGTGTGTGGGCATGGAAATTTGAATCAACCCTGGCTGCCTGTGACAGCAGTGCGGCACCACCACGCACAACAAAACAGCTGACAACTACAACTGCCTGCTATTATTTAATCGCACCAAATTTTATTTATTTTAAGTAAAAACTTCAATCAAAGCACACAGTACAAGATGGCTAAAAGCCCCGAAACCGTTTCCTTAGACCAACTGGACAAGGATCAAATGAAAACAGTGAGTAATGCGGTCAATTTAATTGAGAAATCTTTCAACATTGACAGCAAGTGATGCAATGTGCAAGCAGTTATCTCAAATAAACCGCCTGAATGCAATATACTTATATATTTAGTTGCTACAATAATGTAAGTGTATTATATAGTTTTCAGATTTCCTCATGTCATACAATAAACTATCCGAAATGTGTTTTACGGATTGCGTACGCGATTTTACATCTCGCGACGTTAAAGACTCCGAGGTTAGTTTAGAAATGTATGTTATTAAAATGCAGAACTAACTTATTCTCTGATTGCAGGAGAAGTGTTCGTTAAATTGTATGGAAAAGTACCTGAAGATGAACCAACGTGTGTCGCAGCGCTTCCAGGAATTCCAAATGATTGCCAACGAGAATGCTTTGGCCATGGCCCAAAAGACCGGCAAATTATAGGAGAAAGAGACAGGGAGAGATCGAGAGCTGTAAGCTCTTCTTACTTAAAAGAGAAATAAAACCTTTGTAGTTTAGAGTTTAATAGTACCACAAACAAACAAACACACACAAACAAACAAACGATAACGAACAATGCATTTTTCTGTTGCATTTCGTTTTGTCTTTAAACTAGCAATTAAATAAATACCAAAACAATGAAAAATGCAGTGATTACAGGCCAGAACGATTCCTATATTTTTATTAATGATCAAAAGTCGTTAAGAAAAAAAAAAACAAACAATAATTTGCTGCAAGTAAATAAACAATTGCCGTTTCGTTATGAGCGTTATTTGTTTTCTATAGATAACTAGAGATCGGTGTTTTTGTTTTATTCATTTGTTGACTTTGTTAAAAATATAAATATCGTCAGAATAGTGAAAAAAAAAAAAAATTATAATATAATAATAGAAATGTTGATAAATCGGGGTATTCGTTCGATTCGGTTAATTGTTACTGCCACATGCGGGCAACAGAGGGTTAAGCAGTTCAGCCTCATTTCAAATTATTTTTAGATGCTTTTGCTTTTCGCTTAATGTTCTAAAATGCCTAAAAACTACTTTATGCTTTCTTTTTTCTTAAGTAACGTTTCGACACTGTTGTGGCCTGCAGTTGGATGCGTTAGTTACAAAAACTCGACAGCGATACGAGATTTACGCCAGCTCGAAAACTATCGAAGGGCACACGACAAGATTGCCATAACATTATTTTGCTTTTGTTGTTAAATCTAAAGAGAAGCCAGCAGGTGCGGCTTTTGCTAGTCTCGAAAATACTTAAGGGCTACAAAACGCACAAGGGCTGCACACGCAGCTGCTGTTTCCCTTTCCTTTGTTTTTTTGGTTCAGTGGCTAGCGCCGCCAGCTTCTGATGGAAATCCTTCTGCTTCATGGATCAAGGCATACTCCAAGATGACACGACCTTCCTTATATCTACAATATATTGAAAAATAGTTATTTTAGAAGTGCAATAATCAATTAATGTTTGCAACTTACTTTTGTGTCTCCTCGGTGGCGAACTCATACATCCAACCCAGCTTGGCGCCGCAGCTCTTGCACATGACATCGCGCACCATGTGGCGACCCGTTAGCATAACACGCTCCTGGATGGCGCTAAAGGTGAGGTTGACCACACGCTTAAAGAGGTAAGCGCGACCTGCCACAATAAAGAATGCATTTCCATTAGTTATTATGGATATATGAATATATGATCTATATTTACCCGTTGCGCCTGTGAAGCGAGTGCTGATCAATTGACTCCGATTGGTCAAATTCGTTTGACACTGGGCGCAATTGAAGAGCTTCAGCCCACCGAGGTGCTCCAGAAAGATGCGACCCATATTTTTGTTTTTGTGTTTTAGAAGACTTCTATTGTCTCCACACACACACGCACGCACACGCACACACTTTCGCTGTATGTGATTCTCTCGATTCTCGTGTTTACCTGCCCTTTGTGTGTGTGTGTGTGTGTGTTTAAGTGTGAGTGTAGAGTTTCTTTGTTTGCAGATGCTGCTGCTGTTGCTGAAAAAAATAAAATAAAAGAAAATGTGTAATAAAAGCGTTGTTAGTAATAGCAAGCAGCGAAATTGCGTATGTGCTTCCAATGTAAAGCTTATCTGTGCTTTTTTGTTGTTGCTTTTTATTGGCAGCAACAACAACAACAACAGACAGCAGCACAAATACAAACATACATTTATTGCTGAAGATTCGTGTTGATGATTCGTTTACAAATGCATTGAAATTGAATTGTAACCAGCACAAAATAAGAAAGTCACTGACTCTGTTTTAGAATGCAAAACTCGCTACTAATTGCGATGCGACAATATACCAACAAAAAAAAAAAACAACAACAACCAAATAACACTGCAGCCGTGAACAGCAGCAATAGCAATAACAACGCAACGCTTTCTAGGGCTACAGCATAGTTTGGTTATCGGTACGAGCACAACGTTTCGATATTTACAATCGGTACACAATGAAATGGTAATTAATTAAAACACAAATTGTATTCAATTTATGAAATAAAAGTAACTATTTTTATTGGCAATGTGAATTATGTTAAAGTTTAAAAAATGAAATAAACAATATGTGCGCATTATCGAATAAATTGCGTACTCGATTGAGTTTCTGATGACACAGCCCTGGTCTATCAGCTGTGCGCGCCTACACGTGATTGTGTTGTTGCCTTTTGCGAAACCAGCGGCTGTTGCGTGGTGAGATTAACTCCGGTAAAACTCTCTTTTTTTGTGTGGATTAATTTGAAGTTTTGTGTGGCACTATGACATTTGGCCAGGTGCAACAATAACTAGACTGAAACAATGCACTTCCTGCGCCGTAAACTACGTAGCCTGCTGTCTCTGGGTAGCTGCAGCCTGCGACGCCAAGCGTCCAACGGAGGCTCCATCGCCAAGGAGAAAATGGGAGCCGGCGCTCTCACCATGCACAAGCTGCGCGAGTGGCATGGCAGCGCATTCAGCAACAAATTCCTGCTCTTCACCAACGTGGGCATCTCGCTGACGCTCAGCTCTGTGGGCGATGTGCTCGAACAGCAGTTGGAGCTGTACAATGGCGAGATCGAGAAGTACTGCAGCACACGCACTAGTCATATGGCCACCAGTGGCGTGGCCGTGGGCATCATCTGCCACTATTGGTATCAGCTGCTGGACAAACATTTGCCCGGTCGCAGCATGCGTGTGGTGGCCAAAAAGATTGTACTCGATCAGGTCATCTGTTCGCCCTTGTATATCTCGGCGTTTTTCATCACGTTGGGCATACTTGAGCAGAAGGATGCGGGCGAGGTGTGGGAGGAGATCAAGGAGAAGGCATGGAAGCTGTATGCGGCCGAATGGACTGTCTGGCCGGTGGCACAATTTGTCAATTTCTATTGGGTGCCCACACACTATCGCATCTTCTACGATAATGTGATTAGTCTGGGGTACGATGTCTTCACCTCGAAAGTGAAGCATGCGCCATCACATCTGCCCAAGCTGAAAGCAACCACTCAGAGTTAGCTATTTAATGATTAATTTTATATGAATGACATGTACATTGTATATTGTAAATAGTCTTGTGTAAATAATTGCCTGTCAATGCGCGCATCGATTTCCATTTTGACGGATTCGAACCAAAGATGTACCTTGACTTGCTGTTGCAACTTCAGCCACTAAATAAATGGAACGCAAAGAATACAAACAACAACAAAAAAATATAAAATACAAACTGGTTGCGTATTTACTATACAAAAAACAAAAAGAAAATCGAAACTGCTATGTAATTATGTGTAATTAAGAGAGCTTTGACTGTTGCAATTTGTCGAGTTTTTACTGCAATCTTGGAGCACTGCAGTTGCAATAACAACAACAACAGCAACAGCAATGATCAACAACCGGTTTGACACACCTTCCTCTAAATGGTGAAGTGAAGGATTTTCGAGTACAACGACCGCACTTTATTATTATCATATTATATTTTTTGGGGCTTGTGCAGTTATTCTTGCTGCTGGAAAGGAACTGTTTACGAAAAAATTTTCGACTGTCTTTGTAATTTTTGCTCATAATTATGCAGTGAACTTCCTGGAATATTGTCAACTAATTAGGTGGCTTTAACTTTGATAAGCGCTGAGATCTAGCTGTTTAGATAAGTGGACGGACAGTCAGACGGATACGGCTGCAGCACGGAAGCTTCACTGTGGCATTTCAGTTGCCCTTAAATGAGTGAAGCTTATTCCTGCATGTTCATTCACGCTTCAATCATTTAAGGGAATAAGAAATGCCACAATGTTGTTCTAATTCTTAAACTCAGGTATTTGTAGACAGACTTGTCAATATAAAAAACCGAAATATTGTTAGTAAACTTCGCGGCACTAACTTCTTTAAGCACTCAGAGCAGACGGTCATCACAGTTAATCCAGACATATATTACACTTTTGACTTGTTCTTGAAAGCTTTATTTTGGGTTACTAAAGCTCTGGGCATGTTTCACTTAGCTACCAATCATAAAGCTTAAAGCTCACCAATGTCGATCGATGCTGACGCTATCTACATACGTATGTATGTATGTCCGTGTAGGAAATACTGCGACTGATCTGTCTTAAGTATGTGAATGACAATGAAGGCGCAATGACGCATGTGAATGATGATGATGAATGCGCACGCTTACGCTGGCCGAGTGATAAGAAGAGACCGACTCTGATAACTGATAACACACAGCCTATGTACATATGTGGTCTCTTCTCTCTAGGCAACAGCAAGCAAGCATTGAAGATCGCTTGAAGTGATAAAGGAGGCACAGCAACACGCCACATATTGCCACGCCCATCGCAATGCGAACCGTTGCTACCTACAAATAATTCATTTTAAAATTTTTGCCGCAGTTAATTATAAATCAGAGAACCCATCCAACGGTGATAAGAGCAACACACACACGCTGATAACAGTTTCATAAATCACAAAAATAGTTCTCTTTATAGCCTAGCTGTATACTATATAGAATTGTTGTTATGTGCTCTTCATTTCATATCCATTAATGAAACGACTATCTGTATTTGTGGGGGGTATGACTAAAAAGGAACTCTTATCACATCCACTTTCAATTTGCCACTTTTGTGTGCTTGACATTGATAATGAAATGCCCAGAAACAAAAAATAAGAAATAATACTTATCAAGTGAGATGACTCTAAACGGGAGTACACGACTACCAGACACCCTGAAGATCCAATATGTTTCAAAGTACTGTTTTTATGGAATTTTTATGACAGCTACATTATCTATTATGACTATAGACACCATAAATGAAAGAATGCACATATTTAACATAGTCGAAAATGTTTTTGTATCTCTGTAACGTATGCATAATGGAAAATACTTGGTATTTTTAAAGGTACAGGGCTTGAAAAGTCGAATTCAACAATCTATTTAAATAAGCAGCATTAAATGTCGACCTTGATAGCGACTGAGATAATGAAATGTTTGTGCAAATCGAGTCTCTGGAACAGTTTCGCTAAACTCAGCCCAGCAACAGGTGCTCCAAGTCGTTGTCGTTGTTGCTGTCGCCCAGACTCATGAATACATCTCAAGTATTTGTTTATTCATTTTTTTTCTTTTTTTGCAGCCAATTTCAATATGTATCTATACTATATACCAAAAAAGATCTCGATTGGGTTGTCTGTCGATGAGTTGCGCATTTTGATTTGATTTTGTTTTCGGGTTTTTTGTTTCGTTTTTTTTTTGCATACCAAAAAGCAGGACGGAGCCACTCCAGCGGGCTTGGCGATTTGAAACCGAAAAAATTCAAAAAACCGGTTTACGTGAGATTAATTTCCTTTTCTTAAGTTATTTTCGGGGCAGCTGGAAGAGGAAGAGAAGAACCCGAAATCGGCTAGCAACCAAAACTTGATTGTTTGTTTGAAGCAGACACATAGATAAAAAAAATTCAGACACCAAATCAGAAAGTTAATTAACATTCGATTAGTTAAGTCAAACGGTTACCCGATACAAAAACCGATTGCATTTAACGTCAGCGCAACCACAAACTGTCATAATGTATTTATAGCAACGGTTATCAATTGCATTTAATTTGTTTGTCTTCTTAAAACGTAACAATTCAGCGTATCAAATTGATTTATTATAAATATTTTCTTCAAACAAACAAAGGATCGCATCGCAACGAATCAAATTGATACGTGCGATTCGTATCGGAAATGGGCCAACCACAGATATTTATGTGTAACGCGATAACATTATCGAATATTTTGTATGCCACAAGGTTGCTGCCAATGCTGTAATTCTAACCTATAAAAAAGAAAAAACAAGCCAACTTGTTTTCGCGCACACTGCTGCAATTGACGTGCGGTTTATTGTTGTCTTCGCCATTGACCGATCGCACAGCGCAAAAAAAAAAATGAAATAAATGCGTTTATTTACAAGATGCCAGACCCCCTGCGGCAATACACCTCCAACACACCGCCTGCTTCTTCACTCAAAAAACGTAACGAGGGCGCGCTCACTCAAAGTGCGCGCGGATTGGCCAATTTTCTGGGCTCGTCTGTTGTGCCTCTCACAGTGTGATAAAATACATGCATACATACGCACACATACATGCATACATACATACATATCTCAATATATCAGAATAAAGAAAACACGTTAAGCGCAAAGAGCGCGGATCGCGCGACAAGTACGGTGGAGCAGGAGGGAAACAGCATGCAAAGAGCGCAACACACGCGAAAAAATACTAATGTAAAGACCTAAAAAGTCGGCAAAAAAAAAAGAGCGCAGCAATTTACAGCAGCAAACAAGTATCGATATACACGAAGACACAAGCATACATACATACGTACATACATACATACTAAGCATGCCAGAATATGAGCAGCATTTAAATTGGACACTTGCTCGTATGTTTGTATATGTGTTTGTATCGTATGGTGTCTGTAGCTGTTTGTGACTGATTTACTTTGTTGGACTAGCAGATTTTTGTGGAACTGTTTCTAGGGCTGTGGTGCCACGCGCAATACTATAATGTCTGTGTATATGTTGTATGTGAGAGTGTGTAAAAAATGAAACCGAGCAAAACAAACAGGTCTCAACTGTAATATACCTGCACAAGGCGCCAATTATAATCGATATCGCATAATTGGACGATATTTGTCAACATTCGATACAACAGCTGCGCATTGACGTCATGCCAATTGATCGTGTCCTGCCACCCAAGACTTATCGATATGCAATGCATATCAAAAGCATGGCGTCGAAAACAGTTATTTTCTCTGCGAGTGGTTGACGTTTGTGATTTTGTTGTGGCGCAAATAAGTTTAATTTATTCAAGCTGAATACAATTGCAAGACTTAATGAGAATATGCTTAAAGCGTAAATCGTGTGTTTCAATGAGCGCAGTCAACATAATTATTAAGTTCGCTGCTGAGTGTGCAACTTATTGCTGTCACAATCCAATGTGGTAAGTCTTGTTCTTCTTTTTCTTTTTCTACGCTACTCACAAATATACCCATCTCGTTTGCGTATGTATGTGTGTGTGTTTGCACAAAGTATAGTGAAGTAAAAGCTTGTCTAAGTAAATAAACAATGTGAGTGACATGCGAAGCTTGCCGAGAGCCACACGTGTCGCCAAGTTTACTTTGCAAGTGGAGACCGCATCGAATTACCTGCACACATGCATATTCAGCTAATGTGTCTGTGTGTGTGTGTGGGGGATATATTTATTAGTTATCTCAGATTATGCAACTTATTTGCATACATATTATGTTCGTTGTTTGGCAGTTAGTATATTTGGCATTCTACACGTGATTTAAACGCGAGTCCATAAAAATAGGCATTATAAGATCATAAAATTGTCTCGAAAGAGGATCATAAAAACCGGTTCATTAGATAAAACTGTGAGAAACGACACGGAAGATATTTCTATTATCAAAAGAAATACTCCCGCACATCTCCCGATGTCAGGGCAGGGTTAATGATTTGGCCAGTGTTGTCGTTGTCATTAACCTTGAATGTGCTGCAAAAAATAAGAAATGGGGAATTTCTTAGAAAGCGCAGAAAAAAATAAACACGCTACGTTGGAGAAGAGTCGAGTAGTTTTTGTTGGGAATGCGAAAAAAATATCAATTAGAGAGATAGTCGGGACAGCTGGTAAACAGAACGCGCAGCAGAAGTTTTTTATCTTCTGATCTATTTTTGAATGCCAAAGCCAAAACTCGACAGTGAACATGAAAAAACCAAAACGACGGCCTTGAGAGCACTCTTTTTTAGACAAAAAAAAAAGGAAAAAAACCAAACCGAACCGAACTGAGAAAGCAAAACAGCACGAAATACATCTATATCTATTGGAAAAGAAGGAAAGAATTATCGGCGAAATTTATGTAGCGCGTAAGCAAATAAATCACATAGCGCCCACAATTTTTGGGTATCATTAAAACGCCAGACAAATACGAGTATATAACATTATATATACAAATATATGTTGAATGATATTCACATTTTGCATAGGATTCCTTATTTAATGTGCTATTAATGTCAATTTTATGCTAGATCGTCTGTTGACTTGCATTGATATGATATACCATGTACCTTATGATAATGTTTCAATACGAATAAGAGTTAATTAGATTTTGTTCACTTTACTTCAAAATAGTGTTATATATATAGAAATTTTAGAAATAGTCAATACTCATAAAGTGATAACAATACTTAATGACATTTTAATTGGTTTAATCTTTTTTTCGTTGATGTCTCGATCGCCACATATTGATATGCTATCGATTTAATAATGTTTCGATTTATAAAAGAGTTTATTAGTTTATGGTAATTACTAAAGCCCATATGCTCGACTAGACAAGATGAACACGACAAATATACATACATACATGCATACACATATGATAATAAACCGTCTGAGATAATAATGTCAAACGTTGAGCATTTAATTGCTTTTCATCCAGACAGGATGGGGACAACTCTGATCCCATATCATTAGAGCCGAATTTATTAGTCATTTGTTAGCGAAAAATTTGCAAATTTGAGTTGCGTTTCAAGTTTAAATATATATCTAGTATATCTTTGTTGATCTTTTCGATTCTCTGTATTATAATGACTTGCCAAACAGTTATCGCTGAGAGACTGATCAGTCTTAACGTCATGAGCTACCGCATTGCCAAAGTCATTGTCAGGCGCTATGTCTCTGATAAAAAATTAAAAACAACAACAGAAAATAAACTCCATACTATCCGATCGCGATCATGTGCTCTGAGTTACTGTCGAAAGTTATTTACTTATCTTTTTCTCTATTTATATTTCCTTTCTTGCTTGTCGTTTTCTTTTTGTGTTTGGTTTTTTTTTTATCTCTTGCCTGCTTTATCTGCACTTGATGAACGGCCGCATCTATTTGCGCAATAAATATCGGTTTACCTAAGCCCGGAAACTTCTAAGTACCCAACATGAGTACCATGTTGATATATCATTATTATTATTATTATTATGAAGTATTTTATTCCTCTCTTTACTTAAGTTTTGGCAGCGTCAGGCGATGTTCGGTGCCAGCGAATAAATGCTAAAAGAATGCGCAAACAAACGTGGCTAAAAGATTCTCAAATACAAAACACACACACACACGGACACATTTTGACTGATTTTTATGTGGGGGGTGTGTGCTGTGTTGCGTTGTTCATTGTTTTTTTGTATCTCTTTTTTTTTGGACCTCCTTTGACGTAAATGCTATATAAGAAAAAAAAAAAAAACAGCAGCAGCGGCAAAAGAAAGCAAAAGTTTTCGCTTTTTACCAAAGATTGTACAATAATCGGATCGGAAAGATCGCATGAGGAACCGCGTGATCGTATGCTAAACATGTGAACACTTTAAGTAAAAAAGAGTTGGGACAATTATCCAAAAGTATAGTTTCAAATAAGGAGGATTTCGAATTCTTAACATCCTTCAAAAGACTAAAAAGTTAAGCAGGTTCTTTAGATGACATTTTATGCTGTATCTGAATGTTTTCTCAATAATTGATTTAAAGGATTTTCGTTATTTACTTGCCGATAGTTGGAAATAAAATGGAATTTGAATTCTTAACATCCTTTATTTAAAATTACTTAAAAGTAGAGCAGATTCTTTAGTTGACATTTAACGCTGTAATTGAAAGTTTTTTTTTAATAATTGACTTAATGGATTTTCGTTTTTCACTTGCCGATAGTAGTTTCAAATACATAGCTTCAAATAAATTGGAATTCGACTTCTTAACATTTTTGATCGAAAAAGACTTGAAAGTTAACCAGGTACTTTATTTGACAATTTATGCTGTAACTGAAAGTTTTCTCAATAATTGATTTTAATGCTTTTCGTTATTCACTTGTCGATAGTTTGGATATCTCACGCACCCATCGCTATTGAAATGCTTTAAACGTTCAATAGAATACCGTAAAACATATGGCTAAGTTAAATGCAAATGAATTTAGTTTGCAAGCTAACTTAATTATTAAAGAATTACTGTTAATTATGGTAAATTCAATAGTCGACAACAATATTCATACACATTTGCCACAAAGACTTTGATTACATCGTTTCGCGATCGTTTCAAAACCCTTTGGCCCCACATTGAAATGAAATGCATTCGCAAATAGCAAGAAAAGCACAGCAAAAGCGGCGGTTTCCATATTATTCTAGACGTCACCTCGACATAGTTGGGAGCTGCTTATGTGAATAAGTGTAAGTGCGTAACACTTCATTCCGAATGCTATTCCGTTTCCAATAACGCATGTTGATCAACGATCGATCGATCGACTTGTGGATCATTCGCTTCGACTTTTCTTTATTTAGCATGTTTACGTCACTGGGGAATTCTTCGTGCCTCCTTCCGTTCGATTTGTAAATGCAACCTTATTCCCTATGCCGGGAATATCATAAATGATATCATAAGATCAGATTTGCAAACAACAATAACATGACTTGAAAAAAAAGAAGCAAAATAACAACATGATAAATTTGCTTTTACGACTTTACAATAATATTTACACTACAAGCAGCAACAACAACAAAAGGAAATTACATAGAACAAATAGTTAATATTGTGCTTGTATCAGGATGAGTCGCATTGGGCGTGAAATGCGCTGAGATAGCGAGGGTTATGGGGATGGAAATGAAAGGGGTTTGGTCAGAAGAATTGCTCGCTGACAGCTCGATGACGCGCTTCGGTTATCAAGGTGAAGACAAGCAAAACAAAATACAATAACAATAACAATAATAGCATGCTCAACAACAACAACAGCAACAACAACAACAATGAGTGGCTAGAAATATACTCATATTGCGCATACGACGCGTGTGCTGCGTCGCATATAATAAAATCACTGGCAGCAGCAGCAAAACAAAAAGTGGGCCCGTTTGCTAGTGAACGCGCCTCCAAACGCACACACCCACAGCCTCACACACACACACACACACACATAGTCATTGACAAATGTTGTTTGTTATAAGTTGATCGGTTGATTGAATTCAGTGCGAAACCGCAGCTTCGATTTGCATCAAACTAAGAATAACTATTTAAGCAAAGTGATGAAATACATATGCGAGGGTTGTCCCAAAGCTAATTGCTATTGCTCTCTATATAAAGTTTTCTTATACATTGTTATGAAATTTTGTAGCTGCTGAAGTTGTTTTGCATGGCTTTTCTAGAAATTTCCTCTACCATAACTCGATCCAGTTGCCGATGGCTTTATTCAAACCTGTTTCTATATAGAAAACATTTATGACTCGTTGTAGTGTGTGAAACCAATCAATTTTCAAGCTATGCTACGCTTTAATTAGGGCAAGTGTATTAGCTGTTGACTGTTGACAAGAGAAAAGCATAATATAGACGTTTATATACAGAAATTTTTAAATTTCAGATAAACAGCTCGGGAATGAATCAAGAATTAAAATATATATTAAGGAACTCTGCCATTTGTCTTTCTAATGCCACGTTTCCACAGCCCCTAAGTTTTTTCACATTTGATCAAGTTCTTTTTTGGCGTTTCCACAGTTACAAATGGAGAAGAATAAGCAACGGTAAATTTTGTAGTGTGACCGTTTTGCTGGAAAACAGCTGCGCAGAATGTAAATAAAATGTAACCTTAAAATTATCAATAATTGAACGATCAAAATCATTATAAAATGGAAACATGATGATTTGTGAAAATCAGTAGTGCATTTTGCATAGCTTTTCACGCATTTTTTTTGTAAAGTTTTGCTGTGATGAGCTCCGCGTCAATTTCACATCGATAAAATATCGATAAAGTGTGTTCGGATATTTCTAGGTTTGAGTTCGATATTAACCGAGTTTTATTTCTTATAGTTTTTCAATTTTGCCATTTGAACTGAACTGAAAAAACACTGAAATCTCAAATTATTTGGTGATATGGAAATGAGGAATAACATTAAAAGAAAAAACACCTATATATAAGTCCAAATGAAAAAAAAAAACCATCATGATATGATCAATATCCTATTAGCATAGTTTTGTTTTTGAGGCCGTTGACTTTTCGTGCAGCCCTCATTCATATGCAATTGTGTAATTTGATAGGCGCTAGTTCATAAATTCGCACCGAGATACAGGCGAGTGAGTTACTTTGGTATATGACAGTCATTTATCAACTTGTTTTTGCCATATGATAAACAACACAACCACAGCCACAGTACAATAACAACAACAACAATTGTCCATGTCAACGACAATAACAGAATGAATATGTAGTATACGCTGGTATATCGGACAATATAGCATACTTTGAGTATATACATATGCATGTGTATGTACATATATCCAATTCAAGTAGCTCGTTTATTTTGGTGCTTTGCACTTGAAGTGCCTACGCACTTAAAAAAGAACTCAAGAAATACACATATGTATATACTATATACTAATTTTAGTATTTTATTTGCACAGTATTGTGTTGTTTACCTATTGCAATTCTTCTCTCTTGTCCGTTTCTTTTCTTTTCTTTCTGTCTGTTTTCTTTTCTTTTTTTTTTGTGCACTCACATCTTTCTTTTCAGCGTGTTGATTGTTGTGTTTACCTATTAAGTTACAGAACCTTGATTTGATTTAATTGAATTACTCAGCAACTCAACGCTTGCCTGCAGTATTTTTATGGTGTCATGTTATTTAAAAAATAAACAAAACTATCGAATTCCGGGTTTCCTAGGTGTCACATTGTTATGTTATCGATAGCAAAGGAATTCATTTCAATAACTTTGAATGGTTCGTAGTAAGTCCGAGAATTGTTTTCACTTATCTTGAGCAGGAAATGAACTCTTTAAAGCTTGGTAATTTATTGTGCAAACCAAGAGTACATTATCATTTTGGATTTTCGTCTTTAATTTTGATATAGTAAGGAAATATATTCTGTAAGTTTAGTTTTATGTTGTATAAGCCATAAGTGGTTAAAGTGATTGATAATATTTTGCCATTTCCTTTAATTATAATACTGCACAAGTATCTTAAAAAAATAGTATGAAATGATAAGTCGTGTTTACTCGAAATTTAATCGATTTTTATTTTTATTATTGAGAAGTCACCTTTGGTATTTGATGCTGATCGTACAACTAAAGATCAATCCTTTTTACATAATCTTAACTGAACGAAAGATATTTATATATCTTATATTTGAGAAGTTGCCTTTGGCAGTTGATGATGATCGTACAACTTAAAATCAATCCTTTTTATATAATCTTAACTGAAGCTACGTGCTGAACTAAACGAAATTAGTTGTTTACTATGTAGGATTTTAATATATATTTTTATATCTGAAGTTTGTTAAGTTGCCTTTGGTAGTTGATGCTGATCGTACAACTAAAGATCAATCCTTTTTACATAATCTTAACTGAACGAAAGCTACGTGCTGAACTGAACGAAAATAGTTGTTTATTATCTAGTATTTTTATTTAGAATTGCTCAAAAGTAAAATAAACAAGTGAAAATGAGTCTTTGAACTTGGGATGCGAGATGTGAAGAGTTTGTTTACATTTGATTAGGCTGCTGCTGATGATGAGTTAGTTAGTTGGGTTGATTAGGGGCACACACCTTTATTTTTATTTAGTGTAAGATGTACGTGTATATAAATAATATAAGGGAGTAAATATAGAATTAACAAGCTGTAGTGATTAGGGCAGTATTATTGTTATTGTGCCCTAAGTACTTGGCTGACTTACGACTACTGCCTGTGGTTATCGTTAAGATTTACGACTTGTTGTTTTTAGAAGCCCAACAAACAGGTCGCTAATCCTTGACACGCTCCAAAACAATACAGACAACAGAATGAAGGTCACACACTGCTGACCCACTGAAAAACAACAAAACAGTGTGCGTATTACAACATGTTCTAGGCATATCCACAACATCCATTCATTAGTATACATATGTAGTCCAGTACATTGACATTGGAAGCACCCAAACAAACAAGTATCTACGAGAGAGAGAGCGAGAGAGACGCATCGCGTGATCACCGATAAGAGGCAGAGCAGCGATCGGGTGGAGGCGGGGAAAATCTGAGGAATAGTGTAGTGTATTTATCAAGTAGATCTGTGAGCTCACAACGTAAAAGAGCGCAAGTCAACGAAGAGAGAGAGAGGCATGTAATGAGCGTCGTGCGTACATAAGAGAGATAACATGTGTAAGATTGCATTTCCTTTACAACTGCGAAACTTCTTGGGAATTATTTATTTCATCATTTCCTGTTTGTCAACTAGGATGATTTTCGGTTACATCAGCCAATCTAGTGGCGACCCCAAAAGGGGATCGCAGGGTTCGGTTTCATGGAATCATGGGGGCACATTGCGCATTGATTTTCCCAGCATTATATGCAAACTTTCCCCCTTGTGACAATTAATTGCAAATTGCACCTAAATCTGAGGGCTCATTATTTGTGATGAGTCGTCTCTTAGCATGAGTGCATTAAGTTCAAGTTCATTCAATACAGCGAAAAACAAGTAAGAAAACTGCAGTTGAGTGTGCTCGACTGTAAGATACCTGCTACTCATTTTGAATAAAAGCATTAAAAGCGATATTATTCTTACTATGTACCAAATATACCGCAAAATTACAAAAACATGTTAAAGGCAAAATTTGGTATATTGTTAAAGTACTACATTCGAAAATACGATATATGTTAAATTTGCCACATTTGGTATATCCTTAAAGCATTACATTCTAAATATACTATATAGGTTCAAATATACCTAAAATACTTGGTATATCGTTGAAGTAGTTCATTCGAAATATACCACATATGTGGGTCAAAATTACGCTTGTGGCAAACATTTGAAACAAACTTGATCTGCGTGCAACCAAAATAAGTGCTGTTAGAAAAAATCGTAGCTCTATCTCTTATAATCTCTGAGATCTAGGGGTTCATACAGATGGACGGACAGACAGACAGACGGACATGGCTATATCATCTCTTTATGGGGTCGGAGATACCTTCTTCCTGCCGGTATAAAGTTATAATACCCTTCCCCCCTTTGGATAGTGGGTATACAATTCTAAGCATTGAGCTGACTATTTTCTACTAAAGGAATTTCAAATGTTTAGTAAGCTGACACTGAACTTTGTTTGCTCCTTTAAAGTTTCCCAACTCGGCAGTTTTGTTTTTTTTTTTTGTTATTTATAATTTTGTATGCCAGACTTGATCCATTTCATATAGTATTGTGGAACGTACCTCGCGACTCGTTATCAGCGGGAAATTCAACCATATATGTTACAAGAAACCAAAACAAAATACTCATATTGACGCAAGGAAAAAACAACAAAATGTGCACATCATGTTGTCCAGGTGACAGATAACGCAAAAGCAGCAGTAGCGAAAAAAAAAAAATTGTAGAAACTGTTCTTTTCCATTTCCCATTTCAAATGCGATAAACACACCACAACAACAAAAAAAAAAAGATGAAAATATTTAAAGAAAGACAAAAACAAACAAATAGAAGTACCGTTGCCTCCTTCTGCTGCAGGTAGAAACTTGGCTAAAAAACGGAAAAAACAAAAACAAATTAAGCAGAATTGAAGAACTGAAGAACACGTGTGCGTCAGAGAGTCAACTAGCTGTTTTTTCCGCAAATGCTGCGTTTCGGCATATGGCGCAATTTCAATGCCAACAATTCATAATGATGACATCTAATTTACTTCTTCGGCTTTTCACTAGACAAATAATAATAATACTAATACGAAATATTAGACAACTGCACAAGAAGAAGAAGTAGACAAGTTCTTAAAAATAGCAAAATTTCTTTCATTATATTTGTGCTTGAAAATAATTCTTAAATTTCAAATTGAATCCTTTTTTTCTCTATTCTTCAATATGTTGTTTTTTATTTATGAGATGTTATTGATGATGTTCTTATATAGATTGCACTACCAAATATAGGAGGTAGAACGTATCAAGCTAAAGCTGTCTATCAGTAATCACAAATTATGACTTAAGCAATGTTTCATCATTATTTCTAAATCCTTTCCAGTTAGTCACAAGTTTTTTCTCGCATAAATAATATTAATTCAATTTATTTATTTTATTGATATCCAACAACGATATTCCCAAGATATCTATTCGAACCAAGAAGCGTTGTGTTTGCACTTTAGGCCTACACACACCACTTACAGTTGCTCTCTAATGGAAAAGTACACACAGAGCAATCGCGCAACCTGAACAAAGAACCAGAATTTTACGCGTAAAGCCCAAAAAAAAAAAAAATAAGTAGTATACAATATATACAGCAAAAAAAAAACCGCTCCAGTCGACGCGCCAAGTAATGTTTTAAAAAAAAAAGCAGAGAGCAAAAAATTTACCCGAAACGAAGCAAATAATTGTCTGACATTGTTTTCGGGTTTTTTTTTTTTTTGCAAACCGATCGAAAAAGGCAACCAAAAATGTGAAAAGTGATCAAATTATAAATACTCTGTTCGAGTTGAAAGCAAAAGCGTATACTATAGAAAGATCAGTAGATTTATAAATTTGAATTTAAGAAAATTGTTTAGAAAATGATCTTAAGACTTCATAAGCTTGCCAATATTCAAATTATTCATGAAAATTAGCTAGAAAAACTTTAGAAGCAATAAAATTTGTAAAGAAAATCATATCAATCAATCAAATCATATCAATCGTTTGATAATATTTTGGATATTTGCAAGCTTTTTTTTTCTTACATTCAAATTTAGAAAGCTGGAAACAATTCTGTATTATAGCTTTTAACTAGAATGAAGAAATAATCAGAAATCAATTTAAGTGAAAAGATTCGAGGAGACTACAAGCTTAAAAATATTTACACAAATAGCATAAAAGACTGCAAACATTTATTTGAGGGAGGTATCTTTAAACATTATTAGTAAAAGTAAATTCTGTAAAATGTGTCTCTAAGACATCGTTGGAATTTCGTTATAAGTTTTCTATGTTGTATACCCATCTGGTGTACACATTTTAAGCAATCGACTATTGCGGGGTATGGCAAGTTCGTTGACGGCAAGAAATTTGTTGTTGGGTTGTGTCGCGTCTCGGGCTCGTCGATCGGTTCGTTGGGTCAGCCAAAAAGCTGCCTCCAAATAAGTATGCGGTAGGCGCGCTTAGCCAACACACACACCAGCGCAGCCCCAGCACCTGCCTGCCTGCCTGCCTGTCTCCCTTGCGCTGCCCACACTTTTCACCCGCTGTCTTGTCTCCCGTTTCGCGCAGCAGCATTAAGCGAACCGAAGTCAAGTGTTTGTCTCCCTTGGTCGATCGTTCGGTCGACTTGCTTGCGTCTTTGGTCGCGCTCTTAAAATGGCCGACCGATCCGATGCGACCCGAACGCATTTGAAAACGGTTAACTCGCGCCACCTTCGCTTTGTTCGTTCCCGTTCCGATCGTTCGTCGTGAACTTCGTCAATTGCCGACGTTGACGGCGCTGACGTTGCGACGTCGCGTCACAGCGAGCGCTTCTCTGGCTATACATAGGGGCGCGCATTGCGGCAGGAGCTCAGTTCTTGCAGAGACTCTGTGCTGTCCAGACGTTCGTGTGACAACGAAATAAAAGCGAAGCAAAGCAAAGCAGCAATAAATATCGAAATCACAACCAAAGACCCCCAACTCAATTTAGAGCATAAAATATATCAATATTGTATTTTTTTTTTGTTTGATATTGCGTCTTTTATATGCTCCCTGATTCGCACCAAGTTGAAAACATTTTTTGGTGAAAAGTGCAAAACAACAACATACGTGCCAAATCTAAAAACAATATAAATATACAACTATTTTTTTTTTTCTGTAAACTTATTGTTGTTGTCGCAACGGCATAAACAACATTCGCGCCGTGTGTGTTTAGAGAAGCGCGCGTGTAACTCTGTGTGTGAGAGTGAGAGAGAGTGTGTGTACCGGAAAAGTTCTCAACACTTTTCCTTTCACTTTGTCTTCTATTTTTTTTTCCGTTGTTGTTGCGCGCTTTAGCGTAGTGATTTATTTAACCACACGTCAAGATGACCACCAAAATGGCAATTAATGCTAAGGTAAGTGAAGCCAGGCAGCTTTATTATTGCCATCCACTTTCCAAATTGAGAAAAAACCCAAAATTAGCGACTGTTATCAGTCAACAATGCAACAGTTGGTTCAACACAGAAGTGTCAGCGAAAATAAAACGACACTATTGATAATAATAATATGAATACGAAAGCAACAACAATACTGTTGTAAAAATAAATATTGAAATGAATTTAAGCTAAACCAATAAAAAGTAGAGAAACAAAAGAAATCTGCTTTGCGAATCTTCGAGTTAGCAACAGGCGTTAAAAACAAAAAACGAAATTTATTAAATTTTTTGACAAAAGCCAAACAACAAGAAGCTAGGTTTATCAGTAAACAGTTTAATATTGTGCTAGCTAGCTTCATTTCCTAAAGTTTTGTTTTGAGAAATTCTGGAATTGTTTATTCAAAAATTCCAGAATTTCTCAAAACAAAACTTTACGAAAGAAGCTACCAAAATATTTAAATTGTTTGATTTTCGCTAGCCACATTTTTAGAAGTTTTGAAATTCTGGAATTTCTGCATTTCTTCAAGTTTTTTGTTCAGAAATTCTGGAAGTTCTGTATAAACTGATATAATTACAAATATATATATTAAATTTGCCAGTCGTAGCATAAAATAGTTGCCAAGATCGCGCAAATGGGACGCTTTTGGTGATAGCAAACACAGAAAGTAAAGTGTGTGTTTTTTTTATAGAGTACAATTTTATAAATAGTTTTTTTTTTGGTGTGTTCAGTTGGTGACATGTGCTCGTGTCGAGTTTATTTATAAATGTTTAGACAACAAGCAAGTTGTTTATTGCAGTCTGGACGCTTATCGTGAGGATTTGCTTAACGATAAGGGAATCGGGAATTGGGAACTCATGCCTCTAGGCCTATTGATAGCTCCATGTGTGTGTGTGTGTTTGAAAGAAAAGTGACGTCGCAGACATACCGGCTCCGACTTTGGGGTCACAAATCATGATGTCTAGAGTTTTGTGCTTGAACTAGTTTTACGTATTCAATTCGTTATTCATTTTTTCGTCGTCTTTCGTATATTCGTGGCTGATGCAATGTGTGTCTTGAGTTTCTCAGTTATTTCATTTTCAACTTGTTTTTTATTTAGTTTTGAATTTTTTTTCGGTTTCGGTTTTCCGGCATGAAGACACTGCGCACAATAATTTCATCATCATATTCAGAATGCCATAGACCTGATTGAAAATTCCGCTGATCAAGTGTTTGTGATAGACTCTTTTGATTAGCGCATTTTGAATTAAATAATTGCCACCTATAGCTCACAAGTCTATACTAACAAATTGACCTCTTGCGTCTGAATGTAAATTAGTTTATGATGACGACGCTATTTTCCAATCCGGTGAGGGGGAATAACTCAATTCCGTGTGCATGTAAACAGTCTGGAAACGTCAACTTTGGTGGCCCTTGAATACTCGACATAGAAATAGTATTCGAAGAAGGTGTGAAAATAGTGAAAAAATCGCGAAACATTGTGTCGAACACAATGGGGAACAACATGTTTGTTTATCTTGCCAAGTGTGTTGATCTAGAGCAGTTATATTTATACCATTTAAAGCGGGAGTAATTAAGTTTTTGAGTTCTTTCCTTAACTATTACTTTCATATTTATAATATCTGATGCAGAAGTAGTTAAATTTTGCAGTTCTTCCCTCATCTATTGCTTTCTTATCACAGCTGATTAAAACTCGAAAATTGATCCCACAAATTAGATGCTAATATGTGGAATTATTTACCCTTTAACAATGCACTGTGGACTTTATGTAATTGGGCATTAACACCTGTCATTTGAACTGCATAAAGTCAGCTTGTGGCCTACATTAGCTTACATTTCTGCATTGAATAATGGGATAGGGGTAAGAAATCGAGGGAATTGAAGAATGGAAAGCAAAGAGCTCGGAGGCGTCTGTTTAGCGCATAGACAACGCGTCAGGTGCGCAAATTCTAAGCAGAGGTTGTTGAACGACGTTCACAAACGAAATCCGAATCGGAATTGGATCTATATATGCTATATAAATGCGTTGTAAAACGGCGCACGCTAAAGTCTTTGATTTGTGGTGTCGGCTTCGTCTGCGTCTGGTTCGCTAAATGCAAATGAGACTCACAGTTCAGTTTGGAGTTCGCCTACCTTTTTTTTTTGGGGCCACAACGAATACGCAATTCACATGCAACACAAATTCTCTGATATATATTGCTTGTGTTTTTTCGGCTTTAAATCAATTTGCATACAAGTGAATGGGAATGTTAATTGGTTAGCTTAAAAGTGATCCGACGACAAGAAACAACAAAAAAAAAAAAACAACAAGTGCCTATCAATTGAAATTGTTTGTGCCAGACTTGATTATGCGAATTTTTTACAGATTTGTTGTTGTGTTTCTGGCTTAGAAACACCGCAGATAGATTAGAAAAGTTGTCTGGCTGCGCGACCTGTTTCAACTGATAGTTTTTAACACAAATTAAAGCATACTTTTCAGCTGCATTCCTAATTAAGCATAAAAGTATGCAATAGTTTTTATACCTGCATTTATTTTTGTAGTTCATAAAAGTATGTTGGGTTTAACCTAAATTTGAACTTAATTTATATATTTTATGACAAGCAATACTAACTGTGTTTATTTTTTTACAGGATATTTTCCGCAACCAGCATCGTTTGATACGCTTCATCGAGCAGTCGATTCGTTTGTGCAGCAATCAATCCCTGAAGACTGCCCAGCAGCAACAGCAGAAGGCATCCAGCCCCGACTTTGAGATTACCGCATCGGTCAACACACAATACACACACGCACCCGAGCCGATCAAGCATGACAAGGATCTGGGACACTTGTTCAAGGCATCACAGATGGCCGTACGCTTGGCGACTCCGCAACAGCTGCAACCGAAACCCGACAACGATGAGGAACTTGGCTTTGGCAAACTCTTTACGGATCACATGCTCAAGATCTACTATCACAAGAGCTTGGGCGGTTGGCAGAAGCCAGAGATAACGCCGCTCGAGAATCTGGTCATGCATCCGGCTGCCAAAGTGCTACACTATGCCGTCGAGGTGAGTGCTGCGTCATTAGAAGAAGCCACACGTGTGTGTGTGGATCATGCTCGTCATCATCATCATCATTATTCGCTCTATCATCGTCTGATCTGATCTGATTAGCTGTTCCTTATCGAGACTGTTGTTGTTTTGTCGTTGCAGCTGTTTGAGGGCATGAAAGCTTATCGCGGTGTCGATGGCAAAATCCGCATCTTCCGTCCGGACATGAACATGAACCGCATGAATCTGGCCGCCCAGCGTTCCGGTCTGCCCACGTTTGAGGGCAAGGAATTCGTACAATGTCTCTCCCGTCTGCTCTCCATCGACTCCGAGTGGGTGCCACACACAGAAGCCGCCAGCCTTTACATTCGTCCCACCCTAATTGGCATTGATGTGAGTAGAGGCAAAATCAAAATCTCTCTTAATTCCTTAACTCATTTGTTTTCTTGTTGTTTTTTACAGCCCACGTTGGGTGTTGCCTCCTCAGACTCGGCGCTACTCTACTCCATACTCAGCCCAGTGGGCAGCTACTTTAAGACGGGCAGCAATGGCGCCGTCTCCCTGCTTGCCGATCCCTCCTACACTCGTGCCTGGCCCGGCGGCGTTGGCAATCGCAAAATGGGCTCCAACTATGCACCCACCATCAATGTACAAAAGGAGGCCGCTGCCCGTGGCCTGCAACAGGTGCTCTGGCTGTATGGCGAGGATCACCAGCTCACCGAAGTGGGCACCATGAACATATTCATGTTCTACGTCAACGATCAAGGAGGTAGGATATTGCTTAAATGTTTCCTTTCAAAAAATTGTACTTACATCTGCTTAATTTACAGAACAAGAACTGATTACACCGCCGCTGAATGGTCTCATTCTGCCGGGCATCACTCGTGACTCCATTCTGGCCATGACTCGCCAGTGGGGCAAGTTCAAGGTGCGCGAAGCCACCTTCACCATGCCCATGGTCGCCGAGCTGCTCAACCAAGGACGCGTAAGTTGTCAAAGGCACTTCAACAACACTTCACTTGAAACTAATTTCCGTTCACATTTCTTGCAGTTATTGGAACTGTTCGGCACTGGCACCGCCTGTGTGGTTAGTCCCATCAATCGCATCAACTACTTGGGCCAGGATCTGTATATACCCACCATGGAGCAGGAGAAGCCCGTGCATGAACTGATTCGCGAAACGTTGACCGACATTCAGTACGGCAAGGTGGATCATCCCTGGTCGGTGGTCATTGACTAAGCATCCAACCAAGCCGCACTTGTGTATTAGTAGGTTATAGTTTTTAGAGAACAGAAGAGAAGAGGAAAGGAAAGGATAGGAAAGAAAGGATTGAGAAGAGTTTCTGGGTTGAAAAATGTGCTCGAATTTTTTGTTTGTTGCATTTAAATGAATGTTTTGCACAACATTCGAACTATACGTAAAACACACATATACTAAAAGCTATATATATATTTATGTATAGAGTTGCTTACCTAATTAGCTATAAGTTAAGGGCCGGGCTTTGCACCCATGCTATATAGTTACTATATACATTTACCTAATCTATATACGATATATCATATATCAATTTAATTTCTATTTATTTATATTCGATTTTTTTTTTAATATCACTTTTTTTTTGTTTCGTTTCGTTTTTGATTTATGAGAAATTTACTTAATTCAATTCAAATCAGATCAGAGACGTGGATTTCATAAAATTTATGAATAACTTTTGCACGCTTTTACTTCCAATTAGCAAAACGACAAATATTGAAACAACACACAAATCTATCAAACAAAATTCTTTAAAGAAAACCTAAAAATAATTTAATTGCTAACCAAAGTCTTAAGTTCAGGAACTGCCCAAGCGAAAGCGCAGATCTAAAAATCAAAAATAACAAAAAAATTTAAAAACAATCAAAAAAATTACAAAAAAAAAAAACGCACACACACAAAACAAAAATAATTTTTGGAAACGTACCGGAGGCAAATGCATTTATTAGTCAGTAAGTTGCCAGAGTCGAGTCCAAGTTAACAACAAATTTGCTAAGACACATTTCTGGAATATTTGTTTTTTCATGAATGTTTGTTGGAGGTAAAAGTAGCCAGGAGAGCTGCAGAGCAAGCTGTGACTAAACTATTGTGTATGTATGTACATAGATGTTAGAGAAATTATGAATTATGTATGTATACGATCATTAAATTTAATTATACTATTGAAGTGAATTGAAGAAATAAAAAATAAAAAAAAGAAATACAAAACACGCCCAAAGCGACAAAAACAAAAGAATGAACGTTTTTTTATTACTAAATAATATATTTATCTAACTCTTCAGAAGGCGCAGACATTGAATTCAAACAGCTTTCGTCAGAGGTCACTTAAAAAAATGCAATGCACATTGAATTTTCATGCCTGAAATACATTGGAGCACTATGGGAGAAAAAATGAAGTGCAAAAATATGCCAGCCTAAAAGTATGCAACAAAATATTAGGCACATGCAGTGCGTCTTAAACTGTGCTGTATGCGAACCAGCTTTTGTCAGCAAACACCAAAATTGATCGCACACTAAAAGTATGCAACAAAAATACACCAGTTGCTCTCAAACTGTAGCACTTAGTGCAGCCGCCTGCTGCTGGATTCTGTTCGCCTGGTATTTCACCTGGAAATTTGGCTGTTTGACAGCTTGCGCTGACGTGTGGCGTGTATGATGATTATGATTTACAACCTAATTACGATGTATGTACACATACGCGACTACATACATATTTACATACAAACATATATATATGTAGCTACATGTGTGTATATCTCGACACACATTGAGTATGTGTATGGAGGAAGGTTTGCTGGCATTTGTTGAGCTAGGCGCAAATTAAAGAGCCAAGCACTAGGCGAACATAAATCAGCAGCAAGCAAAAAACCTATTTGAGCCGCATTAAAATGGATTGAGTGAAAATCCGCGAGCTTGCGTTTAAGCTTTGAGTTCTTTTGGCCTGCCAAAAGTATGCAACACTTTTTGGGTTTTAGGTGGGCCACAATTTTACTGGTACAGCCTGAAAGTATGCCGCATTTTGTGAATTTGAATTGCCTTTTAATAGCAGCAGCATAAAAGCAATAAATGAAAATAAGGTAAATGCGTAAATAAATATACATTTATTGAATCTATGCTTCTTAAACGGTATTAACTGAATCGACAAATAGTAAAATCAAATGATCGCTTAAGTTGTGTGAGTGTTGTGCTTGTCATCGTCATGCAAGCCGCATGCGGGCAAACCAAAGGTCTTACGCTCCGCTTGCGACAACTTGCAGGGACGCACCTCTTCGATGAGTTCCCTGGCCTGGGCGTGCAGGACACGCATGCGCTCCTCATCGACACGCCGCTCCATATCCAGCTCCATGTCGTGCAGCGCCTTCATGATCATGCGCTCCTCCTCAACAGCCGCGGCACGCCGTCGCATATTCGACACCATATCTCTGGCAATGGCCTCGTGGCTTGCCTTATTTACGGCACGACTTGCTGCCTCGCGATCGGCAGCCTGTTGATACTGACGCTCCATGAAACTGGTGCTGTCGCGTGTGATCTGGCCGAGCTTGGCATCCTTTTCGGCAAAGAATTGACGCTCCTTGCACTGATTGATCAGATCGACAGCGACTTGTTGCTTCCGCTCGTGATGCTTCTGCACTTCCTGATGGGCGCGCTTCTTCTCACGCGCCTCTCGCTCACACCCGAGTATATCGGCAATCATATTCTCACGGGCAACCTGCTGGCTGTGCTTCTCGTTCAGCTGCTGACCCAGATCGTCGCTAATCAGGCGACGACGCTCAATGCCATCGGCACGTCGCTGCATCTCTTGCCGCAAAAAGCTGGCGGTCACAGGTCCCATGGCCTCCAGCACAATGACATCCACTTTGTGGGCATCTTCTGGGGGTTTCTTGTCGCGCAAGTTGCGATTCAATGTCGAGTACTCATCGAGCATGCGCCTCAGTTCGATGCGCTTAGCGTGACGCCATTCAAGCTGCTGCCGCTGATCCGCGGCATAGGCCAACTCATCATTCCGACGCTTCTGTTTGTCCTCCTCGCGTTCCGCAACCTGTCGCTGCTCCCGTTCGGAGCGTAATTTGCATATTTGCTGCACCAGCTGCTGACTGTAGTCATGTGCCTTGCGCTTGACCGCCTGCTGCTCGGCCAGCTGCTCCTTTTGCACCTGCTGCTGTGCCTCTTGCGCCTCTTTGCGCTCCCGCTCCCACTCCTTGCCCCTGGCCTTGACGTTTTCGCTGCGTCGGTTCAGCACACTCAACGTTGTCTTCGCCCGCTCGATCTCCGTCTGCAGGTCACGCAGCCTCTGTGAATTCACGCTCAGCTGCTGGCGTCGCATCGCTTCGGCGAGCTCGCGACGATTGTGCTCGGCCATCACTTGGGCAATGACAGCCGATTGGCGCTCTCGCTCCTGTTTCGGATGATAGTTACGATTGCGATCGTCGGCCAACTGTTGCACCTGATGCTTGACCTCGCGATACAGGCGATTCGTTGATGGCGACGACGCCAGCACCAAAGGCGCGGCATCCATCGCTGCCATGTCACGCTTTCGGCTTGTTTCCGGCAAGCGTTTCATGCGGCCCAACATATCGACGAGCGGCTCCTGGGGCACGGTGGCAAACAGCGAGACGCGTGGATCATCCCAGGCGCCGTATTGAATGCGCGCCGGTTCCACATGCTGACGACGTCCTCGACCAGACATTGTGTGTGTGAAAGTTTGTTGTCTAGAATTGAATAGAAACTTCAAGCCGGAACTCTCAAATGCAATGCAAAAGCGTGGCGAAAATCCTTTTTACGCTTTATGTTTTATGTGTGTGTTTTTTATGTATTAATTCATATGAACTAATTTCCAAGTTGTGTGTGTGTGTCTGACGGAAACTTAACAAAATGTGCTCTCGAATTGAGCACGTCTCTCTCATTAGACTCAAATCCATTTGACACTTGCTGCTTGGGTAAATTTATACCTGAATAAATAAAAACAATCTGATATAAAAACTGAAACTTGTCTCTCTTATTTGCTTTGAATCCATTTGACATTTGCTGCTTAAGTAAATTTATTCCTAAAAGAAAAGAAAAAGTATGAAAATCATTTTGAAACTTAAACACTTTATACTTACACCTCAGCTGCGTCTCAACATGCGTATACGTAATATTTAGTGCACACATTTTTGTCGATTTTCTGGATGTTTATTTTAATTTCCATAATTATTGTTATTATACCATTTTTCTTTATTACTCTTAACAATTATTGCAATTTCATTGTTTGTTACATTTTCAATGCATTTTGCGTTGCCTTCTTTCATTTTTTCATTTTCCATTTTCCTTTGGTTTAAAATGAGCAAAATTAACAAAGTTAATAAAAACGTTTTTACTAATTTGCTTTGTTGATAATCGTTTTAAAATGTTGAAACTGTTTGCTGTTGTTGTTTGTGGTCATTATTATTGTGTGTGTGTTTTCAATTCGAAAGAGTACGAAAAAAGAATTTAAATTTGGTAATAAGATTGATTGATTTTGAATATATCATTTTTATTTCACTTTTCTTGTTGTTGTTGTTCTTGTTTGTAATTTGAGAATATGACTTTTTTTTGTATATTTGATCTTTGAAATGTGCGGCTTATTAATTTTGTTGTTCTGCATTTAGTTTAGTTAATTCGTTTTTGTTTTTCGTGAGCTTTTTTGCTATATTGTTGTTGCTTGTTATTGTTTTCTTGATAAACTTTTTGTTAAAAATTCTTTTGTACATTTTTTGTTTTTTGTATTTCCTCTGCTTCAATTCAATTCAACAATTTTTTTTTTTGTGGGGATTTTTTTCGTTTTATCGTTTAACAATAAACTTAATATGTTTATAAACTTTAATACCAATTAAAAACGTCTTACAAATTAATAAACAAATATATAAAATTGCATTTGTCCAAAAGTGTTTTTGTTTTGCATTTTTTTTCATTTCTTGTTATTGATTTGATTAGATAGAGATAGCGAGAGTGAAGGTTAGAGAAAGAGAGCGAGGGAGAGAGAGAGAAAGAGAGAGAGCGAGCGAAAGTGTTTTTCATGTTCTCAACAAATTTTTGTATAATTGTCTATTTTTCATTCATGCATTAATAATTATTTGATTTTGTTGTTACAATTGTGTTTTGTTTTTGTCTTGCGTTTTTTTTTTAAATGCCATTTTGCGGCTGAGCTTTAACAACAGTCGTCGATTTTCGATCGTATTCGTTAATTGTGTTTGTGTGTGTGTATTTGTTTTGGGGATTTGTTTTCTCATAGATTATATAAACAAATTTAACATTATGCTCATTAGTTGGATTTGATTAAATATCATTGTATTATTATTGATTGCAATTAACATTTATGTTCTTGTATTTTACTCTCTATAAATATCATTTGTTTAGTGAATTTACTTTGCCCATTCTCTTTCGTTTCCTTTTCCTATATATGTATATATATATATATATATATTTAATTGTTTGTCATTTATTGTTTGCTAAATAAATCAATTGCATGCCATTTTCATATTCGTTTTGCTTTTACTTTTTCGCTTTCGTTTTCGTTTAACTATAAATTTGGTTGATGTAAAATTTGTGTCTTGTTCTTTCTATAAATTTGGTTGTTTATCTCTAAAAAATACACAGTTTAAATATATGTTGTGTATATTTTTTTTGCCACTCTATATGATAATGAAGTTAAAAACTGAAAATGCCTGCATTTCATAATTTTAGCATAATAAGATTTAAAATCGAAACCAAACTCGCTTTTTACCTCTCTTTGGTTTTTTTTGTTCACCACATCGACACACGACTTAATCCTTAACTAAAATATATATTACTATATTAATAATAATAATCATATTGATAATGATTTCTAATTAATTAATGATCTATAAAACTGCAACGATTAAAAGCAGAGTTAGCGCAACGGCAAGCCGCAGCATAAATACATCTAAATAGATACAAATATTGACTCGATTTTGGGTTAACTTAAAGACAGACGAGGACAGGACATAACAGAAAAGATTTAAACTAATTAAGACTACGTCAATAAATAAGATTTGAAATGCAGTTGATTCATTTGTTTAAGGCTAGCCGAAAAGTTATTTAACGCCGCTTTTACTGCTCTTGTTGATTTTGTTCAGTTTTGTAAACTATACAATTTAAAATTGAAAATTTTTATACCCGCTACCCATAGGGTAGAAGGGTATTATAACTTTGTGCCGGCAGGAAATGTATGTAACAGGTAGAAGGAGGCATCTCCGACCCTATAAAGTATATATATTCTTGATCAGCGTCAACAGCCGAGACGATATAGCCATGTCCGTCTGTCCGTCTGTCCGTCTGTCCGTCTGTCCGTCCGTCTGTATGAACACCTAGATCTCAGAGACTATAAGAGATAGAGCTATAATTTTTTTTCGACAGCATTTGTTATGATTGCACGCAGATCAAGTTTGTTTTAAATTTTTGCCACGCCCACTTCCGCCCCCGCAAATCAGAAAAAATCGAATAACAAGAGTAATAATAAAGCTGGAGTCCCGAATTTTGGGATATACATTAGAAACTATAGTCCTTGTGACTTCTGAAAATTTGGTTGCGATCGGATCAAAATTGTGGAAGTTATTAAAGAAATACTTTTGTATGGGCTAAAACGCCTACTTACTAGGGGTCTCATTTGCTTTGGCCGACAATCTGGTATATTATGCCGTCTATGGTATATTTTGAAAGTGGTACTATACTGAATACCAAAAATATACCAAATATATCATTTGGTATATTTTTAGTATTTTGTAGTATTTTTTGGTATATTTAGAAAATAATATCGCAATATTTTGCTTTTATTCAAAATGGGTAGCGGGTATCTCACAGTCGAGCACACTCGACTGTAGCTTTCTTACTTGTTTTGGTTGGCTCACTTTGGTAGCCTCACTAGCAACGCTTTAGATTGGTATTTATTTTGGTTTTCTTTTTTGTTTGTTTGTTTTATAGTTGGTTTTAGGAGTGTTTTTTGTTTCTGTTTGCAATTTTCTAGATTCTGGCTGTGTTTCACTTTCCACTTTCCACTTATTTATGCCTTAAACAATTGGGGAAATTCGTTGGCAATTTCGCGCACTAATTGCTGATCGGATGCACTGCATTCGGTCTCCTCGCAAAAGATGCGCGTAAAGATCTTCATGAGATCGTGCTTGCGATGCTGATGCTCCTGATAGTTTGTGTTGCGCAAGATGCGACGACACAGCTCCAAATAGCACGGACGCAGCTAACACACACAAGTTATTAGTAGAGTAAATTGTTTATATAGATATGAAGCATACTTACCACATTGCCCGCATCGAGATCGGAAAGTTGACGCACCACAATATCGATGAGCACCTTGATATCGTTTGTATAAAACATGCCAGCCGTATCCGGATGACTGAAGATGTCAATAAACATGCGCAGCACCGTGTTCATGTGCTCATTGTGATGCTTCAGCAGTCGCGTCGGATCATCTAAATCAAATGAATACCATTTTAATAGAAGTATGCACAAAGTAAAGTACAAATTCATTGGCTTACCTTCTCGATTAAGCAGCAACAAGAGCTTCTCGGTGAACACTTTGGCTGTGGGCAGATTCTGCATGGCTTCGATGATCACATTCACCGCATGCTCGCTAAACTGTTGATTGAATGCCAGTATCAGGGCGATCACCATATCCACCAGCACCTCCGGGTTGTTGCCCTCGACAATTTCCAGCAAAAAGCTGGCAAAGTGCACGCCCAAATAATCTGCAAAGGTTAAGTACAAATTTTTAGATAAGTGAATTAAATAATTGACAATTTACTAATTTGTATAGTTTTTAGTAATACAAGAAAATATCGCGGCACTATCTAAAGTAGAAAGCATATAAGAAAATTTGAATAAAGTTGAATCTTATAGCTCTTGATTGTCACCTTTTATTAAGAGCGAAGAATGATTTTTTAAATATTTTTCTATTTCAAGATAATTGCAAAAAATAACGAATTTAAACTCACAAATTTATATATTTTGTAGTAAAACAATAAAGGTTTTAAAATCAATCTTAACTCTAAATATAGTATGAAGATTAACCATAACTAATTTTTAAAATTGTTTCAGCTAATATTTTGATTTCTCTGTAAAAATGCTTTCCGAGAATTACCCATATAAAGATTTGTAACTTGGAAATTAAACACTTAAAAATTACAGCTACGTATTACGTTAACAAGTTGAGAATCGCGGAGAAGGGAAGTTCAGAATTTACTGACAAGCAAAAGCTAAGAGCTACAACACTTAATGCCTTAATGCTTGCTTGCTAAATTTGCAATTAGTGTTTAAATATTGTTCCATTAGAAAATTCGCACAAACAAGTTATGCACATTACATTGTTAGTCAGTGAAAGAAGAGTTTTCCAAGACAAAAGAATTAGCTAATTGCATTAAATTTGAAATTAAATGTAACAAAGAAAATTTGCTGGTTTTATGGTGTGAAATTTAGTTTCCTAAGTAACCCAGTAATTCCAATTTAAAGTTGCTGTAAAATGTTATTTACTCACCTTGATGATTCACAGGCATCGGTTGACCCAGCGAGAATATAATGGTGAGCATCTTGACCAGCTGCTTAAACCGATCCAGATTGGCAAAGTGTGCCTTCATGTCCTCGACCTTAACATAAATTTGATATTAACAACAAAGTTGATAACTTTGTTAAGCAAATATATAACATAAATTAAATGTGCAACTTACAATCTCGAGTGGCAGCACTGAAGTTAGCAGAATGTCGACAATAATGTGATCAAGATGACAGGCAGCTGTGAAGGTCTGAAGCAGGAGGCGTTTGATGGACCAGCGTGTCTCCATCTGATAGTACTGCACCAGATTGATGAACATCTGATACTGATCGCACGACATCTCATAGCAACTGATGTTCTCATCCGCATTGTTCTGTGCAGCACAGCAGAGAAAGAAGAGAAAAAACAAAGTCAGCAAAAGGTAAATAAGCTTAATTCGCTTAACGGCCAAAAAACTGTGTTCATAAAGTTAGCAGAAGCAACAGAAGAACCTATTTTCTGTGTATTTCTATGCAATTGTTTTGTTCTTGTGTTTTAGTTAAATGCATACTAAGTTCATTTTTGACGTGACCGCTAAGTGAAAAATAACGTATGTGCAATTCTTACGTTCTTACGTGACCTTTAAGTGAATTTCAGATTTGTCTGTTAAGTGCAAAATAACTGATGTGCATATTTTACGTTCTTATAAGGCTCTTAAGTGAGTAAACCTTGCCACTAAGTGCACTTTAGGTGTGGCCGCTACGTGCAAAAGTTGTGATATGGAATTCTAACGCTAAGTACATTTCAGAAATGGCAGTTAAGTGCAAAATAGCTGGTGTAAAATTCTAACGTTCTTATGTAACCCTTATGTGATTAAAGCTCTGTTATTAAGTAAATTTTAGAAGTGGCCGTTAAATGCAAAAGTTGTTATGTGCAATTCTTACACATTTTTGTGACCCCTAACTGAGTAAACTTTTCCACTAAGTGCATTTCTGATGTGCAATTCTAACGCTAAGAGCATTTCAGATCTGGCTGTTAAATGCAAAATAACTGGTGTTCAATTCTTTCGTTCGTGAGTGACCCTTAAATGAAAAAAGCTCTGTCGCTAAGTGAATTTTATAAGTGACCGTTAAATGCAAAAGTCGTTATGCACAATTGTTACTCTCTTGAGTGACCCTTAAGTGAGTAAACTTTGCCACTAAGTGCATTTTAGAAGTGGCCGCTAAATGCAAAATAAATATTGTAGCTTCACTCACCAGTATTTCAACAAGTTCCTCGAGAAATTGTATAATATCCTCCTCGTCTTCGTAGAGCATCCAAGTGCGCTGTTCCGTATCGTTTTTGCAATCGGCCAACTGGTTGAACAAATACTGCAAACGCTTCGCATCGTGTGTGATGCCCAGCAGCTCCTTGGGCGTCGGCACTTTGCCGGTAACATGCACAGCAACAGCCTCGAGATACGGATTGATGGCGCCATTGTACAACTGCTCCAGACTGGTCAACACCACACGCAACGCTTCGCACGACAAATCGAAACTGAGATTCGTATTCCGACGCAGCGCATCGACAATTTGATACACGTCCGATGACTCCACTTTAAGCTGACCCCGGCCATTGCTCGATGATGAGGCTGCCGCTGTTCCCGCTGCTGCTGCGGCAGCTGCGAGACGATGCGATGCCGATGGACTCTCAATGCTGTCGTCCAGCGCTTGACTGTTGTCGGCACTATTGATGGCCGGATTTGTGCAGCCATTGCAGCCATCATCATCGACATCGACATCCACATCATCCTCGTCGCTCGGTTCATCCGACTTATCCTCCGCTCCCTGGCTGAGACTCAGACTCTGTGGCTCAGCGTGCGTTGGTTTGCGTGTCGACGACGACGAGGACGTCGCTGCTGCCGCCGCTGCTGCTGCCGATGAAGCAGCCGACGATGAGTTGGCCGCTGCTGCTGAGTTGCCATTGGCTGGCGTATTCGATGCTGTCGCAACTCCGTTGGCCGCACTCAGTTGACTGGTCTCCTTGTATGTGGTGACCACATCTTCACTGGTCGTCGTTGTCGTTGTGGTTGTCTCCGATGGCTCTGAGGTGATGCTATTATCCTGTGCCATCTCCGAGGCTGTGACTTTCTGTGCTGCTGCCGCTGCCGCCGCCGCAGCTGCAGCTGCTGCCGCGGTTGCCGCTGCTGCTGTTGATGTGCTGGCCACTTGAGGAGGAGCTGGCAGCGGCTGTTGTTGCTGCTGCTGCTGCTGGAGCTGTTGCTGTGGCGTCTGTATGGTGCAACTGCTGCTCTGCAGCTGCATGCTGCCCATGCTGGGCGATTCGGGCATGGCATGTGGCACACTAACGCCCACCGCTGGACTCGACATGCTCTTCTTGCTCATGTCCAGACGCTTTGTGGCAGGCGGACTGTTCTGTTGCGATTGCAACGCTTGTTGATGTTGCTGCTGCTGGAGCTGCTGTTGGTGCTGCAGCTGTTGCTGGTGCGAAGAGTGTTGATGCGAGTGTGAATGGCGATGCGAATGACTGTGACTGCCACTCAGCTGCTTGTCGCTGTAGCTGTGCGAATAGGACAACGATGAGTCTCCGTCACGTTCCGAACTCTCCTGCAAATGTGATATTAATTTAATGCAATTAAACTGATTAAAATAGTTTGTTGTTGCTTACGGCATAAAGACGCTCCATGGTGTGTTTCTTTTCGCGCAGACGGTCGAGCAGCTCGTCCTTGGACATGATGCCATTGATCTCTGGATCCGTGCACTTTTCCAGCGATTCAATCGATGAGTTGAGAAAACTAATGAGAAAATCATGCTCCACCTGGTCGCCATCAAAATCGATTAGTTGCCAACTCTTTTTTTGCTTTTATGTGTAATGTATAACAAGCACTCACCTTAATCTTCATTACGTAATTGGATGGCACAAAGCCAATGTTGCCCTTCATGCTAACCACTTGCCACCAATTACGTTGGCGTGCCGATGTCTGATATAGTATAAAATATTCGCCCTCATCGAAACTGATCGTTTTGGGATAAACCGCTTGGAAATCGTACAGTGCCTTGAGCATCTCGATGCCGTTGCCCGATGAGGTATCGATAGCACCTCCACCAACGCCAGCTCCAAGCTCCGCTGCTGCTGCTGTCGATGATGCTGTTCCCGTTCCTACTGCTGCTGCTGTTGTTGTTGCTGTTGCTGTAGGCGATGCTGGCGTTGCTGCTGTAACCGTAAGCACAAATAAGTGTGACCCTTTGCTTGATTAAATCTCTCCTTTAAAGCTTGTAATTATAGTGTTGTAAAAGGGGCGTGAACAGCGCACACACACATAAGCACAATTGCACACTTGCACACACACACACACACACGCGAGGCAAACAAATGCCGCAGCGAAGCGATTTCTTCCTTTCTTTAGTTCGTTTTTTTTTCTTTTATTATTTTGTGCCCTGTGCTTAAGGCCCTTCCTGGCAGCCAGGCGCTAAAAAGTTCACTGCCGAGGGCCCCAAAACTGCTGACTGTTGGCATGCCTGGTCACACACACACACACATATATACACTGAGAAAGTGAGAGAGCGAGGTGTGTGAGTGTGAGAGCGCAATATAGAAGAAAGGAATGGCGCCTGCAGCAAAGGCAAAATTACAATAGAGCGCGCACAGGAAAAATGCAATTTTCATATTTCAGCTTTTTTTTTTCTTTTGCTTTACAGCATTTGCATACATTGTTTTTGCCTTTCACACACACACACACTTACAGAGGCTCCGCTAAAAGCTTCTGTCGCTTTGTCGCTGAAAATAACAAAAGAAAAGGCAAAGGCAACGCGACAACGGCAACGACAATGTTTCAAAACAGGACGTCGTATCACTTGTGCGCGCTCTCACGCGCCCCATTCACTCACTCACTCACTCTCTCTCTTCTCGTTCACTCACTCTCTTCCTAATTTGCTCTCTTCGTTGTTATGCTTTTTTTTTTCTTGTATCTAACTAATTCAACCGTCAATTGCTGCTACTGCGGCGACTATTGTCACCTGCACTCACCCACACACACACGAACACACATGCACACGTGCAGTTGGCGAGCGTGTGCAAATTTGTCGAAAAAGTTAAACAACCCACTTACCCATATTTTTTTTGTAGCACACACACACACACTGTTTTTGTCTTTCCACTTGTTTATGTCTGTCTGTGAGTTAAGCGCGCTTGTCTGTATGTGTTTGTGTGTGTGTGTGCAGTCCGACTTTCGTATTGTGCTTTTTACGCCTGTTCCAGTTTTGTCGTTTTGCCGTTAACCAAGGACGTTTACGTTACGTTTATTCCGACTGTTTTTGTCTCTTGTCTTTACGCCACTTGGCAACACTGTCTGCTGCTCCTGCTTGCTATTGTTGTTGTTGTTGTTGCTGCTGATGGGCGTTGTTTATTGTTGTCGAAGATGATGATGATGATGATGTTGTTGTTGTTTGTGTTTGCGGTTGCTCGCCTTTCAAGGAATTGTCGTGCGATGTCTTTTGTATGTGACACACGATAGCGAAACTTCTTTATTGCTATCGCTTTGGGCGTGTTTTTCGCTATTTCTCATAAATATCCGCATGCATAAATATGTATCTATATGCACATACTTACATACATACCCAATGTATGTATGATGCAGTTGTCGTTTATTTCATCACTTGTTGTCGCCTGCCCTGAGGCGCCTGCAAGAAGAACGAAGAACAAGCACAAATTTAATACACACACGCACTCTTACACTCACACCCACTTTGTCACACCCAACTTTGATTTAATGGAATTGCAATATTTGACGTTTTTCATTTCGCAGTTCCGTGTATCTCCTCTAATGATGCTCTCATTTTTCGCTTTACATTGCTCGCACACAAACACACAAACACGTCTCATATAATCGCGATGCTAAAACACGGAAGCGTTAATGCAAAGGACTCAACGCAGAGCATCGCTTGTATGTATGTATGTACTGTAGGTGTGTGTGTACATCATCTACTCCACCCAAGCGCACTCACACACTCACACATACGTCGGCGCACTTGGCGGTGTAACGGTATTTTTCGTGTTTGTTTTGCTCGAAAAGCGGTATGTGAAGCACACAACAAATCACAAACATACATACATACACACATGGATATGTATGCATGTATGCATGCGAATGCAATGAGTCAAACTAAATGCGATTCTTAAATGCCAAAATGTGACTTTTAATATGATAAATACACTTGCCGCAAACACGTGCATATATAAAGATAGCTCTTTTCTTATTATTTAATCAAGTGTTTCGACTGAATTAATTTGCATACTTAAACTCATTACACGCCGCACTCTGTCGAACATCCATCACGCACTTTGGCAAATGTCAAATATTCTATGCTCCGTTTAGCCATTGAATATAACCAAAAAAAAAAACACACTTGATGCACACAATTTGTCGTCCGAAAATAAAAAAGAACTATATGTATGTATTTTAATATTGAATCTTAATGAGGCTCAATATGTAAACAAAAAGAGACTACAGCGTCGCAAGTTTGCAAAAAGTTTCAACTAACTTTATAAAGCTTGTGTTGTGAGCTTTTCATTAACAGCTGTTATTGGGGTGTGGGATATACCAAAAATACAGACGATAATTGCCACTGGTTACACTTCATTTGGTATATTTTGGCTGTGACAAGGCGCGTAATTTAAAAATTAGACAGCGATCGCTTTTATGTGTGTGTACAATAAAAAATGCATTAGGAAACGTTTGCTGCACATTGTTCATTTTATTTGCAATTTTTCTTGTTGTGTTTGGTATACAAATGTAGATAATAATATGCACTTGATATCAACAAAATACTGTTACACGCTCATGGCCAGGGCTGGCAAATAATCAACATGAATCAAATTCAATTTTTTTTTTTCCTGTTTTTAATATAAACTTAAATGCTGTGCTCACCATGCCATGTGCAAGACAATTGTTCAAGTGCAATACATTTCATTTAAATTGGCTAAAAATATTAATTGAACGAATTAACTGGCTTTTGGTTGCCACTCGACGTTTTCAAATCTGTTCATCGTTATTCGTTCATATGTGTGTGTGTTTGTGTGTATGTGTGGGGTGTATATAACTACTTTTGTATAAGTACAATGTGAATTTGTTAAGTTCTTTAGCAAGTCAATTGGTTGTATATGTATATAGTAGTAATGCAGCACGTTCTGATCATGCCCAAATTCATTCTCTCTATTTACTTTACGCTAATCTAGTTAAAAACTTCGCAAACTCTCTGCATTGTTTCCCTAACTGTTCTCTATTTTCAATTTTTGTTTTGTTTTAATTACGTTTTTTCATTGTTTTCAATTCATTTCTTAAACTTGTTCATAACTACATTATAAGTACATCATCTCTAATCGTTTTTTTTATGTTTTTGTTTTCTCATTCTCAGAAGGCATTTTATCAAAAAAGTTTCTATCGTTCAGAACATGCATATGTATTGTATGTATGTATGTAAAAAAGTAAACAGTTTTATATAAATATGTATATAAATTGTTGTGTATAAGTATATATACTATATAAGTATGTATATGCTTTGATTATAGAACAACGGCTTTAAATGGGAATTCTTATTGCATTTCATTCATCATTCATCAGATTTTAATCTTTTTTTCTTTTTTTTGTTTTACGGCACAAGGAATCAACGTATATTATACAATATTCAACAATAGTTTGTTTTAATGATTTCTTGTTGTTGTTTATTTTTTCTTTTCTTTGCTTGGCTTGCGGCCATCAGAAACCGCAGTAATAAAGTTGGTAATATAATAATAATCATAATAGTAATAGTGTTACATACACAATAAATTATAATAGCACAATTTGCTTGTTTATCAAATACGTGTAAAAATTTAATAACAGCAGGCCAAAAAAAAATAATAGATATATATATATAATAATAGAGTAAACAAATAATAGAATAATAATAAAAAAAAAAGATAATAGATTTGTATATTTTGAACTATTTGCGTTATGGTTAGTTGATTTGAGAGATTGAATTGATATTGGATTTTTTTTTTCTGGGGTCTACTCAATTTACGTAATAGTACAATAGAGATAATAATACAAAACATACAGATTTATATAGATATATATGTATATATATATATAGAATATAATAGTGTAAATAAAAAAAAATAATATTAATAAAAAATATATATTTATAATAATAAGTAGCCAGTAGTTATATCCATAATTAGTGTAATAGGTTTTGTTGGTTTTACTTTTTTTTGTGTTTTTTTATCTTTTCATTTTTTGTTTGTTTTTCAACTAGCACTTTTTCAAACATCTACCTGTTCCACAATCCATCCACAATGGCCTTACAGCCATTATTTATGCTTCTTTCCACATTCCTCGACATCATTTATTAGGTTTTTGTTTTGTTTTTTATTACAATCCCACAGGATTGCCACAGCCGCCTAAACACTTTGTTTTTATGCGTTTTCTTCATCAGTTTGTTTTGTTAGGTGCATTTGGGCTAATTTTGTTTAAATTTTGTTAGAATTATGCTATAAAAATAGTAATATTGAAAATGTTGCCGGGGCCCCGAAAATGTGCGCTAGTTTTGCGTCCCATCCATTCATCCATCCATTTGTCGATCCTTCCATCTTTCAGCTTTCATCTATCTATCATCTATCCCATCGATTCCGGCGACTGGTCTTTTGCTGCATCTTTGCAAGTTGCAAGCTGCAGTTGCCTCTTTGCATGTTGTGTGTTGCCTGTGTTTGCTCATCACTTACATGTCCATTGCAATTTGAGCTGCTGCCCCAAAATTGTTGGTAGCAGCAACAGCAGCAGCAGCAACTACTGTGTTGCCCAGCCACATCTTGACACACGATATTTATAAATACACAGATATATATGCATAAATTTGTATGTGTGTGTGTGAGAGAGATTGTTTTGTTGTTATATTTTGTGTTCTGCGTATAATTTGTTGTTGATTTATGTTTTGTTGTTGTTGTTGTTATTGTAGTATTGTGTTTACTTAGTTTTCTTCATTTCTCTTTTAGTTGATTCGTGTGCTTGATTCTTGCTTGCCCTTTGCGAACTCAGCGCGATCATTTATCCTCGCAGCAACCGTCCTTGGCCAGCTGCTTCTGCAGCGCATGCGGAATGAAATCTTTCGTCTTGGAATGATTGCCGTGTCCAAGCAGCGTCGGCTCAATGTGTTTGCCCTCCTGGATGCTTTGAATGCGCTTCAACATATCATAGTTGATGCTATCGCTAACCACCGAATCTTGCCTGTAAATAAAGTTCAATTTAGCATGTGCTTTGTGTGTGTGTGTGTCATTATTGCAATTTGCCAACTTACTTGTAGTCCGGATGGCTAAGCACCTGATCGCGTATCCAGGTGGCTGTGGTCACCAATTCGCCGGCGGCACGCTTCTGTATGAAGCGCAGATACTGTGCAATGGTGCAGTGTGTGTCCGTGTCCACCTCCATGGACTGCAGATAGCTGTGTATGAGTGGCACCAGGCCAGGGAATACACCAGGCTGCAAGTAAGCGAAGATCATGTTAATTAACATTCGTTGCACATGTCAATGGCAGTTGAGAGCAGTCGTTTAGCTTAACAGCTCTGTACTACGGCAACTTAACAGCAGGTGCGAGGCAAACAGCAGTCTGTAAGGCTGTCAGCATTCTGTTAAGCTAGCACTGCACTACGGCAAGACTGTAAGGCTAACAGAGGTGCATTACGGCAGCAGTCTGTTAACAGCAGTGCACTACCGCAACTTAACAGCAGTTGACTTATAACAGCTAGCGCTAGGCAAACAGCTATCTGTTAAGCTAACAGCAGTGCACTACGAACACTTAGCAGCAGTCTGTTAAGCCAACAGCATTAGCAAGGCAAACAGCAGCCTGTTAATCTAACAGCTGTCTGCTAAGTGAATAGCAAGTGTCTGTCAGCTTGCCGTTTAATTTAAATTGACAACTTACCTTGCCATTGAAGATTTCGTTAATGGTGAGCAGCTGGAACAGCTCGTTCTCCTCATCATCGGTATCGGTGTGATCGCTATCAACGCCATTGTGAGCATGGCCATTGGTAGTGCCATTGGTGGTGCCATTGCAATGGCCATTCATCTTGGCGGTGCCATTCACCTGCGGCTTCGGCTCATCCTCCTCCTCGCTGCCATTAGCAGTTGCCTTGGCTGTGCCATTTGTGGTCGGAGCGGTGCCATTCTGTTTGGCAGCACGTTGCTCCGGCGACTTGGACGATTTGCGGAACCAGAATTTCTCTTTGCGACAAGCGTCACGTTTCTGGGCCGTCTGCATATTCTCATCGACCTTGCTGATGGGCGTTAGGAAATTCAACTGATACGAGAGGATGACACGCGTCAGCAGGACGACAAAGCACACAATTGCGGCGTTCTCAAAGTCACTGATCTGCGCCTCACAGGGACGGAACTCGACACGCCAGCCAATCGAACTGTTTGGTGGCGGCGGCTTGAAGCGCATCGTTTGCCAGTTGGTCGATTGAATGTTCTCAAAATGATCGGTGTCCTCGTTGTCATTCTGATGGACCTTCTCGCTGAACAGCGAGACGGTGTCTCGGATGAACAAATGCGCCACATGTTGGGCCAACAGATGATCGATGCCGCCATCGATGAGACGATTGTAGACCTTATCATCGTACGTGAGCTTTACATCATTGTATTTGGCACCCTCGGGCGACAAATACGAATCGATGGAATCGTAACGCGACTTGGCAATACGAAATTTGCTCTCCTTGAGCGGCTCAAGACCGCGTTCCTCGCGCGTACGGCAATCGACCGAGGAGCTAATCACATTCCAGCGGCAATCCGATTCGGTTAGATAGCCGCGATAAACGGGCGATGCAGCGGTCAGGGCGAGCATGATGGGGCAAAGCGGTGCCAGTTGATCGTACAGGCGACGTGCCTCCGTTATGTTGCAGGCCTGGAATGTCAGCTGCAGGCAGCAACAGCCCATGCCAAAGCCCATGGCATCGAGCAGCACAACATCGGGTTCGCCCGGTGGAGCGCCCTCCACGGGCAGCTTTGTGTTCACATCCTTAAAGACTGCACGGAAGAGAGAGAAAAGTTAGTTTCCCTAAAGAATAAACTAACTTTTCAATACATACCCTTCAGCTTGATGGAGACCTTCTCGCCGCGTCGCATGCGAATGTTGCGCGTCAGCGTCTTGAAGCGCGGATGGCCGGGGAAAATAGCCTCATCGGGAAAGTAAAGTGAACGGGCCGAGCTCAAGGGATCCTCGGGACGTGGCTGATAGATCGGATACGTAAAGTTGGGCGCACCGAGGCGAGGAAAGTTTGTGATCGACATGACGCACTCGTTGCTGGCCAGCAGCTCGGTGACTTCTTCGCGACGATAACGCATATTCGCCTCCACCAAATTGAAATGGGCCATCAGACCGCCAAACGGTTTGCCCGGTGTACCCTCGATCATGTAAGCGCCGTATTCGGGACGCCACAACGACTTCACACCCTTGGGATCGGCGTGTTCCTTCTCGTTGAGTTTGTGTAGCAGATCCTGAGCCTTGAGCGCCACACGTGCCACCTTCTGTTCGTCATCGAACTTCACAATGATGTACTCGACCTCATCGCCCCATTTGAGTATATCGCCCTGGCGATCCTTGAGTCTGTGATACAGATTGATAAACTGATTGATGCCATGCTCGCGCACATGATCGGCCAGCTTCTTGGTCTCCTCCCAGGAGAGTGGATTGCCCTCGCTCAACAGACCCATTGTGTTTGCTTAGAAGAGAATGCTGAAAAGATCAAGAGAGTGAGAGAGCGAGTGTTAAATTTTAGTTTCGTTCGATTGAAATCTAAATGTCAAATTTCAGATAAATAAAAAACATGCAAATATTTCCCCTTTTAAATAAAGCACTTGAGATTCAAGTCACATTCATTTCAAATAGCTTTCGAGCCCATGTCAAATAATCGCCCAGATAAAGAGAGAGAAAGAGAGAAAGCGAAAGTCCCTGTTCCCACCCATGTCTGTACCATTTATGGACACAGCAACAGCAATAGAAGCAACAACTGCGATAGCAACAAATTTAGTTCGCAGCAAATTGATATATTTCTACATTGTTTATAGCAATTATTTTTATACTCTTACAGTCGCTAGATTATTATTAATACAACTCTTGTTTATGATCCCCAATATATATTGTCCTATCTGTCTATCTAATTGCGTTGCTCCCCACTCCACAACAGTTGTGTACAGTTGCGCCTTTCAATTGTAGTTGGCTAGCAAAAGCGAGACTGCTCGCATTAAAGTACTGCATAACAAAATAAAGTATTTAAAATATTGCTTTTTTTAGACACAATATTTACGAACATACAAATTTTTTTAATTCTTTATTTTTATTTTTTCTTTAATATAACTATAACTTCCTATAAAATGTATTTTTAGAAATAACTTGTATAAATAGGAAAACTTTTTTTTGTATAAAGTCTTTGAAATATAAGCATTTTTTTGTTATCTGCCGTATTAATATGAAAACTGTTTTTAAAAAGTATTCTAAATATTAGTATTTGTTTTTTTTTTTTTTTTTGTAGAAAAAAATACAAAAATTTAAAAAGTTGTCGACACACAGGTTTCTTTTTTTTAAGCTTTTTATAAATATGAAAATTTATTTGATAAAGTATTTGAAAATAGTAATAGTTTTTTATGGAACTTTTTCGTAAATTTAAAAATGTATTTTAAAATATTCTAAATATTAGTGTTTTTCGAAAAAAAAACTTTTTAGTTTTGAATCTGAAAATTTATTTAAGAAAGTATTTGAAATTTAGGTAATTTTTAGAACTCTTTTCATAAATGCAAAAAAAATTCTTTTGACAAGTATTTTATATATTAGTTTGTTTTAAGAGAAACTTTTAATAAAAAAAACTTCTTTTCAAAGTATCTCCTTTTTTTTGTAGTAGAATTACATTTGTCCTTAAAAACTGAGTATATCAACCAAACTCAAAAAATATTAAAGTGTATTTGAAATTCGACTTGTTGCTTTGCCCCATTTTTGCCTCACGCGATTTCCGCCTGTGCGGCACGAGTCGCAACAAAACAGTTTTGTCTCGATTTTGTTTCTGTTTTTTTTTTTTTTTTTTTGTATGTGTTACACTTTTATAGACGAAATGATTTAAAAAGTGTCTCACGGTTGATCGTCTAATCGTTCAGCTAGCAGCAGCAGCTATTTATAGCTGCGATTGCTGAACTACTGAAAGAGCGTGTCGTGAGTGTGTCGTGACACGAGCGGGCACGAAAATTAAACAAATTTTCCATAGCTGATGCAAAAGAAGAAGCGTGTTAAGTACAACTTGAGAATAATAATAATATGTATAAATAATAAAAAATGAAATGAAATACATGTGTATGTATTTATAGCAGGCAAAGGCAAGCAAAAACACTTCTGAAGTGCTATCAATAATAAAGTTAACTTCTTCTTCTTGTCTTGCGTTATTTCCCCGAAAACTCAATTGGACGGAATAATATGAAATTTGTGAGAAATGATAATGGTCAAGATCCGACTCGACTCCACTTGACTTCGACTGATGCTAATCGGTCAGAAGAATAAAAAGCAAAAAAAAAAAAATACAGAAATGAGTAATCGATAACACGCCATGGACGAAAAGAACACAAAGTACAAATATTTATGAATAACAAAATAGAATTAATAAAAATTATTGATAACAATATTTTGATATGTGCTTTGAGTGGCAGTCAAAAAAAAAAAACGAGAGAGAGAGCGGAGGAAATATTTTATTTGCGATTTATTGGCGCTGGACTGTAGTATCTCTACAATATCGGACTGGTTGGCACTCGAGTTTCGAATTGAATCGCTTGATTGAATCTCAGAGAGAGAGAGAGAGAGAGCTCGTTGCTGTCCCACTTGTTAAACGTGGATTTATGACCACTTCAATTGTCAGCAGCAGGAAACAACAACAACACTCACAACTAAAAAAACTGTAATTGAAACCGAATTCCAAATACCAAACACAGAAAGAGAAACAGAAAGAGAGAGCAACAAAGTGTGCTGACATATGATTACAGTTATTAAGAATCAGTCAGCTGTAAGATCAATCTAAGCCGCAATTGCAGCAACTTTGCTGCCATTATGCAATTCAAATTGTTACAACTCAAATGTTCACCACTATAAAAAAAAAGCGAATTTTTACTGCTCGATATTATGATGCAATCGCATTTTTAATTACTCTAGATTTCAAAAAAGTATTTACAACTTTTTTTTGTTGCATTTTTGTTTACTTAAATGTGCATTGAAATAAACAAATTGTGAATATTAAATATCACTAAATTTTTAACTGTCAGAGCTTTAACACCATAATTTGCCATTGACAAATCTTAAGGCAGCACATTTTAAACTAATTAAAGAAACTTTAAGATGAAAACAAGGTAATTTTAAACAAATGTTGTAAAGCAAACAACACAATCAAATAGTTTAGTTTTACTTTTAGCTTAATTTGTACATTACATTTCAGAAAATAAATATATTAAATAAGTGCAGTTCTTTTAGAATTAAAATAAACTTTAAGTGGTTAAAAATTTGCATTGCAATAAACTTATTTAAAATATTATATTTGTTTTAGTCGATGGCCTTAGTAGCTAGCACTGCCTTCTTTTAGTTATTATATTATTTTGTATAATAATTGACATGTAAGTAAATAAATATTATATTTGACATTAAAAGTCTGATCTTCAGCATAATAGAATTGGAAGCCAAAAGTATTGAAAAAGTGTAAGGGAAATTAATGGTATATAAAACAAATTTGTAAAGCAAACTTTAACTTCACTTTCAGCTTAATTTGAATGTTACATTTGACCAAATTAAAAGATTAAATACAATGCCAACAATACACAATAGCAGCTAAAGGAATTGAAGCAACTTTAAGCGGAAAAAAGTTTACTAAAAACAGCTAAAAGAATTGAATTTAAATGCAAATGTAAAAACTTTTTGTGAAGACAGCAATTAATTAAATTTGTTTGATTTAAAAACTTTTGCTTCAGTTTTAGCACATTTTAAATAATACTATATTTTAGCAAATTATTATATTAAACAATTGCCAACCATGCACAATAAACGATTCTCAAAAGCAGCTTAAAGAATTGAAGAAACTTTAAGATGAAAAGTGTTGATTACATTTCAATTCAGCAGCCAGTTATCTCTTCTCTATTAAATGTAGTATTAAATATTATATAATAAAATAAAATATTTTACTAAATTATAACAGCAGTCACGACTTTAAGACATTAAAAAATTTAAATTGCAACGAATTTTTGTAGAGGCAACAAAACAAATCAATTAATTTGATGCAACTTTACTTGAAGCACTAAAAATTCTGCGAATTATTCTGATTGAAAGTCTGATGCTATAGTCGATTAATTTGAAACAGATTTGGCACACACACACACACACGCACACACACACATGGCTATTAGATGCGAATGACGATCATTATCATTTTTTTATGAATAGGAAATTGTGCAATATTACGACGACAACTGCGATCGAAAAAGGGCTCGAGAGATTTTTTAATTGCGTCATACTCGTGTTTCAATTACATTGTTAACTCAATTATTGCACACAATTTGCATTTATCAATTCACGAAACCAATTCCGAATTCACTTCAACTCACGTAAAAACCATTAGGAGGGGAAAAAAAAAAATAACAAACTTAGAATAAAGCAAGAAAACTACCTTAAAAATATATATATGAAGTAAGGATACACGTTAAAGTTGAAGGATGCGCACTAAAGTCGTAAATAGTTTTCGTTAGTTAAACCACAAAAAACAAGAGAGTCGAAAAAAAAAGAGACTCGAGTATAGAACTTGATCGCTTCACGGCTAAACGACAACTAAATATACTTGCGGCCAGACTCCAGCTTAATATGCACCGGCATCGGCACCGGCTGATGGTGGCTCCCCTCTCTTCCCTCTCTCCCCTCTCCACCACCTTCGCTACCACAAAAAAAAAACGTCACACCACCTGCCCCCTAAACGAGTCATCGACCGATCGCAAAGCGATCCATCGATCGGATCGCGTTGACAACGCGACACGAACTATAATAATAATAAAGAAAATATTTATTGGGAGGAGGCTAAGGGAAGCAGCAGCAGCAGCAGCACTCTTTCGATCCACCGATCCACCGATCGATCCATCCATCCATATCTATAAAGGAGCGGATGTCGGTAGGCAAGCCACTTGAGAATCTATTGATTGCCCATATGTATTATAATTACTTTGGACTATGTAATTTATTGTGTATGTAGTATATACTTTATTCAATAATAGAAATAAAAATACATTTCTCAAGTACCCGAAATCTTTTTCGTTGTCGCTACCATTTAATTCTTTTTATTATTGTAAATTCTTTTTTTTTTTTTTTCTTGGGTTTGAGCTCCTAAGTGTTTTTTATAGATTTAAGCTGGTCGATTTGATTTATCAACACCAATAAAGATTATAATTAGACGGTGTCGTAATTCTGTAGCCACCTAGCTTAATGCTCACTACCTTCAATATCATAAATATATATTTACGTATTTAATTGTATGTGAAGTGGGTTGATCGATCGCATAATACAACTAAATAAGAGATTTTTTTCGGAACAACTCTTTTGTGTATCGGAAAATTTAAACACTTTGTATTCTCTGCAGCATTTTGTGTATTGAAAATGAATTATATAATAAACATTTTTTTAAAAAGCAAACAATCTTTAGAATATTGAAAATGATCTTTTAAACATTTTTATTTATTGATGAATTTTTAAACTTATTTATATAAACAAAATTATTATTCCCTGAAAGTTTTAGAAGAATTTTGAGAATTGAAAATACGTTTGCTAATAAAAATTTGTTTGGAAAGACTTTACAAATTGTGCAGAGAAGAAAAAAATGCATTGATATTGAAAATTAGCTATAAAAATTGTTATGTCTTGAAGACTTTTAAGAATGGGAAATAAATTATTTAATATAATTTTGTGTTCTTTGAAAGATACATTGAGAAAAAAGCAAACAAAAAGAAAAATAAAATATCACAAATATTAAAAATGAACTATAAAAATTTGTATTCTGTGAATTTCTTTTAGGTAATAAAGAAAAAACTTTCGCAACTTCAATAAAAATGTATTCAAACGTTTAGAATTTACTAAAACTTTTGATGATTAAAGTTTCTTGATGTTATAAATTTTTCTGTAATTACTCAAACTTTTACTAGGAATTCTACAAATTCGAATACCAAGTATTTATAGAACTAGTTGAGTTAGTCGTTAACGTTTGAAGAACTTTCTTATCAATCTGCCACTATCAAAGTGCTTTACTATTCGAACTGACCTCGAATTAAATATAATAAAATGTGAAATACTCTTGCTTCTTGACACATTCTATATATCAACTCAAGTTGCAATATTTAAAGCGGAAAAGAAATTAAAATATGCCTGCACTTAAGGGTACTCAAAACGAATTCGAATCGATTCCATTGAAAGCAGTACCAACCACAATCGGAGCACCGAAAAACAAAACAAATATTCGCACTTGGCACCGGGACCAAGCAAGACAAGTGTTTTACTACTAACTTTATTTGATCGTCTGTAAACTAACCTTGAGCCATATTCTCTTGATTTGGGGGAACAAGTGTAAGTTTACAATTTCGTCTTTATTGGCTATCAAATGTCGATACCCTAACTCAAAGTTATGATTGCATTACAAGTAAACTTACTTGGAATATGTATCAGCAAAAGAATTGCTAAGAAATGTGTATGTTATATATAATTGTACACAACTTGACCACACAACAACAACAACAAGAAATCGGGCTAATTATAGCGAATTCCGCTCATTACAAGAAAATGCAATTTGCCAGCTTTATCGATTCAACGTTTATTATTTTTAAGGGGAAATACGATACGCTACATAAATAAAATAAATGAAGCTTCATCAACAGAAAGATATCGGAGCGATTAAACAGAAAATCAAATGAAATAAATACTTTAGAGAAATGTAATACAAATTTCAATTTTATTATTCTTGAACTTAATTTGAATATCTTTAGAAATGTTTACAAAAATGAATTGAAATTTAAAACACCAATTTATGAATGTCTTTAAATACTTTTTAATATCAAGAGAAATATTTATAAAAATGAATTTAATTTTAAAATACCAATTAATGAATATTTTATATCAAGAGAAATATTTATAAAAATGAATTGAAATTTAAAACTTCAATTAATGAATATTTTTAAATACTTCTTAATATGAAAAGAAATATTTATTAAATCGAATATGAACTGAAATTTATATAATCAATGAAGAAAAATGTCAAGCTGCAATTTATACAATATTTTTTTTTTATGTATATTTCCCCAAACATCAATTTGATTCAATGAATAACTAAATTGACTATAAATAGTTATATTTATGTAATTACTATATTTGAATATACTTTCTTGTGACTAAGATCAGCCTAGTTTCGATAGGCAGCAGCAGAAATTAATTTGTGAATAACTCTGCCAATCTGCTAATGAGCAACAAGATAGTGTGAGTGGAAAATTAATGAGCGAACTTCATGAATAACAAATGAAGCATGCACAACTCGGAAAAAGTGCTGACAACTGACGCAATTAAAAAAAAGAAAAAACAGAATTTATCCAGCAAAATCCCCGTTGCACATTTTTTTTTTTTTTTTCTAATGAAATTTGCCATTTGTGCAGAGGGCGGAAATTAAATTACAATTATCATGTTTGTGAATTTGTGAAGTCCTTGGCATTCAGAGAGTTTTGGCGCATTTTGTTTACATGTTTATTGGCTTGAGCTGTCGGAGTCGTTGTCTCTTCTGTTATCGCGTGTAAGTCAACACACATGTGTCAGTCGCAATAGCGAGTGGAATATGTAACGTACTTATAGATATAGATATTGTACAATAGTTAGATCAAAAACAAAATGAGGCAAAAACAATAGCACTGCGATAAGAAATGACATTGGGTGGGTGGCGCGTAATTAAGCAATTATATAAAAAGCACAGCAGCGAAACAAAAATGTGGCAAATGACTATTGCAGAATATCTCTACTCTAAATTTTTAAAAGCATATGAATTACATGGCACACATGATACATTCCTATTCCTATGCCTTTGCTTATTTCTATTCCCATTCCTATTCTTATTCCTCATCGTATTCCTATTCCTATTGTCATTCTTATTTCTATTCCTATTCTTATTCATATTCATATTCATATTCCTAATCCTTTTCCTAGTCCGAGTCCTATTTCTAATCCTATTTCTATTTCTATATCCGTTCCAATTCATATTCTTATTCCTATTCCCATTCTTATTCCTATGCTTATTCTTATTCCTTTTCCTATCCCTATTCGTATAACTATTTCTACTCTTACCCCTATTCCTATTCCTATGCTTATTCCTATTACTATTCCCTATTCCGATGCTTATTTCTATTCCTATTTCTGTTCCTACTTCTATTTCTGTTCCTATTCCTATTCCTATACTTATTCCCATTCCTTTTCCTATCCCTATCCAATGCTTATTCCTATTCCTATTCCTGTTTCCATTCCTATTCCTGTTCCTATTCCAATGCCTATGCATATTCCTATTCCTTAGGTTTTTCCTATTCCTATTCCTAATCCTATTCTTACTTCTACTACCATTCCTATTCCCATTTATACTTCTTTTACCTCTACTTCTATTCCTATTCGTATTACTATTTCTACTTCTACTCCTATTTCTATTCCCGTTCCTATTCCTATTTGTATTCCTATTCCTGTTCCTTTTCATGCTCCTATTCCTAAGCTTATTCCTATTCCAATTCCTTTCCCGTTTCTATTCCTATTTCCTGAATTTTCCTATTCCTATTTCTATGCTATTTTCTATTTCTTTCTCGTTCCTATTCCTATTCCAATGCTTATTGCTGTTCCTATTTGTTTTCCCATGCCTTTCCTATTCCTATTCCCCTATTCCTATTCCTTTCACTTTTCCTATTCCTATTCCTATGCTTATTCCAATTCCCCTACTCCTATTCCTCTATTCCCACTATTCCTATGCCTTTTTCTCTTCCTATTCCTATGCCTATTTCTATTTCCACTCCAATTTCAGTCCTACTCCTATTCATATTCCTATTTATTATTCATTTATTTGTATTTTCAACAAATCCAATTCGTTGTAGACTAACTCGATTGTGAATGCTTTGCCAGCAACTGACCCACGCAATGCGATTTGCTTTGACAAAAAAAATACGAAACAAAAACGGCGAGCATAAAAATCTTCAAATTCTGCGCCGTCATTTAAGACAATTGCCAACTGTAGATGTGTGTGAGTGTTTGAATGTGTGTGTGTGTGTTTGAATGTGTGTGTTCCGAGTGTGTAAACCGTAAAAATAGCTAAAGCAAAGCGACTGTGCGTAAAATGATTCACTTGCCGCTTTTGCAGTTGACTAAAATGGGGCAGAGAAGGAAAAAAAAAAGGTTAAAACAAACTACATAAGAATATTTCCAGTCTTTTATTTGCATTTCCTAGTCTTCAGAGTGCATAAGCTTTGCTTTTGTGTAAACTTCTGAGTCACATCATCTTCGTCACATGTGTGTGTGATAAATAAATATTTATTTGCAACGCGTATCTTGGAATTTTTCCCCTCATTTAAAATGAAAACAAAAACCCCCCAAAAATGCGCTCACAAATACAACAAAATTAAAATACATTTAGTTCGAGATTGTTTAGTTTTGCTTTTAGTCGAGAAGACTTTAATGTCATCTTTTTATACACAAATAAGTTGATTGCATTAATTTGATTCTAAATATTGCTATATTTTGAGGAATATTTGTGCACACACGAATAAAAGTCAATTCAATTATTTTATGCGAGAATCTTTTGGTCAAATTAAGTTGAATTTGGAGAATATATTTTTATATCAAATAAAAGTCAATTTCATTAATTATTTCGTGTATTTTTGAGGTTGAATTCAGTTGAAGAATATCTTAAAGTACCAATAGAAGTTAATTGCATTAAATATTTCTTCTTTTTGGTCGAATTTAGATGCCAAGTATTTTTGATACTTTGACGCATATTTTTATATACAAAGTAAAGTTATTTATATTATTTGTGCAAACTTCTTTTAGTTGAATTTGGTTGCCAAATTTTCTATATTTTTAGTAATATTTTTAAGTACAATTAAAATTTAATTCTATTAACTGTTTCGTGCATCTTTTGGTCGAAATCAATTGCCAAATAATTTTATATTAAGAATTCTTTTATATAAAAATAAAAAAAAAGGATTTCCATTAATTTGTTTGTCAGTCTTTTAGTCTAATTTTGTTGCTAAAGGTTTCTATATTTTTAAGAATATTTTTAAGTACAAATAAAAATCAATAGTAATTTAATTGCCAAATAATTCTATACTTTGACATATATTTTAATGTGCAAATAAAAGCTACATATATTAAATATTTCGTGGATCTTTGGGTCGAATTTAGTTGCCAAATATACTTTAAAGAATATTTTGATGTACAAATAAAAAGTCTCTACAGGGCAATTGACTGTCGTCTACGCTCGACTGTTGCACTTTCATCACATTTTTGGTAATTTCTCGAATAAAAATATTGCCAGCAGTAACAACGCAGCTGATAACGATAATGTGCGAATGTATTTGTGTGTGTGTGTGTGTGTGTGAAGTGGGGGGTGTGTATGCACTTGATTGATTAAAAAAACTTCATCATGACGTTGATAACAATGTTCGGAACGTTGAGTATTACAAGCAACAGCAGCAACGAGCAGCAGCAGGTTGTTGTTGGCATTTTTCAATGGCAAGCATTAAGCATGCACATGCGGCGTATACGTAATATGCAAAAAAAGGTTCCGACTCAAAACGAAAATCGCACAAATCAAATGCGGAAAGAAGCAATACAAAATACATACAACAACAAATATTGTGTATGTTTTTTCAGGGCCATTCAACGTAGGCAAATGAAATTGAAAACATACAAAGTCTATTGATAGATACACAGATATCCACACAGACAGCTAAAGATACACAGATAGAAGAGAGAGAGAGAGAGAGAGAGAGAGAGAGAGAGAGATAGTACATAAAGATGCATGTAGAGCGGCAGGCGAAGGTTTTATCTGCAATGGAATGTAAACAAATGGCAAAACACAGTTTACAGTTTATAGTTTGCAGTTTGCCGTTTGCAGTTTGCTCGCTTCGCATAGGCAATAGGAAATTGCAGTTGTTGCACTTGAAATAATTGCACGCCATACAAGATTACGGCGAGATTACGTATACGACTCATAAAACAACAAAACAAAACAAAACACAACACAAAACAATAAAATACAAAATGCAAAAACAACACAAAAAAAAAAAAACATACAAACAATAAGTCACATCAAAATCGAGAGGAATTAAAACAACGCAACCGCATCGCTCAAGTCAAGTGACGACGACTTTTTTTATACCCATTCAATATTACTTATGAATCATTAAACAGACTTCATGAAATGCACAATTGAACATTTTGCACTCAATTCTGCTTTCAACAACTACATTTTCGATAATATGATTAATTACAACAAATTTAAAAAACGTAGATTAACCGAATGCTGAGTTCAGATAGTCATCTAAAGTTGGAGGAGTGTTCATTGGTAGACAAAACGTAAATAGAGATTAAAGACTATAACTATAACAAATTTTAGAAGCTTGTCATAGCTGAGAGCCGAGTTCACATAGTTGACTAATGTTGGGGAGTGTTCATTGGTAGAAAGGAATCAAACAAAGTTTAAAGACAACTACTTCAAAAAATTTCTAGCAGCTTAGCTAAGCTAAAAGCTGAGTTCAGATAGTTAGCTGAAGTTGGGAAGTATTTGAAGGCAGCTTAAAGACCGCAATTTATACAAATTTCAGTATCTTAGCTTCGGCGATTTCAAATATTTTGCTAAAGTTGGAAAGAATTAAAAGACAGCTTAAGAACTGCAAGTTTTACAAATGTCAGCAGCTTAGCTAAGTTAAGAGCTCACTTCTGATAGTTAGTTTAATTAGGGAGTGTTCATTGATATACAAAATTCAAAGACAACGTAAGAACTGCAACTTAAACAAATTTCAATAGCTTAGCTAAACTGGTAGCTGAGTTCAGATAGTTAGCTAAAGTTCACAAGTGTTCAAAGACAGCTTAAAAATTGAAAAGTATTCAACAATAGCCTAAAGACTGCAATTTAAAAAAATTTCAGCCGCTTACCTCAGTCGAGGGCTGAGTTCAGATATTTAGCTAGAGTTGGGGAGTGTTCAAAGACAGCAACATTAACTGAGAGCTGAGTTCGTATAGTTAACTTTTGCTATGGACTGTTCATTGCCATATAAACATAAACTATTGTTTATTAGGCGAGCGCTTACTCAAAAGTTCAGTTAGTTAACTGACCTTGGGCAGTTTTGAATTTTGTGACTATATAGCGTCACATCTTTTACGGCTGAACTATAATACCCCTTCCTGCGATTACGATGGATGTATGTACATATAAATGAATTAAAGTGTCTGCTGCCGGCACAAAATTGCGACGTAATAGAAATGTAGGACAGTCTAGAAAGAAGAGAAGGCAAACATAGCTACAAAGTCGACAAACAAACATATTTATATATATATATGGTATATATACATAGGACCCATTGGACAAGCAAATATATGTATGGTTAGATATGTGTGTGTGTGTGTTCTCTCGGGGTATATTTGAGTACTCGTATGGTGTTCTGTTGGCAGCTGTCAATTCTGAGCAGCAATTCTGTGAATTCATTTGCAAATTGATGAAAACGAGCAAAAAAGCAAAGCCCAAAGCCAAAAGAATGATTAGTCGAAAAAAAAAAGAATACAGAGAAAAGACTTTTACACGAATTTATACTGAAAATGATATTAAAAACAGTTATAATAAACTGAATTTCCAATTTATACTGAAAATGAATTGGATACTTTTCTACTAAACAATATTCTGAATTAATACTGAAAATTATATTGAAAACTTTTATACTAATCATAATTTAACAATTATACTGAAAGCATTCGTATTAAAACAGTATTTTAAATTTATACTGAAAATAATATTAGAAACTGAAACTAAACTACTATACTGAATTACCGAAATACCGAAAATGATACTGAAAATTTGTATGGTAAACAATATCTGAAATTTATACTGAAAATGATATTGAAAACTTTCATAATAAACAATATTTTAAATTTATACCGAAAATGTTACTGAAAACTTTGATGGTAAACAATATCTGAAATTTATACTGAAAATAAAATTGGAAACTTTTATACTAAACAATATTTAATAATTATACTGAAAATAATATTGGAAACTTTTATATCGAACAGTATTTAATATTTATACTGAAAGTAATATTGAAAACATTTATAATAAACAGTATTTTAAATGTATACTGAAAATGATACTGAAAATATTTAAAACAAACAATAATTCAAACATAATTCATGTACATAAGCTAAAGCTGATTCAGAATCCAGTTTTGAAAACATACAAAAACACTTCCGTTTCGATCGCAAACTGATGCGATTTGATTTGTGGTAAAAATAATTAGATTGATTAGCTGCTGTTTATTGGCAATTGTTTATCTACTCCGCATATGCACAAATATTTATTAAGTTATTTATTTATGTACAAATAAATGCGAAATAAATCCCCCTCCACTCATTGAATGAGTGAGTGACGGCACCACGTGCTTGACGACAACAAAACATTTGTGGTGTTTACAATTCGTTGTTATTATTAATAATAAACCTGCCAAATAATGTATCGAATATGATATCGAATTTGAATTGTTTAAAAGCACTTGTGCAAATGCAAACGATGATGATGATGATGATGATGACGATGAAGCATCGTCATCGCCAATTTGTTTCGTTTCGCTTATTTGCTTTTTTGTGACAATTTATTTAACCAAGTTTTAATTAGCGAGCGAATCGAGCGAGGGGATTTCACGCAATGCTTGGCATACCCTTTAGTATTTTAAAATACTGAATCAACTTCAATCACTTCAACTTTTGCTCTGGCAATCGATAAAGATCTTTGCTTGTAATTCTGTAAATTTCAGCACGATCCCGTTTACAGGGCATCTGGTGGTCGAGCACGCTTGGGTCAAATACAATTATTAATTGCTGCTACTGTCATTTGCGTTGCGCTATTGCGTAAATTGTGAAATGAAACAACAACAGCCCTTTGAATGACGCACTTGAAAAATACTCTCGTATGTAGAAACACACACACACACACCTCTCTGCCTACAATTGCAGAACACAATTGGATCACTATGAGAGGAGAGTAATAATAATCATGCTCATTATGATATTAGATACTCCCCCCTCTACCCAGGTGTTATTACGTATAACGTTTAAATTTGTATTTATATCGGATTTATTGCATTGCCTTCCTCCTCATCGCTTACACAACTGGAATTAAATTGAGCTGACAAATCAAACATACGTAATTCGAAATAATATCTCACTATATATGTTGGCCTTGCGAAACCTAAAGTCGGGGCGATTAAATACCCTACGAATGTTCAAATCTGATGCGATTTGAACTTGATCCGACTTTGAAATCAAAAAAGAACTAAACTTTAAAGCATTTGCGAATTATCTTTAGATAGAAAGAAAACTAATAATTGAATTTGTATTATTTTGGGAACACTTCTTAAGTATTTCCTTAAATGTTTGATGAATATGCGTTCAAGAATAGAACAATGACAATGATGAATGTGATAAATATGATGCAAGTTGGCAAAATGCAAAAATAAGCAACGCGGAAAAGTTTCCACAAGTTATCGCTAGGTTTGATAATTCATTTGACTGCGACGACATTTAATTAGCAAGGGCACAAATGTTGTAAAAGGTGACGAGGTGGCAAGAGGAAGAGCAAGAGGGTATTGCTCCCTATCAAAGCAAAGTACAGTATGAATTGCTTGGTACTACAAAGCATTCAAAGTAGTTAGCTGTAATCTTCAACTGCTTTTGAAGTTTCTATTACGATTCCTACAATGCTGATGATCTGTTTGAATGATAAATCAGCTTATCTGAGATAACACCAACAACAACAAAAAAAAGGTGCTGAGTTGGAAAATGTGTGACAAAAAGTTGTACAATTACGATGGATAAGATAATTGGATAAAAGGTACAATATGAAACACCCTCTCTGGACGGTTCTAGAGATATCATCGTATCTAACTATATAGTGTGTACTTAAGTGATATAATAACGAAAAGTAAACATGACAGAGTATAAAAAAAGATATAGTTCTATTTATAGAAATGAACTCAAAAGGGGTTTGCGTTACTGAGTGTGCACTGTACCAGTTACAGGGTATTTACATTTGCTGTCAACAGTTACTATTGTAATGTTTTTTTTTCTACTTCACACTCGTTTGACATTGCGATTAGCCCAAGGAAGGCGTCTAACGCTTTGGGGCATTGAGGCTGATATTAACGAGTTATTAAATGCCAAGGTCGGAGCAAAGCAAAGCCCACACACACATACAATAGATTTTACACACATTCACACACACATGCACGTGCTCGACTAATTATCTATTAATGTGTGTGTGAGTCCGCATTGTGCGATAACGCACACATGGCACACGGCTCACATTTTATTTTCTTTTCTCTTTTATTTTGCTTTTTTTTTTTCGTTTCGATAACAATTGATCGAGTTTGTGCGCAATTGTGTCATCTCGAGGCCATTCCATTGCCATTCCAATCGTGTCTTGTCGTGTCGTGTTGTGTCGTGCTGTTTTGTCTCGTGCCCTAAGCGTGAGTCATGTTGCGTTAGGATATTTTGTGCTGAGTCACGATGATCTTGCTTTGCCAACTGAGCATGATATGCTAATTCTCCAAATTTGCTAGTTGTTGTTATCTATAGTTGTGGTGAAATTGCAACCCCAAACAGACGAACAATATGCAAATGAGAGATGGCAAAACTCTCCTCTCTGCTGCATCTTCCCCATCTTCTTAACTCGCTCTCTGTCTCTCGCACGCACTGTGTGCGAGTGCCTTGAACTTCATAACAATAACAACTTGCACTTCAGCGCAGCAGCAGCAGCGAATTGTTGCTGTGTTTTAAACTTGTTTCAATATTGTGGGATTTTTTTTCTTTTGAATTTGCCTCACACGCGACTTGTGCATGAGTAACTGTGACGTCACAACGCATTTTTATGATAATCATTTTTGGTTTATTTTTGTCTTAAGGCGTTTGTTTTATTTTTTTTTTCTGTTTTTTATCAACTAATTACTGATCAGATTGAAAACGAAGCATGTGAATGACTTTACAGAAATGCGACGCGAGCACACACAGTAATTAGAGAATGTTCCCGGCTAATTTGTAAGTGTGTATGTGAAATTGATTAAAAGAATCAAATTAGAAGTTTCCAGACCAAATAGTCAAGGCCATGCTGTCTGAAATTCCAAATTGGACAAATACCGGCTGCACGCTTCACTTGCCTTGCTCTCACTGCTCTCTCACACACACACACACTCTCTCACACTTTTTCATGCACACAACTCACGCACGCACGCACACATATTGGCATGCACATTAATTTGAATGGAAGGCGAATGTCAAGGTTAGGCTGGGAGAACGGAACAGCGGCTCCAATACGAAAACGAATAAGAATAAGAATATAACAACAGTGGCTTGATGTAAATCTAATTGTCATATAATTAATGAGCTCAACAAACTACAAAAATCAATACTTGACCAATGAAAAAGGGCAAGAAAGAGGAAAAGAAAAGCCCACCCAACACTTGCTGCTAGTTTGGAAATTACGCACTTCACAATTTCTTTTCTTCAATGTTTGTACTATAATAATAAAAACTGTCGACTCAGCGTTTATAATGTGCTTAATACTAAGTACAAATGTACTTTCGTACATATGTATATATTATTTATGTATAAACTTACCGGCAAAATGCAGTAAAAGAAGAATAAATATTCGTTGAAAATCTCTCTCGTAGATTGTTTGTTTAAAGCGGAGTTGGGCTACGCTCAGCTGTTGCTCTCACAATATTAAGAACCTGGGGACGCGATGCTCTGCTGCGGCGGCTTTTTTCTCTGGTGCTTTAGCGGCTGGCTTAAGGCGCAAAACAAAAGTGACCTGTTTGTTGTTGGTGCTGCTAGCGTCGCTCTTACTTGCTATCTCTCTTTCTCTCCTTCTCTTACATGCACATGTACACTGACGGTGTCTGTGTAATGAGTTGCGTTTGTCTGTGTGACCGCGTGCTGATGTTTTTTTTCACACACGTTTTAATGCCCGATTCAGAATTGCTGGCGCTATTGTTGTTGTTGTTGTTGTTGGTGCTGCTGCTGTTGTTGTTCTTGCTGTTTTTGTTGGTTGTGCAATCAAACGCTTAGGCAACTGACCAACGTCAATTTATATCAACTGTATTGCTTTGATTAGTGTTTTTTTTGTTCTTTCTGCCGCTTCGTCTGCTTGTAATTTGCACTTCTTGTTGAATTGTTTTGCCACGATTTCACAATTTGCTTAATAAACAAAAGAAATTCATATATACATATACATTTACATTATCAGCATCTATTTCAAAGCGTATGTGTGAGTGTGTGTTGATGTGTGTGAGAAAACAACAAAAATATGCGGCCCGCGTGTTTTAATTTTATATTCTCTCTATATGTATGCGTGTTTTTTTTATTTGTAATTGCTTTGCACTATGCAACTTCCGTTATAGCAATATGCAATTTTTAATATTTGTTAATTATAGTCGGAATATCACAACAAAAAAATAAATAAAAATACAAATTATCAACGGGATCTTCTTCCAATTCGTTTTTATTCTAATGTGTAGTGCAAGTTTGTGTGCGTGTGTTGCTCTAATTAAAAGACGCGCTGCTTGGCGTTACATGTGTACATGTGTGTGTGGGTGCAAATGTATGGGAACTGCATTTGACGGTGTGTGCGTGTATGGGTGTTTGCTTACTTCTTATTTGATTCTTTTATTTTTTTTTTTGGTTGTGCCGCAGCAATTTCACAATTCCACTAAAATATGCACACAATTTTCGGATTTACTAGAAGTTTCACTTGATTTGCATTTGAAATAAATATGAAATGCGACACTTGGATAAATTTCAGTTCTTGCGAAAAATGTAATTACTTTATTGTTTTATCTTTTTTGTTGATTGGTTGCTTGGTTTTTACCCGCAAATAACGAGCACCACGATTGTTAACACAAAAATTCCAAAAAAAAAACTATAAAAACCTGCCACTGCGCGCGGCTATTTATGTAAAAAAAGTTGTACGCATTTAGCGTGCAGCGTTGCCGGATTGTACTGTGCTGCCATGCGGTACAGGCGCAGATGGCAGCACACACAGCTGATAGTGTTGCAAAATACGCGCCAAGTTTTAAGATATTCAAAAATTTCTAAGTATTTATTTTTATTGTTTAAAAATGTACAAAATAGAACCGATGCACAAATACAAAGTTAAACTTGTAAATAAAGCATGGCATGTTGTGTAAATATGATAATAACTTTGGGTGCCGTCACCAAACCCAATACCTCGCCCACATCATCGGGCAGCGTCACCAAATGCTGCTTGCCAATCACAATCTGTGGCCCGTTGCGGTTGCGCAACCCGCCGGCGGCCTCGTTGTGCGGCTTATAGATGAACACATGCCGATAGCTCTCACAGATGACAGCATAGTCCAGCTGCGGACAGCAATCGACGAATTTGCGCTGCTCTTTCGATGCCACCACATAGCCAAAGGCATTCAATTGACCCTCGTGTCGAACGCTCCACTCGTCGGGTCGTGAGGGTTGGAATTGCTGCAGCCAAATGGCACCATCGACGTCGTGGCGTGTGGCAAAGGCAGCGGGAAAGCCGGGACGTAACGTGGTGGCAAACAGCGGGGGCATCGCGCCCAGAAAGATGGTGTGTGTAATGCAGCCTTGGGCCAAATTGAAGCGAACTAGAAACATGACAAGGAATTGGAGTTAGAGACAAAGTTTGGTTTAAATATCATGTGCAATAACTTGCCCATTTTGATGTCATTGTCGCTCGCCTCCAGCGGCAAATCACAATCCTCAATGGGATCCTCCAGATTGGGTATGGGCAAAGGCTCGGCCGGAAGCTCCTGCTCGGCAAGCAAACTTGGCCATTCCTTCTCCTCCGTTTTGCTTAGCTGCAACTGCAGCTCGTTGCCAGTCGCGTCCAGTGTCCAGTTGGTCAGCTGCTCATCCACTGGCGCAAACAAGGCGCCATCCAGCAGAAGTTGCTCCTTGTATTCCACCAGCAGACGATTGGAAGTGCTTTCGATTTTAATATCCTCGCGTTTAGCATCCGCTGGCAGCGTAAAACGCAAGCTGAGATCTTGCGGTGTCTGTTGCCAGTCGTAAGGCGACACCGCATCTGCCGCAGCTTGTGCTGCTGCAGCATTGGCGGCTGCTTCCCGAGCTGCCTCATGTTGTTGTGGCGTCTGCAGATCGCCATTGGAGCACACGATCAAGGATTGGGCACGCGGCTCAAAGGCGCAATAGTAAACACTGCCCTTGGTAGCCAGCGATGGCTGGCAGAGCTCATATGTCCAGCTGGCAGCTGTGCCCGCATCAGTTTGCTGCCAACTCCAACGTGACCATGTTAGCTGTGTGACAAACTCCTCGCGACGTCGCTCAACGTGTGCGGCAACCAATGAGATTTGTTTGCGCTCCTGCAGCACATCGAGGCGGGCATCGTGTAGCACAAAGCCACGCTGCTCACCATTCGGAGTGACTGGCGAACGTGTCAGAAGCTGCCACGTTGCGGCACGTTCACGATCGCCGGTGTCCAGCAGCATGTAGGTGAGTATGCCGTCGCAGAGTACAGCCAGCTTTTCGGAGACGAAGCGCAGCGTATAGTTGTAGTCGCCCACCACATGCTGGCCATCGCCATGATCCAAGCGAGGTATTTGATAGATGGTACGCTGTGGACGCGGTTGTCCATCGGCTTCGTTGTAGGAGCACAGTACAAGTTCATGGGCGACATTGATGTAGTAGCATTGATGACGTGCCCAGGGATCGCTGAAGAGCAGATTGTGCCTGGCAAACAGTTCCGTGTGGAGCAGCGAGTATTGATTCGCATGTGGATCCCGTTTCAAGGCGAAGCCATCCAAAGATTGTCGCAGCACTGGAACCGGATCGAAAGAGAGCTTGTAGCCATCGAAATTCGGACAGAGCAGATTCCGATTCACTTGCAAGTCCACCACCGCCATGTTGCGTGGTGTTTGTCGGTTTGCAATTTGTACTTGCAATGTATAAGTTTCAAAGTAAAATAATAATAGAAATGCGGCTTTAATTTACAATTTTAAAGTGTAGTGTTGCACAGTGTCTGTTAATGTTAAATGCTGCTGACGTTAGCAGTTCCAGCTGAGTTTACTGCATTTACTTTCTTTACATTTTTTTACGTTTTGTTATTAGCGTAGTTTGTTATTTGTTTTTATAGATAATAAAATAATATTTGATTAGCTCTACATTTCTTAATTCACATATAAACTCTGTTAAGTGCAATGTATTACTCAGCTGACACTGTTAATAATTGCTTACATGCACCGGCAATAACAGCAGCCATTAACCGACAATAGCCAATCAGCTGTTGTTGCAGTCGTTATATGTTAATAAGCACTTTATCATAAATTAACATTCAAAACTTAACTAATTTAGCTTATTAAATAATTAGCATGCTTTAGAAAATTATTTCTTATGAAATACATAATTTCGATAGAAGAAGACGAGCAACAGCTGTTAATTTGGGTGTTATTGGGGGCATAACAGCTGATCGCTGCCGGCTGTTTGGGTGTATGTAAACACATACGTGTTCTTTGCAACTCTGCCCGCCCAGTGCTGGTCAACGTGAACAAACCACCAACAAACTAAAAAAAAGTGTTGACACGTTGACGACACACACAGAACAATTTGGCTAGAAGTTTTTTTTTTACACATTTGGCGAGTATTAATTAAACGCTTGAACAATTGTTGCGTTATTACGTACGACGAGACAGGCAACAATTAAATTCGGCCTGCAAAGCGGTGAGTTTGTTGATAATTAATTAGCACTTAAACAACAACAATACAAAATTAATGCGTGTCTCGCTTTTTTTCTGCCATCTCTTTTCTGTTGCAGTTGTGTGAGGAGAAGCAACGAGATTTCAACGATTTTAGCCAAATACCAAATAGAAGAATATGCTGCAGCACCAAAGCAACAACAAAAACAGGAGCATGATAAATGCAATAGTATTGGTCGGCTTGCTGACGCTGCTGCAGTGCAGCAATGCTGTGGAATTTACCTTCGATTTAGCGGATAATGCCGAGGATTGTTTCTACGAGGAGATCAAACGCAATACGAGCGCCTACTTTGAGTTTCAAGTGTCGGCGGGCGGACAACTCGATGTCGATGTGGTGCTAAAGGATCCCAACAATCAGATCATCTATTCACTGGATCGTGCCACCTTCGATAGTCATCAGTTTACGGCGGAAACGACGGGCGTGTATACGGCGTGCTTTAGCAACAAATTCTCAGCGTTCTCGCACAAAATCGTCTACGTGGACTTTCAGGTGGGCGAGGAGCAGGCGCTGCCTGGCGTCGATGAGCATGCCACCGTGTTGACACAGATGGAGACATCGTCGCAGGCCATCCACAAGGGACTGAACGATATTCTGGATGCGCAGACGCATCATCGTTTGCGTGAGGCGCAGGGATTCAAGCGTGCCGAGCTGATCAATCAACGTGTCATGGTCTGGGCATCGTTGGAAACGGCGTCGGTGGTTTTGATTGGTCTGGTGCAGATTCTCATTTTGCGCAACTTCTTCACGGATCGTAAACCGAGTCAGTCGCGTTACGAACGCTTGTAGAAGGAGGCAGTCGGCGAAGGAGGCGGAGGAGGAGGAGGAGTAAAAGACAAACGACGGACTAGGAATTTTGCAGTGGAATTCGCAGCTGGAACGTAAAAAAACAAACATTAAATGAATATCAACAATGAAAACCATCTCCTCTAGTTTCATCTTGCATACATTTCCTTTTTTTTTTTAATATATATATAGAAATATACATTATTATTATTATTATGATTAATTGCGAAATTGTTAAATCTCTTGCTCGCTACCTCCTCACGAAAAAAATGAAAAGAAATTTGTATTCCAATTTTGTTTTAATATCCTGCCACGCACCCCTCAATTCATCACACCACCAGCGATACAAATCGAAAAAACAAAAACAAAAGAAACAAAAACGACAAAAAAAAAACAATACAAAATACGACAAAAACAAAATTTGAAGAATGTCTCTCAATTCATTTATGGCAAAATTTGTATTGCAGTTTCGTAAGCGTGTGGAGAATGGCGCCATAAACGTTTGCCATAAATTATGTCAGCCAAAGGAGGATGCCGCCGCCGCCGCCGACGTCGCTGCTCTCGCTGTCGCTCTCGACGCGCGCTTTGCAGGAAGCAAAGCACATTACGAAATAGGCGGAAGGCTAGACAAAGATAGCAGCTGTTACATCTCTGCTGTTATTGTTGTTGTAGTTGTTTTACATTTTCCTTTTTTTCGTTTTGTGTTTTTTTGTTGCCGTGGCATTTACAAGCGAAAAATCATCATCATCGAAATTTGATCAACGTTTCAGTTTCGTTTCATTTATGATCAACAACGAACGCCACAGGGCCAACACAAAAAAAAGCAGACGAAATTTAAACGAAAAAACAAACAGCAACAACAACATAACAACTGTATCAACAAGCAGAGTAATGTGTGCCCGCATACATGTGTGTGTGTGTGTGACGCCTTGCAGCGAATGGCGGCGAATTCGATGCGGCAATTTTGTCAGTTGCTTTTGTTTTTGCAGCCTCCATAGTTCACCGCAATTTGTAGCAAAGCATAAAATAACAAAACACGTTTTGTGCCAAAACTTTGCAGCATCAGCAACAACAACAACAACAGCTACAGCGTTCATTTAAATGAGAAACGACGACAGCGGCTTCGACGTCGACGTTAACGTCGACAGCAACGCTTTGCGCTGAGCTGACCTGCTGCTCCACTAGACTACAGCAAAGCAGCTGCCGCTCACTTGCACACACACACACACACACACACATAGAAAACACTTTGCACATGCACATTTGGTAGGCATTTGTGCAGATGTATGTGTGTGTGTGTGTGTGTGTAATACATAGGTCGAGGTTGTCGCGATTTCTTGGCTGCTTCCTCGTTGCCAACTCGCACCGTGGGCTGAATTCGCCGGCTATGCAATACCTTTATTTCTGCCTTTATTTTTGCTGTTTTGCATTCATTATCTTGATATAGCTGACAAAAATATTATAATATGCCTCTAAGCCAAGTGCTAATGATCGGAATTTTTTAAAATGTTATTGCAAAATGCATCATGATTAAGTTGTCAATTTCACAGCGCATTACTTTATGCATTTTTGATATCCTTGCTGATATTAAAGTGTTCAAAAAAGTCGAGTGAGTCTTTAGGAATATGAAATATTTTAAAGCATATTAAGCTATCATTACGGTATAAGACATATTGGGAGATTTCTGTAAGTATTGTAATTATGTATATAACTCATACTAACTATCTTCAAAGGAAAACATAATGAAATTGTACAATTTTATAATAAGAACTAAACTTAATTTCTGATAAGCATATCACAGTTATTTTCAAGTTAAAGGCATTTAATATAATAAATAAATGAATCCCATAAAAATGACACACCACAAAATATGTAAAATAATGGAAAATTTGATTAAATTTGTGTATTATAAATAAAGAATTCCCTCATTTATTATCAATTGTAATCCAAAGTTTGCTAATAACTCTTACTTTTTATTTTCAAAATGAAATGTGTATACAAATATTATATAGGGTTATAAATTGAGAAAATTTCATTAAAATACAAAAATAAAAAATCAATTAAATGGCAGTCATCTTTAAACCATATCAAATTTGCTTATTGTCCAAATGGCAAATTGTAAATTAAAAAAAAAAAACACCTTAAAAAGTCAGTTCCCACCGAACTCGGCAACTAAAAACACTAGACTCATCAAATTTGACATGCAGCTGTACTAAACACACTACTTCAAAAATATATATTGAGTAGTTCATGTAAATTACACATTTTACAACGAAAACAACCCCACTGAACTGAGAAACTACCGAAGCTACAGCGTTGAAATTAGTCATAACGCTGCTCATGAACTAAAGTCGAAGAAATGTAGCAACAAATGATGAATATTTCAAATTTTACGACAAAAAAATAGACACTCAACTTTTAACGGTTCAAAACTGAAGCTGAGAAAGTCGCGTTGTTGTTTTTTTTTACGGGTGAAATGATTTGTTGCCATTGTACAATGTGTGTGCATAGAGTGCAGACGTGTATCATTATGGCATTGACTGTTGTTGCCACGTGAGGGGCGGAGACGCTGCGCTGTGGCAAATGTTGTTGTTGCATTGTTGCATTTTGATGAAGTTGCGCGTATTATGTGGCATACTACATACTACATATAACATGGATATTTTGCCTGCATGCACTTAGCTTAGTTTAATGATTTCTGCAACTGACATTAGTCAGTGGGGATGACTCTTTGGCTTGTCTCCCACTTCATTTGGCTTTTATTTACTTTGTCAGTTGGGCTATCCGGCTGTCTGTCTGTCCGTCTGTCTGTCTGTCCGTCTGTCTGTCTGTTTTTCAGCCTGTAAGTCATCTCACATGTGGGGATTGTGTAAGCTCATCGCTGATTGCAATTTATTATTGCATTCGCATTCATCTCTGGCGACAATTTCGCCAGCATTGTGCGTAGATATCTCTAATTGCGACATCCCCCTCCACAGCAAATAGTTTCCTCTTTGAGTGGCTGAAATTTACTACTAATAGGGCTACTTGCAATTGCAAAGTGTTTAATGGCTGAAAATACCTATTTTCCATTAATTTTCTTTACTTTGCAGACGGTTTCCCAAATGCCAAAAAATATCCAAAAACAAAGAAATTCACTTTTACTTTCAATATTATGCTTTGTTTATTTGATTGTTTTGCAAGTGATTTAAAGTCTTGTCCCATAAAAATGTATTTGACTTTTAACGTCAAATATCGTTTTTTATGTCTCGCAGTTTTTTCGTTTTCAATTTGGTTTAAGCCAACAATATTTAGCAGCGTTTTAAACGGCAATCAGTTTTAATTATTTCTTGGTTTTGTTTTATGGCCATTTAAATTACTTTTGTTTGTTATTTCAAAGTTCTTTGAAGTTTTATTTGAATTCGTTTTAATTTCTTCTTAATTTGTTTTAAATTTTTAGAAAGACAGAAAAATTTCCATTTATTCTTTAGCTTATTTTCATTTCATATTTTGTTTCTCGCTTTACTTAAACGTATCTTATCTCATTTAGAGCTTATCAACATTTTAGTGCTAAGTGAACTAAGTGACACTTAACTAAATTACGAGGCGCTCTCCACATTCGGTTAGATGCTCAAGTACGTTGTATTTTAATATGCATTATTTACAACTTAATGAAATCATGATTATGTTAATAAATTTTTGAAATGAGGAATTCAGTAATATGGATTATGGCAAACAGATGCTTAAGTTGTCTTTCTTTTGACTTTAAGTGCAATGCATATTTTTAAAAATGTTGAGAATTTATATGGCATTTTGCTTATTTGTTGTTATGATTTTTATATTACATTTACATTTTAATCTCTATATATATTTTATACAAATTGTTTGCTATTTATGTTGTAATTTTTGTATTAATGCTAACATTATTTTAATTAAAGTAGTAAATTTATACCCAAAGGGGTAGTAGGATATTTAAACTTTGTATGTAACAGGCAAAATAAGTCAACTTCAACCTTATAAAGTATATATATTTGGATTATCTAGCACACTTAACTATTGTTTCTTTCAATTGTGTCTTTTTTTGTTGAATTCTTTTTGTTATTTCTTTTTCCATTTCTCAGGTAAAAAAGTATTTTTTTTAATGTTTACATTTTATTTGAATAAAATTAGATAAAAGAAAATCTTGACAAACTAGCCTTTTTATTTAAATTTAGTTTATTTCTATAATAACTTTTTATTTCATTTACAATAGATTAATTTAAATTTGTCCGGAAAATGTAATCTGAAGTGTTTAAGAAAATGTTTACTGTTTATTTTAGTAGTTGTTTTTTTTTTAATTTTATTTATTTGCTTTTTTAGGATTTTGTTATTACATTCAATAGACTAATTGAATTTGATAGACAATTGCAAAAAGAGATCTATTAAAAATATTTTGCTATTTATTTTAGTAAACTATATTTCCTTTTGTAAAATTTTGTTAAACTTTTTTTTAAATAATTTACTAAAGATTAAATTTTGGAGGCTATTACAATGTTTATGGATTATTAAAAATTGTTTGCTAATAATTATCATTGACAATAAGTAAAAAGCCCAAATGAAGTAATAAATATTTAGCTGGCTTTTGTAGACATTATAATTTTGTAATTTAAGTGGCCAGCTGTTTGTCTCAGGGCCAAAGACAGGCTAAATTGATGATGAGCTTGTGTTCGCCACAAAAGTTGCTTGACCAGGCCGAAGGTTGTTGGCCTCCCTCCGACTCCCTCCTCCCCCCTCAAGTCAAAGCGAAGGCTGTTGTACACTGAAGTTCTACACAACAAGTGCAACAGAAAAGCAGCGAATGCAGTGACGTATACTTAATCGCATAACGCATACGCAACGTACGCCACGTTCTCGAGTCGAGTGCGACATGCTTCAAGTGACACACAGGCTGGCAGATGTAAATCAAGCAATGAAATGCAAAAAAAAACAAATAAAAATTAAATATAAAATCAAACCAAAAACAAAGCAAAAAAAAAAAAGCAAGCGAAGAGCGCTGAGCTTATGTAATGGGAAAGGTGCAGTTGCGGCTGCCTGTTGCGCTGGCTATTGATGCTGTGTTGTTGCGGATGCAACACAAACACAAGCACACAAACACAACGCAAACAAGTCGCCACCGCCAACGCTGCAGATGTTGCAGATGCGCGACAACAGCAACAAATGTTATGAGTGCCAAAGGAGACGTGGAGGGAACTGAAGATGGAATTAAAGTTGGAGTTGGAGTTGAAGTTGGAGGCGCAGCAGCAGCAGCAGCTACCTGGCTGGCCAGAGTCTCACTTTCGCCTAATGGCAATGATGCGGCAGCATTTGGCCCATATTGTCCGTGAGACAGCAACAAACAGCAGAAAACCACAGCAGCGGCAATAATCATGACAACGGCGGGAAAAAACGTCGCTCTCCCTTCTGCGGCTCCTTCGCTGCTCGCTGCTCGCTGCATTTGCTTCAGCTCAGCGTTTTTCCGGTTAATGTGCCACAAACAAACACACATACAAGACTAAGCAAAGTTGCAGTTTTTTTGCACTCTTTTGTTGCATGCACTTTTTGTGGTTGGCAGCTATAAAATGTGCTGGCTGCCAGCGTTGGTCATGTCAGTGTTCAGTGTTCGCCAACTCGCAAACAGTGTTTGTGTGCAGCAGCATCATCACAGGATTAATCACAACATACGACAAACCACCACCAGCGATGAAAGTACGTCTCACACGTCGTATACGCGATATTTGTGCTCGAGCTGCGCATATTGCGCATACGCCGCGTTCTATTCTGAGTTCACTTTTTTTTTGCTTGCAATTTATTTTTGCATTGTTTTTTTTTTACTGTGTTTTTTACTGTGCGCGTTGCTAACAAAGTGTTTTTTACTCTCTTTTTTTTTCTTCCACTATTTTTTTCTTTCTTTTTTTAATACATGTGGACTCTACTCCTTGTGATCCTGTTTCCTTTACTTCCTTTTCTCGGATTCGTTTGTCTGACCATTCTGCTTACTCCTCTCTGTGTTTTCTGCTGTTCCTTTTCGTGACTCTACTCCTTATTCTTCTTCTATTCTTATTCTACTCTTCTTTTACTCTTTTTCCTTACATTTCTTCCTTACTCTTCTTTCTTACTCTTCTTCCTTACTCTGTGTCATCTTATTACTTATTTACTCTTCACCTACTTTCCTCACACTTCCTTCTTCTGCTTTTACATTCTAAACTACTATTCCATTCCCTTCACTTTCTGTGCTCACTTTGCTGTCACTTCAACTTGACTCTCATCCTTTCCTTTTTTACTTTCTTTTAACTTTTTCTCATGCTCCTTCTAATGCTTTTCTTGCCCCATTCACTTGCTCTTCTTCACTAACTTCCTGCTGCATTTTTCACTCTTTTTTCAACTTTCATCCTAATTCTTTCCTTTAATTCCTTCCTGTAATATATTTGCCTTCCTCTACCTTTTTACTTACTCTTCTAACTTTTCTACCCTTAAATCATTCATCTTCCTAATCTTTTAATTCCTTCGTATTCCTCTACTATTTACTTGCTTTGTCTTCACATCCTTCTTCTCTTTCTTTTCTACATTCTTTCCTGTCTTTTTAATTCGCAATTCAACCTTAACCCTTATTCATTTCCTTCCTTCCTTCCTCTGATCCTTCTGATCCTTTTTCCCTTACCTTATTTACTCTTCTACCTTTTTTATCCTTTATTAAACCATCATCCTAATAATTGCATTCCTTTGTATTTCGCTTCTACTTACTCGCTTCTCCTTCTCATCATTCATCCTTTTCCTTTTCTACATTTTCTCATTCATCCAAATTCATTCCTTTCTTTCCTTCCTCTGATCCTTTTACCTTTACCTTTCATTCTTTTCTACCTGTGTTCACTTATTCAATCATCATCCTAATCCTTTCATTCCGTTCTAATCTTTTACAAATTCATCACTTCTACCCATTCTTCATCTCCTGTCTTTACTCCTTCCTCTTCCATCTTTTCATCTTCCTTACCCATTTCTTTCCCTCAACTTTAACTGCAGGCCTTTGTGTGTCTTCTGATAATTGGCGCTGCCAGCGTTACAGCCAAGCCTAAGCCTGGCGGCTGGTCTTCAGGCGGCGGTGGAGGAGGCGGTGGTCATGGCGGCGGCGGTGGCTGGTCCTCAGGCGGTGGCGGCGGTGGCCATGGCGGCGGTGGCGGCGGCGGAGGCGATGTCCAGGTCATCAAAGTGATCACAGAGAGCGGCGGTGGCCATGGCGGTGGCGGAGGAGGCGGTGGCTGGTCCTCAGGCGGCGGCGGAGGCGGTGGCTGGTCATCCGGCGGTGGCGGCGGCGGTGGTTGGTCCTCCGGCGGCGGGGGAGGCGGTGGACATGGCGGCGGCGGCGGCGGTGGCGACATCAAGCTGATCAAGATCATTAGTCTGGGCAGCGCTGGCGGCGGCGGAGGCGGACATGGCGGTGGTGGAGGAGGCGGTGGTTGGTCCTCGGGCGGTGGTGGAGGAGGCGGTGGTTGGTCTTCCGGTGGCGGAGGAGGCGGTGGCTGGTCCTCAGGCGGCGGTGGCGGACATGGAGGCGGCGGCGGCGGCACCAAAGTCATCAAGATCATCAAACTCAGCGGCGGTGGCGGCGGAGGCGGTGGTCATGGCGGTGGTGGCGGCTGGTCATCGGGTGGCGGCGGCGGCGGCGGTGGCTGGCAGCCAGCTGGTGGCTGGGCCTAAAGAGTCGTGCCTACCCCGTCGATACCCTGTAAATACTGTAAATAATTGCAAATCACAAACAAAGAAAGAAAAGATAAACTACTTTTTTTTTTTTTTATTCTTCTAACTTCCTGTGTGCAAATGACATAATATTAATTGTATAATCGTATATTTGGCATTGTTAAAAAAATATAAAACAAAAAAAAAAAACTATTCACACACACAATCGTTTGTGGGCAATAACTTGGCCAACAAACAAAACTATTTCATTGACAATAAATCTTATTGATATCTTATTGAATTTTGTCGTATTGAAATCTTTTCTTCAGTCGAGGCGTCAACTCTTTCATCTCGATTGAGTTGTGTGTCGCCTCCATTCATCTTTCATCTTTCATCTCTCAGCCAAATCGATTGGCTCATCATTGCATCTCAATCGGAATCATCAGGATTTGATCATCATCGTCTTCTTGGCATTGTCTCATCGCATAATAAAGACATTCCACAGCGGAAGCAGCAAAGACAGCGTTGCTTTTGTTTTACTCAGACATAAAATGAAAGGCAATATTGACTGGAGTGTACCCTGTAAATATCACAATCTATAACTCACCTATAGCAACAAGTGTATTAACCAATTTATATATTAAAAATATAATACATTTTTGAACAAATGCATTAATATTTTACTTAATCAATGATACCATTTCTTTTATTTAATTTGTACTTCTTCTTTTCTCAAAGCTTTGCTCATCTTATCTTATTACTCATACTGCATACTTATTTAATGATATTTATTAAAATATGAATTTATTTTAAGTTATGCTTTCTTAAGATTTGACTTCCCTTTGGTTGCGATGGAATAAAAATGAGAAGTAGAACAATAGAAGTTTCTTAAGAAATACTTTTGTATGGCAAAAACAACTACTGGAATTCATTGGCTTAAAATCTGGTATATTTTGTATGTAATACTACATCGATATACTAAATGTATCATTGGGTGTATTTTAGTATTCTTCTGATATACTATCAAATATTTTAAATGTAATAGTATATTGTATATACCAAATATATAGGCTTAAATACATTTTAGCATGTAACAGCCAGAAGGAATGGTATATTCTGTATAATATGGTATATTGTCTTTGGTATATTTTCGTACTTTTCTGAATAGTCGGTATATTTTAAATCTGATAGATCAAGATACCAAAAATAGATTTTGGTATTTTCAGTATTTTTTCGGTATATTTATTTTGTATATTTGTAGATTATGTTTTTTATCGAAAATGGGTAGCGTATATCTTATAGTCGAGCTCATTTGTTTGTAGCTTACTTGTTATACCCTGCATTAAATATTTGTTTGAAGTGATAAACATATTTTTAAGTTGCCTAATTATTTTTTTCAATCAATATGATAATTCAAAATTATGAAAACACATAAGTAAATAGTAGATTATTTATAAATATTATTGTAATATACCGGAATATAATATTTGTATTGAGTAATGCTTTTAAGTGGCATTGAACTTTAAGCTTTGTTGTTTATGACTCATATGCCTTGCCATATTTCTGTTGTAACTTTGTCATTTCTAATCCATAGTTCAACTTACTATATAGCAGGAGAAACATAAGCTTATTTTCCATATACTTTGCAAGTTTGACTACTTTTCCACCCATAATATTTAGCTAAGGGGCCGTACTTTAATCCGTCTGCCCGTCTGTCCGCTTGTTGCTAAGCTGATTTATCTCGCAGCTCTTCAGCCATCAAGCTGCCGCTGTGTCTAGTTAACTAGAGTGTCGCAAAACACTCGAGAGCTGTCTCGCCTGAAGCATTCTGACGCGTGTCTTCGCATCATTGACTGAGCTTTGTCCCTGGCTCGAGACAAGCGAGACTTGCGAGACAAGCGGACGCCATTCATTGAGCAGCTCGAGTTCGCATTGTAAATTGCTCAATTTGTTAATAACAAATAATCAATGGTAATTTAGCCAAATAACACACTCAACAAACTCGAAAAAAAAAGAGAAACAGAAACAAACACACGCAAAACAATGTTAAACTAACAATAATAAAAAAAAACAAGTAAGAAAGCTACAGTCGAGTGTGCTCGACTGTGAGATACCCGCTACCTATTTTGAATAAAAGCAAAATATTTCGGTATTATTTCCTAAATATACCAAAAAATACTACAAAATACTAAAAATATACCAAATGATATATTTGGTATATTTTTGGTATTAAGTATAGTACAACTTTCAAAATATACCATAGACGGCATAATATACCAGATTGTCGGCCAAAGCAAATGAGACCCCTAGTAAGTAGGCGTTTTAGCCCATACAAAAGTATTTCTTTAATAACTTCCACAATTTTGATCCGATCGCAACCAAATTTTCAGAAGTCACAAGGACTATAGTTTCTAATGTATATCCCAAAATTCGGGACTCCAGCTTTATTATTACTCTTGTTATTCGATTTTTTCTGATTTGCGGGGGCGGAAGTGGGCGTGGCAAAAATTTAAAACAAACTTGATCTGCGTGCAATCATAACAAATGCTGTCGAAAAAAAATTATAGCTCTATCTCTTATAGTCTCTGAGATCTAGGTGTTCATACAGACGGACGGACAGACGGACAGACGGACAGACGGACAGACGGACAGACGGACATGGCTATATCGTCTCGGCTGTTGACGCTGATCAAGAATATATATACTTTATAGGGTCGGAGATGCCTCCTTCTACCTGTTACATACATTTCCTGCCGGCACAAAGTTATAATACCCTTCTACCCTATGGGTAGCGGGTATAAAAAAACAAGTTGTCGCGTTTTTAGCCGCAAGCTTTAATATTTTTTGTTTTTGTGGGGCCACACACGTTGATTTTCCACGAAGTCGAGACCAGAGCAGAGCAGAGCAGGTGAAAGGCAAAGGTAAAACTAACAAAAAAACAAAAAAATATTGGCAACAAGTGTCTGAAGGACATGTGTAAATGAACAAAGCGAAAAACTAACAACTAAGAAAGCTACAGACGAGAGTGCTCGACTATGAGATACCCGCTACCCATTTTTAATAAAAGCAAAATATAATAAAAATATACCTAATAGCAAAAAAAGGCCTTCTTTTTCTTAAAATATACTAAATTAATATTCTGAAATATACAAAAATATACTGAGTGCTAATTTCATGTTTGTCGATATACTATTACATTGCAAATATACCATAGAGTGAAGAATATACAACTATTTCTGCCTGTTACAAACATTGTTTCTAAAATATACCAAATTAATATACTAAACTGTTATAAAAATGTACATTTAGTATATAAATATACCGTTACATTTAAAATATATTAAAGATGACAGAAAATACTGAAATGTAGCGTGTTCTACATTTGTCATATCAATTTAATATTACATTGATAATATACCATAGAGCACAGAAATGTACTAAAATATATATAAATAAGAGGTTATATGTGGTATATCGATATACTATAACATTGACAATATACCATATAGTACAGAATATACCACACATTCTGATGTTATACACTTAAATATACCGAAAGATATATTCGGTATATCAATATACTATTAGATTAAAAATATACCATATATTTCAGAATATACCACTCCTCCTAACTGTTGCACACATAATTCTTACAATGTATACACTTAGTATGCTAAAATCTACTGAAATATATATTTGGTATATCGTTATACCATAAGATATACCACACCTTCTGCCTCTTACATGTACAAATGCTGCAGGCATGACATTATAATACCCTTCTAGCCTCTGGGTGGCGGGTATTAAAACGAATTGATGCGATTGATTGATGTAATTGGGGTTAATCAAACTGCCAGCACAATTTGCATGCCAAATTATGAATACACAATGTACGACACAATGTATATGAAAATGTACATACATATGTAGCTGCCACAGTGGGTCAGAAAGATGCTGGCCGAAACACAAACGCAAACGCGAACGCTGTGTTGCCACATTAAAAGCCCATTAATGTTGGTCTCGGTATCGCGTCCCGGGTCAAAACTCGATTTCATTTGTCTTGTGTTGTTTTTTCATTTTCGATATATTTCCACATTCATATTTAGATTTGCATCCCATGGCATGCATAATAGATGATGCCAATCAATGAAGCTCCATCTTCATCTCCAGTTACCAATCTTCCAAAACCCGAATCCAAACCCAACAAAAAACCTCCCAGCCACCCATTGCTTTTGCCAAACACGCCCCGAAAAATTTGTATGAAGATTGTTGTGTGTGCGCAGTCGCCGCCGTTTTGGCTGCCGTTGTCGTGGCAGATGCTGCCTGCTTTATGTATCAATTAGCTATCTGTCAGTGAGGCGGCGCGTGTGACAGAGCGAGAGAGAGAAAGAGAGCACCCTATGTAGTTGTACAGCAAGTGTGAGCGGGAGAGGTGAACACATCAGTAATTCATCTGACGAGCTCTGCGATGCGGCTTGAACAGGTGGAAGCGAGGGGCGCAACCAAAGTTGTGAATGAAAATGAAAGTGGGCATTTTTTTAAATATATATAAATTACATATATTTTCACTTTTATATTCATTTACAACTTTAGTTTCGAATTTAAAATATATATAATATTGTTATTAATTTTTATACGATATTCGATTTGCTTCTACTAATATGCTTTATTATTTCTTTATTGTTAATACACATATATAAGAAGTAATACTTCAATTATGTTAAAGAATTGGCAAATATCATATTTAAATCAATATATTGATATTCAAATGTAAAATAGATTAAATTAATATTTAATATACTAGATTTAATATAATAAAATACAAAAAAAAAAAATTAACATTTTATGATACACAATAATATACATATTGATTCAAAAAAAAATATTTATTTTTAAATTGAAATATTAATTATTTTATTGAACGCTTCTTGGGATTTTTTTTTTATCAATACAATATTTAAATTTAAATTAATTTAAAATTAAATAAATAAATAATATAAGCCAGTCAGAAGACAAAAATTAACATAAAGAAACAAAATAATTCAAGAAGTAGACATTCTTGAATAGTAATTTATTTAATCATAAATGATAACGTTGACTTAAAAATAAGTTGTAAATAATTAGAAGTATTTTTAATAGATTTTCTCAATACATTATTTAATTTTAATTTAATTATAAAATTAGAAAAATGGGTTATAATAATAAGGCGAATTTTTTTAAAAAGCAAGCATGGTAAAAATTAATTAATTTATTTAAGAAGTGCTTTCTATACAAAAACTTTGTTAATAAATAAAATATGTAATTTTGTAAATAAATCGAATGTGTGATTAAACTTAAGTTTTTTAATTCTTTAATTTCTTTTTTAAAGTGTTGAACTAGTACAGCAAAAAGAAAAGAAACTTATTTGGACGAAACCTTATATTCATTTGAGAAGTTCATGTAAAATCTATAAATTAATGTAAAACACTATTTACATTTTTTACTCAAAAAACTTTTCAATAACGCTGCATCGCCCCTCGCTGATAATTTAGGTAAACATTTGCTGTTTTCCCTTTCTTCGCTTATTGTTGTTTCTGTTGTGTGTGTTTTGTCGTTTGGCTTTCGTGTCTTGTTTTGTGTCTGCGCTCTCCGGCAAAATATTTTGTTAAAACAACATTGTTATTGTTTTTATGTTGCTACTTTTTTTTTCGTTTTCGTTGGCACAGAGGCAAGGGCAAGGGCATGGGCGGAGTTGGGAGATGGGAATTGGGGAATTGGTTGTGTTATTATAGAGACAATGGGCCAATGGGGGTAGAGTAGCTGTCGTATGACATTTCCACGCCACACTCTTTAGAAATTGATAAATAGCCCAACAATCTTGTATGGCTTGTAAATGCAAATGACAAAGGCGAAAGAAATAAAAAAAAAATCGAAAAAAATCTACACAAATGCATAAAAAATAAAAAATGAATGCCAACAAATGTAGATTGGGTCAATATTTGTAATATTTGTGGCTGTGAGTGAGTATTAAAATATTTCATTATTTATAGGTCTGCATATGCATAGATCTTCGATTGAATAGAATCTTTACAAAGCGAACGAAACGTTATCAATGCAAGAAAATCAATTGTGTAATTTTCCCGAAAAGAAACGAAAAACAAAAACAAAACCACAAAAATTGTTGTCGCTCTTTTGTCTCCCTTAGGGGTGGTCAGTAACTATTTAATTTTGAATTTTTTGGGAGGCCCATTTGCTGTGTTGTGTTGCGTTGTGTTAGCCAACTCGTTAACGATTGTCTGATAGATGCGCCAACACATGCTTAAGATATTATTGGCCATAAAACAACATGGGCCAAGGTTAATTGATTGAAATGATAAAAGCCACACACTGAAAATTACGCATCTTACGCATTTTGATTGACATTGAATTTGTTATTTCTTAGTTTTGGGTTAGGGAAAACATTTTGAAAATATGCCTTAATCGTAATGCAAGTGAAAGCCCCAATCCCATAATGAGTGTGTGAAAAATCTTTGCATTCCCACCGATATTCAAAGGCAAAGACAAAGCCAAAAACGTAAAGGTCACAGTCAATGAGAGATGTGAATGAAATGTGAATACGATTGAATACGCTTTGAATACACTCATACAAATCACTTGCGAGTATTTTGCTCTACTTTGTTGCGCCTGCGTCTGCCTTCACCTTCATTTGGCATAGTTCGACAAGCCAATTTGGCCACAAAAGATGAACTGCGCATGCTCAACACGTGTTCAACTCGATTTGCTCGATTTGCGAGACACGGAACTACGCGTGTTTTGCACCCTAAAAAAACTCAATTTGCAAAGGCATTTTGGCTTAGTTTTGTAAACTCTGTAATACAAATAATGCTCTGAATACACTTTTTGGCAAAGTAGTACGCAAATTAATTTTGCTTTATTGACTCACTAGGCGTATACTTGATGTGCTTCAATAAGATATTTCCAAACAACACAAATGCTAATTAAGCATCTTTTTCTTTAGAGTCACTCAAATAAGTATTATAAGTACGATCTTATTTATCTGTAAAGGATATTAGAACTTTGTTCTTCCATGAAATGTATGTAGAAGGCAGAAGAGGCATCTCCAACACCAAAAAGTAAATATATTCGGGATCAGCGTCTGTGGCTTTCTTACTTGTATAATTTCGCTCTAGTAAATATGGCAATATATATTATATACATTATATAAATATTCTAGTTTTTATAATTATATTTTTAACATTAAATCTAAAGGATTCTTTAAAGCGTGACACGTGTTTAAAATAGATTGCCTAATACTAAAAATGTATAATATTTAAAAATCAAACAATTTATTTGAAACACATGTCATGTATTTTAATATCTTTAATATTTTATTTGTCCAAAAAACTTGTTTTTAACGAAGCCCAGTTGCTTGTTTAAATAACATAAATATTTTATTTGACAGTAAGCTTTTAATGTGCCATTGTCGTAGATTGGATGCATTTTCTTTGCTATGTTTTATGATCTATTAAAATGTCATAATCCATGCTTCATATTTGATGTGAAATCGAATTAAATTTGTGGAATAAACAAATAAGGCAAGGAAAATTTCATTGTTGTTGTTATTGTTTTTAGTATTTACCAGTTTATTATTTTTATACCCGCTACCCATAGGGTTGAAGGGTATTATAACTTTGTGCTGACAGGAAATGTATGTAACAGGTAAAAGGAAGCATCCCCGACCTTATGAAGTACATATATTCTTAATCAGCAGAGACGATATAGCCATGGCCGTCTGTCTGTCCGTCTGTCCGCATAAACACCTAGCTCTCAGAGACTATAAGAGATAGAGCTCTAATTTTTTTTCGACAGCATTTGTTATGTTTGCACGCTGATCAAGTTTGTTTCCAATTTTTGCCACGCCTACTTTCGGCCCCGCAAATCGACAAAAAGAAAATAACAAGCGTATTTTTAAAGCTACAGTCGCGAATTATGGAAAATACAATATTGATACTATGTGGTATATCTTTAAGTATTTTTGTGGCATATTATTTTGGGTTATTTTGAGAAAAATATAGCAATATTTTGATTTTATTCAAAATGGATAGCGGGTATCTCACAGTCGAGCACACTCGATTGTATCTTTCTTAGGTATTGTTAGTTGTAATATCAAATTTGTAATAATAACCTTTAATTTTTTACTGCACGAAATTCCTAATATATGATAATATTAAGAGAGTTTAAAAAATTCCACAAACGTGCCGAAATAAAAGTGAAATCAAAGAACAACTTTATAAGAAATTACTGCGAAAAATATGTAAGCTGAAGAAAGTTGTGAATGAGACATGCAAAAGTACCAAAAAAGATAAAAAAATGTGTAGATAAAAAATGTGTTGATTTATGCGAAGATACACGTAAGTATTATTAGTTGGATGTGTCAGAAGAGATATGTGAATATTAATTAAAATAAATTAAATGAAATTATTACTGCGCTCGAATGTTTTACGAGTGATCTATTAGATAATCTAAGCAGCGTAGTATTTGTATTTGTATTTGTGCCCAATGCATAGCATATGAAATTTCATTCATTCATTAATATTTATATATTTTTGGTCGATTGTGGCCCTGCAGCCACACACCCAGATGGAAGATCGAAATGAAGCGAACTTGAACTGAAGCCTCAAAAGAGGGAATCGAATAATGTTTGAGCGTCGCTATCGACTTCCCTAATGAGCCGACACGTTTATTAGCACATAATTAATGGGCTGGTATTAAAACATTAATGCGGCTACTACATATCATTCCTCCTTCCCCTCCTCCCCACCTCCTTCTCCTCCTTTCCTTCTCTCCCCCATTCTCTTCAATTTCTACTGCATCTGGCAACCTGCTAATGACATAATAATTTCGCCTGCCATTCGTGTGGCAATCAATGACAGAAAATTTTAGCAAATATTTTCGTAAGACTTCCCAATCAGAGTAGAAATCTCAGTGGACGCCTATTTAATATGGAAAATATACAATGTTGAAAACCCAATGGGGGATGATGGCTCCGATTAAACGCAGTTCATAAATTTGTTAGCTATTAAAATTAGTAATCTTCAGATTAAAGGCAAATGTAAATTCAATAAAGTTGACTTTAATAATTTACTTATACCATTGAGATATTTAAGGAGAAGATAACATCGATACTATGGAAGTTGGGTTGGGCCTGAATGAGTTTTTTGGTACTTTATTACTATGCAGTATTCTGAAATACTGTATTTAGTTTTATATGTATAAAAAATCTGCAGTAGTTTGCTATTATACAATGTATTCAATGTCTCAAAAAATATCTAATAAAAAAACCATTGTATTTTCCACATTGCGTATGAGTAATTTATATTGCAAGAAGTGCACTGCAAATGCAAATGATTTCAATATAATAATGTAAATTGCACAGATGATTTAGGAGAAGCAATATGACTAACATTATGAATAAAATTTCTATAACATACAATTGCAATATGATATGCTTACAAAATATTACTTATAATGTACACTTTGCGTATAAGTAATTTATGTTCAAAGAACATAAATATAAATAATTTATAGGCTATGTTTTAAAACGTGCAAATAGTTTAAGACAATCACTTAAGATTTACATAGAAATAAAATAAAATACAATAAAATTGAATTTTTAATTCAAAATAATCCTTTATAAGTTACACAATGCGTATGTGTAATTTATATTACAAAAGCTAATCTAATACAAATGCAAGAGATTTGCATTTTTAGTAATATTTTAAAACGCTTTAATAAATTCGGAGCACTAATACGTTTAAAATTATTAGATTATTAAAGTAAGTATAAAACATCTCATATGAAGTACACAGTGCGTATGAGTAATTTATATTGAGAATTTAATGCAAATGCTAAGGATTGAAAGTAAATATTCTAAGATATATACATGAATTAAGAGAATTGTTTAGTATTTAAGTTACGATGACAAAAAGATTATATTTTAAATATGCTAAATACAAATCATTAATGAATTTCACAATGCGTATGAGTAATTTATATTGATAGAGTTGCAGGAATATAAATGCAAATGATTTAAGGGCAGTGTTTTGAAAAAGTGGAAGTAAATTGATAAAAACTAATAAAATTTAAATTGTTAATAAAAAATCTAAATTAATATCAAAATTTAAAATCAATAAACTTTAAATTACAAGCATAAAATATAAATAAAATTGTAGATAAAATATGGTAATATTAAAAATCACTTATTAATTTAGATTTAAAGAGTTGTGGCATAGAATTCACAAAATGTAAACGTTAAAAAACTTAATACGATATAAATATATAAATACGATCTGAGAATCACTGAGCTACAAATTCAAGCAACTTTAAGAGTCACTTTAAAAGAATTCAAAAGAGCTAAACGATAAAAAACTTAAGAAGAGATCTTTTATATAAAAAAAACTATATTTAAAATAACACAATATATGAATACGATTTAAGAATCATTAAATAATTTATATTGATCTTGTTGAGCTACAAGTGCAAGAGACTTTTTAAGAATTCAAAAGACTTAAACGGTTAAAAAACTTAATTGGAAATCTATAATATGTAACTGCATTTTAAGTAGCCATTTTTCAATTAAGAAATGCAAAAATGTGAGCAAGAAATTTGATAGAAAGAAGACAAATAGAAAAACAAGTTCCAAACACGTGGAATTATGCAAGTGGCGTAAAGAGAACACATAAATTAGTTTGAAGATGAGCAGCGAGCGGAAGGCAAGTTCAGCTTGTTGTTGTTATAGTTATATTAGCTGTTGTTGAGGTTGTTGTTGTTGTTGTTGAGGTTGTTGTTGAGGTTGTTGTTGCTGTTGTTGTTGTTGAGGTTGAGGCAGGCGCATTAATTACATCCGCAGTGCGAATAGTTTTGCCTATTCGCGTAGTGTCGAATTTCGGAGCATTACGAACGAAATGTCTATAATAACTCAATAAACAATTTGCATTTCAAGCCCGCAGAGAGAGAGAGAGAGAGAGAGTGATGAAGAGAGGAGAGAGATGAAGACGGAGGTGGAAGACGTAGTCAGAGACTGATAAAGGTGAAGCCCAAAAAAAAAGAGAAACAAAATTGTTGCGCAGGCGCCGATGAATTAATGAAAGGCCGTCGCACTGTTTGGGATGGCTTAAACTGAAACGCAAGCACACACACACACACACACACAAATACGAACATGCACAGACATGCTTGTGCACGCACACTCATGCAAAATTGACGAACTGATGCGCGCCCTTGTATAAAATGCGTGGCCGGGTCAAGCTGGGCCATCATTGAACGGTTGGACATCGAGGGCTTAAGCACGACCAACGTGAAGATGAATGTAAGTGCAATCACATCAGCAACCAACAGCCAACAACCAGCAACCAACGATCAGCAGCAGCAACATCAAAACATATCAGCAACACAATCCATCGACAACAACAACACTCAAAACGCCAATTTTAACAAGTGCCGAAAAGTGATCGAAAATAATATCAAATTAAAAACTCAACATCAAAATGAAATTCAATCGTTAAAGGACTTTAGTGATTCTTTTTTTTTTTGTGTGCACTTTAATTGCGAATTATCAATTTTTTTGTTTAACGCAAGCAATTTGTTTAACACTTTGCTGGATTACTTTGGTGCAGTGTGCTTAATTTTTTGTGTGCTACTGAATACAAGGATTTTTTTATTCATTTTTTTTTCCCACTTTTGTAATCAACGCAATTTTGTGAAATTGATTTCGTGCTGTGCGTTAAATTTGCAAATGATTATCAATTTATTATTAATTGAACTTTGACTAAATGAAGTGAACTGTTGCTAAATGTTTTTTTTTTCTATATTATTATTATTATTTTTTTTTTATATTTGCGAAATTGAATGGATTTGAAAACGTTGCTAAAAATTCGAGTTGCTGCTTTTTGCATTTTTTTTTAATTAATAATTTACCTAATATGTATTACAATTTTGTAATCAATTTTATTCAAATTGCTAACGACTTTTGAAAATGAATATATTCATTGCTAGATGGAATTTAAATATTTGTTCACCATTTTATCTTTTGCTATTTGAATGGATTTAAAAACATTGCTAAACACTTGTGATGAATTTTTTATTTATTTTTAAATTTATGAGACATATAATTTTAAAATTTGTTCGTCAAGTTTGCTGAAGTCGTTTAAAAAGTTTAAAAATTTGCCACTTAAACATTTTAATTTTTAAATAATTTTTAAAAACTCGTGCTTCTGCTCCAATTTTTTCTTTATTTAAAATTTTTCTAACTTCATAAATATTTGTTTTTGTCAATTTGGTTACGACTTAAACAAGATGGAAAAGTGGGTTTTGAACATTTTAATTTTTCATTTTTATTTTAAAATAATTTGGAGTCTCTTTTATTTATTATTTGAATTAAGAAACATTGCTTTAATTTTGTATTTTTTTTTTTAAATCCATAAGTCATGTAATTTAAAAATTATTTGTATCAAGTTTGCTAAAGTCTGTTGAGCAGAAATTATTTTTTGTTTATCCAAATTGCGATTTGAACATTTTTAAGTAGGTTTAATGTCAATTATTTACAAATTATTAATTTCGAATTTTGCTAAACTAAAATTGAGTTTCATTGGCGAAGCGTTAAAACTTTAACTTGTCGCAGCAAAATTATTTAATTTCCCAATAATTGTTTAAGACATTTAAGTCAATTATTGTGACACAATATTTGTGAATTATTTATCATCGATTAATCGAATTAATGTTTGGATTTGCTTTGCTTCTCCCTCGCTCTCTCTCTCTCTCTCTCTTATAGTTGTCAATCGCATTGTTGGCGCTCGTCGCCGTGTGTTGCTCATGTGGACCAGCAACAGCAGACATATCGCTGAAGCAATCGCCTCGCTTCGAGGAGAGCAGCTATGGAAATTCGCGTTATCAGATCTTTGAGGTGCACAATCATTATGAGGGCAAGAACAATGCCTATTTGCCGCCAGCACAAACGCAGACCACGCACGAAGAGATTCACATTCATCATCAGCAGCAGCAGCAACCACAACAGCAACAGTTGCTGACAACGGCAACAGCAACCGCAGCTGTTGATGATGAGGATGATGTTTCGTTTTTGAGCTTTGCCGATGCCGGACACTTGCAACATGTGCCAGCAACAGTTGCCAGCGTGCCACAGCAGCAGCAACAGCAACACCAACACCAACAGCAGCAACAGCAACAGCAGCAACCATTGCCCGTATCGTTGCCTGTGCCTTTCCCTTCGAATTATCAGCATGATTTCCAACGCAAGCAACCATTGCGCCTGCAACCAGCTGTCTCTTACCGTGCTGCTGGCTACTTGCCGCCCACAGTTGCCACGCCCAGCGCACACCATCAGCAACACCAGCAACAGCAGCAACAGATTTATCAAACTGCTGTTAGCTCCAGTTTGAGTTCGACTGCACCACAGCAATTCACACAGCAAGCACAAAACTATCAGGCACCTGGCTACTTGCCACCCACCGGCAGCAACATCGAGCAGCAGCAACAGGTGCAACAGCAGCAAGTGCAACAGCAACAGGTACATGTGCAACACCAGCAGCAGCAGCAACAACAGCAACAGTTGCAATTGCAACAGCAACAGCAGCAGCAGCTCATCAGCAAGCCAGCCTACAGAGGCAACGACTATTTGCCACCAACAGCAACCAGCGCAGCAGCAACAGCAACCAGTGCAACAGCAACAGCTGCTGCCATTGCCAGCTACGCACAGCAGCCGCAGCAACAACAATCGCAAGTCTATCGCGCTCCACCCTATTTGCCACCCAGCAGCAGCAGCAACAGCAACACTATTGTGACCAGCAGCAGCAGCAGCGCCAGCAGCAGCCAGAGCATTGCCAGCGGCAGCAGCAGCTCAAGTCAATCGGGTTATCAGGCACCTGGTTATCTGCCACCTGGCTATGAATTTGGCAATCCCGAGATTGTGGCGCAGCCTCAACAGCAACCACAACAGGTACAGCAGCAACAACAGGTGCAACTCCAGCAACAATCAACAGCAACGGCCACAGCAACAGCGACGGCAACAGCAAATGAATATCAGGCGCCTGGTTATCTGCCACCTGGCTACGAGTTTGCCAATCCCGATCAGTTGCCATTGGCGCCAGTGCAGACGGTTGCTGCCGTGCAGCAGCCAGCAGTTGGCGAATATCGTGCACCAGATTATTTGCCACCCAGCTACGAGGAGGTCAAGACACAGCCACAGCAACAGCCACAGCAACAGCAGCAGCCACAGATTGTGTATCAGCAGCAGCCACAGCAAGTGCAGCAGCAACAGGTTGCAGTACAGCAGCAACAAGTGCAAGTACAACAGCAACAAGTACAGCAGCAACAAGTACAGCAGCAACAAGTGCAGCAACAGCAAGTCCAGGTACAACAGCAACAAGTGCAAGTCCAGCAGCAACAACAGGTCCAAGTGCAGCAAGTACAACAGCAACAAGTCCAAGTACAACAGCAACAAGTGCAGCAACAGCAACAACAGCAACCACAGCTCACTCATCCTGGCGCTTTGCCAGATGGTTACGAGTTCACCAAGCCCGACAACTTTGAGGCCGCCATTGCCGAGCTGCACAGCCTGCAAACGCAAACGAAATTGCTGAAACAGCAGCAGCAACAGCAGCAATTGCAACTGCAGCAGCAGCAACAACAACTGCAACAGCAGCAACAGCAGCGTCAGCAACAGCAAGCGCGACATGTTGGTGCCGTGCAAGGCAGCAACATTATCTACGGCGCAGCCAAGCAGCAGCAACCAACAACCACAACGCTGACAGCGGTTGCAGCGACAGCAGCACCTGTTGCTCGTCCCATTGCGGTTGCTGCCCCTGCCCCAGTGGCTGCTCCACTGCCTGCGCCACCCACACAACACACACACATACACACGCTGCGCAGCTACATGAACACGGTGCAGCCATTGGCACGCTACGGACAACCACAGCCACAACAGCAGCAGCAGCAACAGCAACAACGTGTGGTGGCACAGCAGCAGCCACAAATCGTCGAGGTTGCGCCCATGTATCGCGAGCAATCGAAGCGACCACGTTTCTATGCGCCAGCCATGTCCTACACACGCAACGCGTTGCCCACGCAATACCATCAGCATCATCACATTCATCACGTGCAGCAGCAGCAGCAACATCGTCAGGTGCAGCAGCAACAACAACGCGCTACGACGCTTAGCTTCCAGGCGCAGCAATCGCTGCAAAAGTTCATGCCACGCGAAATGCAAATGGCCGTCAATGTAGCGGTTGCTGCCGCAGCGCCCGTGCCCCGCGGCAGCTCTCGAGTGCGCACCGTGCAAATCGTGAAGCCGCATGCGGTGCGCACTTTCAAAGTGCTCGAAACTTTGGATGCTGCCGGCGTGAAGACGATCAAAATACTGGGCACCAGCAACGAGCAGCCGACGGGGCAACATCATGTGGTCAAGGTGGTGACACAGGATGCGCACAACGGTGTCGAGAATCATGTGCAGACTGTCAAGATCTACGACGATCAGCAGGAGTATGTGCCACCAGCAACAGCAACAGCAACACCAACGACTCGCGGCTACTTGCCACCAACGGCGGCACGTCCACGAACGCGCATCGTGCGTGAGGCAAGCAAAGTGCGTACGCTGCGTTTGTTGCCTGTGCCAAGGAGGCATTAAAGCGAGCCTTGTCATCCCACATTTTATTTAGCACTGATTAGAGTTTAATAACGCCAGCAACCACAACACAACAACAAAAAGTCATTCATCAACTTGTTTTTTTTTTTCGATTATTTTTTTTTTGCGTTCGTTTTCAATTGGCAGTCTTATCATTTTAGCCTTAACAACGAAAACGATGTCTTACCTAATAAAATACTACTTATATATGTACATAAATTGTTGTCTCTTTTTTTCCCTCCCCCTCTCTCTCTCTTTCACTATTTCGGAAGTTAAGCAAATAGATTATGCAGTCGCGATTGTTGGTGACTTTTGAAAGCTGCGTAGCACTGCAAATAACACGCGCCTAACATTGACACGTCGCAACATGCCGCAACATGAATCGACACGCCTTTGAGTCATTGATGGGTGAATGTTGTGTAAAGTTGCCTCGACCTTGCTGCAAACTGATATCGCTTAAATGGTTAGTTTGCTCAAATTTCTGCGGGTTAGCTACAGAGCTATATTAATACACTTATTTAAACAATCAGCTGAAAGTCGGTAAGATAATACTTTAGGCTGTGTTTAATATTTGACTTGCCCCTTTTAAATAAAAGCCTTTCTAATTGTATGACTTTAAAAGGTAAAATATTTGACTATCCCCTTTCTAATTGCACGACTTTTTAAGGCACAAGATTTTCAAAAATCTTTTCCAACTTCTCACGACAACTCACGATAGAAAAATCGAACTTCAGCTATTGCAAAACGTATTTCTCACGACTTCTCGGTGTGTGTTATATAACACAACACATGTTATCGTTATCGATAATCAAGCATGCAAATTTGTATCAATAGCTTTGGCGTTTTGCACGCTGTTTAAAACGCATCAACTTCATTTTATGGCTCATTAATATACAAAAGAAAAATGTCAAATAAATTTTAGGAAATTAAAAAAAAAAAAAAGCACCCAACAACAAAAAAACCCAAAGTATTGCATACTATTTGTGACCTTCAAAAAAAAAAAAGGTTTCGGCTTTGATTTCGATTTTGGCTGCTGTGCGACGCACACACACACACACACACACACACACACAGCATGATTAAGAGGCCAGGCCCAAAGCGAACAGACGGAAAGACAGATGGCCAAAAAAAAAACAAAAATAGTCAGACGGCGGATGAGCCAAGTGAAAGTTGCATATGCTTAAAGCTTGACTTGAATCGTTTCAGCTTCAAGAAAAGCAAAATGTCAATGGGCGGTGATTTTATTTTTATATATAGTTTAGACTCGACTCGACTTGAGCATGATCGATCAATGAAAAATCAATGAAAAACCTACCTACACAACAACGTGCAACAACAAAAGGTCAATCAAATGGAAGCGTTTTGTTTTGATCGCTTGGCCAATCGTTGACATAACTAGATGACAGTCGCAAAGGGGGATTGACAATGGATTGAAGTCAGTCGATTGTCAGCACTTTTACCCAACCTTGGACGTATTCTGTTAGCTTAAACGCGTTTCGAGCTGCGCGTTGTTAGCTCAGTCATAAAATCAGTCAGTCAATCAAAGCGGGCGCTTAAATAGTAAGCCATTAAGTTGGTAAGCAAGTCAGAGAGTCAGTCAATCAAGCAGTCTGTCAAGCAGTCAGACAGCCGGTCAGTAAGACAGTTAAACAGACAATCGATCAAGCAGTCAATCACTTAGACAGTCAATCTGACAGTCAATCTGACAATCAATCTGACAGTCTGTCAATCAAATAGTCACTCAAATAACATACAAACAATCAGTCAGTCGCTCAATTAGTCAGTCAGTCAGTCAATTAAGCAGTCAGTCAGGCAGTCAATCAGTCTGTCGATCATTCAGACAGCCGGTCCATCAGTCAATCAAACAACAAACAATCAATCAGTCATTCACTCAATCAGTCAGTCAATCAAGCAGTCAGGCAAGCAATCACTCAATCAATCAGTTAGACAGCCTTTAATCAGTCAGTTAAGTAGTCAGCTAATCAAGAAGTCAATCACTCAAATGGTCAATCAAACAGTTTTTGAATCAATCAATCTGTCAGTCAGTCAGATAGCCAGACAATTAAGCAATTAAACAGCTAATTTAGCAAAGAATCACTTAGATGGTCAATCAGACAGTCTGTCAATCAATCAATCAATTATCTTGTTAATTAATCAATCAATCAGTTACTCAATCATCCAACCAACAGTCAGAGAAACAGTTACTCAATCAGTCAGTTGAACAGTCAGCCAATCAAGCAGTCAAACACTTAGATGGTCTATCAGATAGTCTGTCAATCATTTAGTCAATCAATCACTTAATCATCCAGTCGAGAGTCAGAGAAACAGTCACATAAACAATCAGTCAATCAAATTGTCTTCGCTACTAACCTCAGAAACCATCAAAATTCTTCTTTAATTGATATCAAAATTATTTTTCCAACTTATTCACTCTTTATTTTGAAGTGTCAGAAAACGCTTTTTTTTGTATTCTTCAATAGCTTGAAGTTTGCATAGAAGATAAATATGCTTTAGAATTCTTAGAATAGAAGTTCAATGAGGTATCGCAACATTGCTCACAAGTCCGCAACTTTGAAAGTCTTTCAAATTTTTAGAACTTCGATATAAGTATCAAATCTGCATAATTCCATAATGATTGTTGATATATTCCCTTTATTAAATACGTTTTTATGCTTTACTTGTGTTCCCCCATTAATAATACTTGTATTTTGTTGATCACATTCGTTTTACCTGCGCTTAAAGTCTAGCCAAATGCCGCCTTTGTGTGCGCCCACAAATATGAGTGGATCTAGTTGAATGCCCTGGAGTGTACGTCGATTAACCCGAACCTCGTAGCGTCTCACAATCGCCGCAATCGCTGCCTTCGTCTGAGTTAAACCTAAGCGAATGCCGACACATTGTCGCGGTCCATTTCCGAAGCCCAGAAAGACGCCCAGTTGCTGGTAACGCTTTAGTCCGCCATTGAGAAAGCGTTCGGGTCGAAATTCTTGCGGCTCCGGGTAATAGTTGGGATCGTGATGCAGTCCATAGATCGGTATCATCACATTATCACCGGGATACATTTGCAGCGGACTCTTGTGATGGCTGCCATGGAAAGTGTAGGGTGTAGTGCACGTTTTGGAGGCCCAACCTCCAGCGGGATAAATGCGCAGACTCTCTACAAGAAGAAATAGAGTTAAGATTAAGTAGCAAATAAGAGAAGAAATAAGAAGAATAAAAATAACAAAAAAAGGCAAGGTAGAAACAAAATAGAGATACAGAAAAAGGGGAACAAGGACAGAGAATTCAGAAAAATGTTCTCAAAAGAGAGTACAAAGGGATAAGAATAAGATGCGATGAAAATTATGAAAATAAAAGAGAAAAAATCAGAAATAATAAAATGAAAAGAAACATAAACAGAAAGTCAATATGAAGGTTATGTAGGAACAAATACGAAAAAGAGTACGAAACATAAGGAGAGTACAGGACATAAGAAAACTGAAGATTAAAGAAAGAAGAAAAGATTCAGATACAAAGAATTCATAAAAAACGTTTACGAAAGAGAGCGCATAGAGGACAAAAAGATAAGTGCAAGAAATGGGATGAAAATTATAAAAAAAGAGAAAGAATAAAGGAAATAGTAAAATGAAAATAGACAAAGATAGAAAGTCAACATGAAGGTTCTATAGATACATTTACGAAAGAGAGTACAAAAAGGACATAAGAAAAGTGAAGATAATAGAAAGAAAGATACAAAGAATTCATAAAAACGTTTACGAAAGAGAGCGCATAGAGTACAGAGAGATGAAAATAAGATGAAATAAAAATTATGAAAAGAAAAGAGAAAGAATAAAAGAAAAGTAAAGAAAGAAAGGCAGAAAGTTAATAAAATAAAGTTCACGAAAGAGAGAGCACAGAGAACTAAGAGATAAAGAGATGTGATGAAAATAATCAAAAACGTGGAAAGAAGAAAATAAGTAGTACCGTAATATAGAAAATAGACTGAATAAGGGAAATAATAAAGTGAGAAGACACAGAAAGTCAATATGAGGTGAAGAAAAGAGAAAGAATAAATAAAATAGTAAATTAAAAAAAGAGACAAAACAGAAAGTCAATCTAGAGGTTTTATAGAAACGTTCCCAAAAGAGAGAGTACGAAGAGGACAAAAGAAAAAGTGAAGATAAGAAAACGTGTAAGAGCTAAAAAGGTATAACTAAAGGAGAAACACATAGATAAAGAAGATAAAATCTTTTGTGGATATAATTGAACAAAACATCGATAAAGCACTAAGCAAAAGGGAGTGTGTTGAATAATGCATCAAAGAGGAATAGTAGAGATAGGGCACTACTTTCTTGTGGCCATTAAAAGTTAAAAGACAGCTCATTCAGATTCTTAAAAGATTTCCTTTCGATGCACTCACCGTTCAAACAAGCACTCAAATAGGGCAGCTCATTGAGAACCTCGAAGTCGGGCAACAGTTGCTCCTTGGCACAGGCTTTGTCCAGCTCCTGCCACAGCAGCTGCTGGCACTTGGGATAGCGACCCAGCTACAAGGAATAAAAGGAAGTATTAAGCACAATTATTCTATAAAAGGAAAGTTGGAAACCTACCAGCAGCAAACAGTGGGCAATAGTTGAGGATGTGGTGTCGAGGCCATCGAACATGAAGGTCATGGCATGCGACAACAGCTGCTGCTCACTCAGCTGATGCTCCTGCTGCATGTCCAGCAGATGATTGATGAAATCGTTGCGCTCCTGTCGCTTGGCACGACGCAAGCGAAACGCCTCAAGCACCAGCTGCGAGAAGAAATTGTCATATGACTGGGGAATGACTTTGGGACGCAGCCAACGCGGCAGATGGGGAAAGAGACCATTGAGGGCGCCAGCCAAGGCGAGTCCACGATTATCCTCGGACATCTCCTTGTTGTGCTTGGCCACCGGCAACGGGGACTCGCTAAAGCTTCTGGCCTCAATGCCCAGCACACAGTCGAAGAGGTTCTCGCTGGTAAAGCGCAGTCCTAGCTGTAAAAAAATTGCTTATTAATGAACTTTTTCCAGAAAAAGTGAAAGCTAACAAAATTCTGATTTATTAGTTAAGAAGTAATTGTAAATGGTGAGCTTTAAAATGGAGCTTATTACAAGATAACAAAGGGTAGCTTTATCTAAAATTATCGAGCTTTAAAAAGGTGCTTTCTACAAGCTAATAAAATGCAGCTTTGTCTAAAATTATGATAAAAACGAGCTTTATTTAAGACTACCAGAATTTATGTTTTTTATAATGTTATTGCTTTAAATATCTTTTTCCAAAAAAAAGTGGAAGCTAACAAAATTAAGATTTATTAGCTAAAGTTTGCTTAAAATTGTTAAGACTTTTTATAAGCTAACAAAATTTAGCTTTATCTAAACTTATGCTCAAATTAAATCAAAATTCATAGTAACTAAAATTATTACCATTAAATTATAATAAAAAAGAGCTCCTCTTGCAAGCTACTAAAACTCTTATTATTCAAATTAATCATCAGAATAATGTACGCATTAAGTACATAAGTAAGCTTTATAGTGTTTGGTTTCTATGTAAAATTTAAGCGATCTTGCATTCCTTACTAAATATAAATCCATTTTTATAAATATGGTACCACTTATGCATTTTATTTCTAATAAAAGTGTCGGTAGGATTCAATGGATGTATGACTATACATCAAATCTATAGCTAATAATCAATTAATCTGTCCTTTTATAAAAACAAATTTAAGATCTTCTTCAATTTAACTGGATTTGAGTCATTGACTGCGTTTTAAGCTATCGTTTATATTTACAAGATCACTACAAATGTTCTTTCTATCAAACTGAAAGTGTTAATGAGCCTGCAACATCTTCTGCTGCACATTTACATTCATATAATTTAATTCATTTAAGCTATTTTATATATATAGCTTTCGTGTTCACTAAAAACTCGATTTCAAACAAACTGAAAGCTTCAACGAGCTTTCAAGTTAATAAATAAATGCTCTTTAAAGAGCTTTCATTTTAACTAAGAATTCGCTTTCACACAAACTGAAAGCTTTAATGAGCTTTAACTTACATCCATGCCATTGAATGGCTGCCCGCTGTTCGAAGTCTCATCGATGTAATCGCAGAGCTTGCCACAGATGCGTTGCATGTTGCAGTAGGCATTACGTATACGCCCGCTGGTCAGCAGTGGCGAGAAGATGCTTCGCTGCTGTCGCCATTCATCGCCATCGAGCACAAATGGATTGCAGGCAACAAGTTTATCCTTGCTGATGTCAATCATACGCGACGCATCGTTGTTCTCAAAGTGCCGAAAGGCGGACACGAACACTTCGTTGATCAGCTTCGGCTCCAGCAGCAGCAACTTTGGCGATCGCAACAGAAATGTGCCCACATAGCTATCAGTCTCACGATACTTCCTAGAGGTAATGAATTATACATATTTATAGTGAACGATATTATTTAATTGTGGCAGCTGAGCATTGTTATTTTTTAGTATTCGCATTTTGTGTAAAATAATATATTGATTATATAACTTTGTATATATTTTGTTCTTTTTTTCATTCCAAATTTGCTAATTGTGCCTTTATTACTATTTTAAATATTTTTATTAATTTTAAAATGTTGTTCGATGTTAAAAAAGAATCAATGATACATATTTTTGCAAAATTTTTATTCTTATTAAGCAAGTAAACACAAAGTAATCTATTGATCAACCAACTAACTGCTAAGCTGCAAGGTTGATGTCACATTAACTTAACCAAATACGTCATTAACTTAACCAAATACATCAAGCAGCTTTTAAGGAAAGACCGCAGGCTAATTTAGAAAATGTAACGAATCCGCAGTTAAGAAAACAATGGAAAATCTCCTCTGCTTATATCCAGCGCTAAACTGGCTTCGTTTGAAATACCTTGAACCGTTGTGCCTAAGTAAACGATCTTCGTGATATTTCACGGCTGCCAATAAGAATGTTTGCTGGCTTTTGCCAAAAATGCAGCCATACTGTGTGAATTCTGAGAAGATCTCCAATTGTTTATGTTTCGCACCTCTTAGCGGCAGTCGATCCTACCTAAAACCTAAACCTAATCTATTGATTTTCTCCCAATTTTAATGCAACTAAAAAATATTTGAATAACTAATTATTCATTTGAAACTTGTGTTATAATGTCAGAACCTAATATGATGTATATTTTTTTAGTTTTTAATTATTTTATTATTTGAATAAAAAAATGTAATATTTGTATAGAAAAGTCACATCCTAATATCATATATATTTTTGTAGTTTTTAATTAATTTACTTTTAGCAATCATTATTATTATTATTCAATTAAATCATTTTAATATTTGTATTGAAAAGTCACAAACTAATTTGATTTATAATCTTTGTAGTTTTTAATTCAGTTACTTTTAGCAATCATTATTATTATTATTCAATTAAAGCATTTTAATATTTGTATTGAAAAGTCATAAACTAATTTGAATTATAATTTTTGTAGTTTTTAATTCATTTACTTTTAGCAATCATTTTTATTATTATTCAATTAAATAATTTTAATATTTGAATTAAAGAGTCACAACCTAATGTAATATATATTTTTTGAGTTTTCAATTTATTTCATTTCAGCAATCATTATTATAAGCTTTACTCTTAAAATGCTATATTCAAGTTACTTTTAAATTATCTGCTTTTTCGGCACTCACATATAAATATCCCGCATATCGTTGGTGAAATGCTGACGTGGCCAAACGATATTTGGAAAGGAGCCGAGCAGCGGCGATGCTTTCGGCTCCCGAATTCCACGACGCCGCCAATGCCCGAAATTCCAGACTAGAAACTGATGGATCAGTGAGATCAGTCCGACGGCAAACAGCAGCAGCCATTGCCACATGTTGTGTGTGTGCTAAACGTTGTTCAACGACTGACTGACAAAATGTTCTCTTAATTCTGAATAATTTGAAAGGGGGCGGGTTCAGAGTCCATGTCAAGTGTTGTGGGATTGTGTTGCACAATGGCGCAACACGAAAGCTTTCGTGTCGTGTCTAGTTGCTGGTTGCCATTATCGAATTAGATGTTAAGTGGACATGTTGCGACATGTCAAGCAGAACAAAATAACACCTAATATACATTTTAATAGATGATTAATCACACAAATGCAACAATTAATCAGAACTAACTAAGCATAAAACGGACTATCAACTGCCCATTAGAATTTAACAGAAGTGAGCCATAAAATTGTTACGTATACGTAACGTAGTACGATAAGTATTAATTAATAGCAATTTAATCATCGATTAAAATTGAGTTTGCTTGTGAAATATGTGTATGCTTGGTGTGCAGTTGATTTCTTCATTCAGCCATTAAATGAAACATGACAAACGATTTGTCGCTGTGCATACCCGCTCTAAGTTGGGTTACAGGGTATTACAGATTTGCGCCTACCTTCGACGCTATAAAGTATCTTGTTCAGATACTCTTATAGACAAAATTATATGAAATTGTTTTTATGACAAAACTTATTATTGTTGCACGCATATTAAGCTCGTTTTCTATAGTCTCCATGGTATACCAAATATTAAATTTAGTATATTGTTGTATTTTCTTTGTATATTTAGTATGTTTTAAGAATGACACCACACTGGTTTGCTTAAAAAAAAAAATAGGAAGTCAATATATCAAATCTAGCCTTCGGTATACTTTTGTATTATATCGGTATATTTGGTATATTTTAAGAATCAAACTGCACTGCTTGCCTTACTTATTGCCGAAAATGGGAAACCAGTATACCAAGTGTAGCCTTCAGTTTTAGTTTTTGTTTTTCAATATTAAGTAAGTATATTATTAAGTATATTATATATTTATATTTTACAATAATACCACACTGTTTTTCTTTTATTGAAAATAGTTAGCCAATATACCAAATAAAACCTTCAGTATATCATAGTATTTTTTGGCGTATATGGTACATATTAAGATTAATACCACACCGTTTTGCTTTATCCAAAATAGAAAGCAAATATACCAAGTAAAGCTGTAGTATATTTTAGCTTCCGTATATTTCGTATATTTTCAGTTTAATACCGCTTTGCTTTATTGAAAATGCGTTGCGGATATTTCACAGTCGAGCAATCGGTTGCAGCTTTCTCAATTTTCTTTTTTTTGTAATTTTGTCTCTTAAAGTTTCAATCAGTTGCGCGTGAACCGATTTGGTTCCGCTCTTAACAATCGATTAATCATTTAAATCATTGACTCACAGACGGCAGCTGACATAATAAATCATTAGACGTTCATAAGTTCAGATTAGTTCAGGTTATTCGCATTCAGCGGCATCATTAGAAGGTCAGACATGCAGATAATCCCCATTTTTACAGCGACGACATTGACATTGTTCGCGCTGCGTGACCAATTGAACCGTTAACTGTCGTGGCGATGCGGGAATTGCTATTGAAAGTCGACGAGTAGCTTATGGGGATTGCAACTGTGCGTATACGTAATGTATTTAAACGAACGTGACTCAACAAAGTGTAGTATATTATTTAAATAGTATATAGTTGAATCATCGTTGTTGATTTTAAATTTTTGAATATTTAACTCTTGAATAAGTGTATATATGGTATAGTTTATAGTATATTTATATGGTATATATTATTTTTTTGGTATATTTAGTACATTTAAAGAATAAAACCCCACTGTTTTGCTATATAAATATACCACATTTTATACTTTACAATACATATTTTAGTATATTTATTTACCATATTGTAATATATACTATAAATAATATACTATAATTCGTAAATAACATAAATATGCTAAAATATATACTATATAGTATAGTCTGTTTTATAATATATTTAGTTATATGATAGTATGGTATATAGTTATATTTTAGTATATTTATTTACCATATTATATTATATACTATATACTATAAAAAATTTACTATAATTTGTAAATAAATATGCTAAAATATATGCTATATAGTATAGTCTGTTTTATAGTATATTTAGTTATATACTAAATAGTATGGTATATAGTTATATACTATATCGTATAGTCATATTTTATAGCATATTTATTAAAGATGAATTTTCCAGCTTAAAAATATTTGTGCTCAGTTATATTTTTCTTGGTTTTTAAAAGAGAAAAAAACACATTGCTTCGTTTGTAGTTTAAGTATTTATTTTATTTAATAAAATCCTTTCATTTAGCTTCTCATGAATTTATGACACTTGAAAGTATACAAATTGATGTTGTTGTTGTTGTTGCTGTTGTTATTGATTTGTTTTGTTTTGTTTTTTTGCTGAAATCAATCGAATTAACATAATTTAAGTAAACTACGCAATTAAGCTAGTCAGCTAATTCGAATCGCAATGCCAATTGTTGTACTTATTGAACTAATATATGTATATAGAAGCACACACATATACAAACATATATATATATACGATGTAAGATCCTTTAGACCACTAAATATATATGTAAGTGTATATATATTGTATTGTATATTGTATATGCTCAGTAATCAGCACTTAAACTAAACTATATATTTTTGTTGTAGTTGTTGTTGTATTGAAGAAGTATAATAGTATATGGTATATATGTATATAAAGTATATAATATATATAAATCATTTCACATCGAAGTACGATTTACGATTAACATGCGCATGGAGAAGACGTTCGATGACAGGTATAAAAAATATGTTTTGTTTATTTCGTTTCTTTCTTTTTTGTGTTTTTTTTAAGTTCCTGTCCAGCAGTTTATTCAAAGCGAATCTAACTATATATGAGACTTATGTTCTGTGTGTTTGTGTATTTCCTTATTCTTGGTGGATCAGTGGCAACCTTAATGCACATGGGCTTTCTACTACGGTATTTTATTTTCAGCATTTCTTTCTTATTTATTTTTTGTTAGTATGATCATATCTAAATATGTTTCTTTTCTTTTAGATTTATGTAACTCTGCATTAGAATGTAATATATATGAAAAAATATATATTTATGTATATGCTTGATTCTGGTATAGTATAGTATTTTTTCTTTCTTTTTAGTATTATTGCTCAGCCCATGCTAGTATATAATTTCAACTCTTAGTGGATCTTGTTGACCAATCTATGTGTATATGGATATGTTTCTATTTTTGTTGTTGTTACATTTTTTCTTTTTTTTTTTGGAATGAATTGAACTCAATTGTTGTTTTGTTGTTTCAATAGAAAACTGGTATTTTTGTAGTTTTGTGGTGTACACATATAGTATAAAATATATATAAAAAAATTCGGTACCAAAAGTGTATTTTTTTTTAAGATTTTTTCTTTGTTTTTTTTTTGTAAGTCTTAAATAAAACTATAGCAAAAAGAAAACGGAACGAAGAATGAATAGGTAAGCAAAAAATATAAAAAGATACAAGATAATATGGTATGGTATTTAAAAATGTTAAGGATAGATTCTCAACATGCCCACGTTTTACACACAAGTTATATGTTTGTGTGTGTATATATATAAATATATGTACCGTATATAGATTTAGTTATATAATAATAATTATATTTAATCTTTAATAGTTTATGCGTGTATCGATCGCCTTTTCAATGCATATATCTAATATATATGTATATATATATATATTTATTTAGTTTTTTTTTCTTATTTTTTTTGTAATTTTACGTTTGTATTTTTTTTAGGCATATTTTGTTTATGTTTTATTTAATTTTTTTTTTTTGTTTAAATTTTATTTTAAATATCACGGCATTCAGCTGAGGTCTGATCTGATCTATTTGTTTTTATGTTTTGTTTTCATTTTTAAATATTTCTGTTAACACTTTTTGCTTACTGCAATTTTATGAACTGTTCTATGCGATTTGTTTTTAGTTTTTTTTTTTGTTGTTTAACAATTTACTTTAATAAGAGTGAAAAAAAATAGGGGAAAATTAATTTGAAATATAAATTGAACTAATATGCGTTTGATAAAATGAAAATGACAGCGACAAGAAATTGGCACTTAAGCATTGGATTAATTTAAAACAAACAAAAATACAACTATATAAAATGTTAATCTTTTTTTTTAAGTTATGAAATATGCTTTTTAAAGTGATGTTTGCAACTCGAAATGTGCTTTGCTAAAACTGTAATGAGCTTTAGTTGAGCAAATGAGCTTTCAGCAAGCAGAAAGCTTTTAGTTTAAAATAAGCAAACAAAATAAAAGTTCTATAGTTATCAAGTGTTGGAAAACAAGTGTCACTGACAGTGAAAATACAAAAAAAAAATTCAGGCTTAAAACGAGCTTTAAACTGAAAGCGCGTGGCTTAATCCATTGCTTAAGTGTCAAAGCTGCAGCTCGTGTCATTTGGAACTTATATAGAAGTGAAAAAAAAAAAACTAGCACCTAGGAGCTACAAAGGGGAAAGGATTTAAGGACTTGCGTGTGCACTTTCGCTTGTTGTTGTTGTAATTGTGGTTGTAGCTGTTGTTTTTGTTGTAGTTGTTGTTGTTGCTGTTGTTGTAGCTGTTGCTGTTGTTGTTGTTGTAGCTGTTGTGTGTTTAAACAATTGAGCGCAAAAGCGCCGCAGATTAAAATTGTCGCCAATCGACGTTGCACGTTGCATTAAACGCGTCGCCGTCGGCCGCTGAATTAACTCTCACAACTTTGGCATGCTCTCACCGGCCTCCAAATCGCCAGCAATGCGACGACCAATACGATTACGTCCCACATCATTACCATCTCCATCATCATCTTCTTCGTCATCGTCATCATCATCATCATCGTCATCGGAATCAATGCGCTTTCGAGCAGCTGCAATGCCAACGACGTCTTCATCATCGACAACAGCAACGGCAGCGGCGCTTTCACTGAAATGCATCAGATTCGTATCGATGAGGCCGCCATTGCAGAGACTGAGGGGCGGCGACGATTGCGAGGGGGGACCCTCAAGTGAGAGGCGACTGTTGGTGCTGATGCTGCTCAGACTGAGTTGATCGTCGAAGACATCGATGTTCACCACAGTTGCCAACTCGCCATCGATGCCCACAGCAGCCAGATTGCTGTGCGCCGTAGTTTTGGCTGCTGTTGCAGCAACGTTGCTGTTGCTCACAAATGTTGGAGCAACTGTTGCCAGCGGTGCCGTTAACGGTGGCGGTGTAATGCTCATTGGTTCAACATCGCGTAAATCTGGTTGCCGTTGGGTTGCATTATTGGTTGCTGGTTGCATGTTGCTGCTGTTTGGCTGGCGATTGCCTTTGCCTTGGCTGGTTGCTGTCGCCTTTGTCGTCACATTGTTGTTGTTATTGTTGTTGTTCTTAATGTTGTTGCTCATCTGCTGTAGTCCATCCATCTGATCAATGCCAAAGAAGTTGCCTGTAAAATACGATTCGAAATTAGTTGGAGTTCAATAAAAAATAAATCCATAAATATTCTCCATCTAGATTTTAATTAGTTTTCCAACAACAACAAAATTAAACAAGCAAATATGATATTAAAAAAATAAAATGAATCAAAACTAAAAATAAATGTTAATACTACGAAAAAATACAAAAAAAATCGAAAGAAAAAAAGACTAAAATAAATATTTTTCTTTTTCTCAAAAGAATCATATCTAAAAAAAAATGATAATACTACCCAATTGTAAAAAAATAAAACACTAGGATCAAGACTACAAGTAAATGTTAATACTACGAAAAGGAAAAAAAATCTAGACAAAAAACAATACAATCAAAACTAACAAAAAAAATGTTAAAACTAAGAAAAAAAAATCAATAGAATCTTGTGTACACATAAATGTTAATACTTTTGTAAAGTTAAAGTAAATAAATCAATACAATCAAAACTTAATATATATAATGTAAATACTACGAAAGAGTAAAAAATCAATAGAATCAAGACAAAAAAAAGAAATGTTAAATCTACGAAAAAGTAAAAAAAAAGCAATAGATTCAAGACTAAATAAAATTTGAACACTATGAAACAAAAAAAAAAATAGAATTTAGTCTAAAAATTAATGTTAATATTACGAAAAAGGAAAAAAATCAGAGGAATCAAGACAAAAATAAAATGTTAATACTATAAAAAAAAGTTAAAAATATATTAACAGAATCAACAAAATAAATTAATATTTGGAAAAATTAAAAAAAAAAATCAAAAGAATAAAAATTAAATAGCAATGTTAATGGAAAGAAAATATAAATTAAAAAAAAAAAATTAAATCAAAAATCAATCAAGATTAAAATAAAAAGTTAATCTATGAAAAGGTAAGAAAAAAAATAACACTAGAGTCAAAATTAAATAACAATTTTAATACTAAGAAAAAATAAAAAACAAACAATTGAATTGACACTAAAATGAAATGTCAATGCAATAAAAAAGTCATTACAATAAATGCATAAAACATTTAATTAAATATTTTATGCTTAAAATGTAATAAATCCTTATTCATTATTAAAAAACAATTCCTAATTTTAATTCTTTTCCCGCTGAAACGCCTCTAAAATAAAAAACACACACATTTTTATGGTAGTTTTAACTAAAATTGCATTTATTTAATTATACATATTTAATTTAATTAATTTTTAGTTTTCTTTTGTTTGTTTGTTTTTTTTTTTCATATTTTTTTTTTGTTTACTCAATATTTTTGTTTGAAAATTATAAATACTGCAAGTTATATGTACAGAAAAACTATTACTTCATTTTTTTGTTGCATATTTTTTGCTTAAATTGTTTTTTTTTTTTCTTTACAACATTTCGAAAGCTTTGCCAAAGTTGAAACAAAAAATAAAGAATCCTTATAAGACGAGAAAAAAAATGTAGATATACAATTTGTTTTTTTTTTTATATATATAATAATTTAACACAACAAACATAAAAAATAAAATAAAAAGCGCCAAAAAATTTTAACGTGTCGAAGGTGTTTTTTTTCTTGTTTTGTTGTTTGGTTTTTTTTGTGTTTTTTCCTATATTTATTTTTTGAGAGCGTTTATTATTTTTTTTTTGTTTTTGTTGCGGTGCAGAGTTTTGTGTGAATGGTTGTTCTTGTTCTTCTTCTTCTTGTTAGTGGTGCAGTTTATAGTTGGCATAATATAAAAACTTAACGAAACTTAACGAAAGCAGGCTCTAAAAAGTGTAGAGAACGATTGTGGCTTTGGACAGTACTTGTGTTTTTTTTTCTTTTATTATTCATATTTATGTTTTGTGTTATTTTGTATTTTAAAAAATTGTTTTAAATTGTATTTTAAGCTGGGTTCCTGGCTGTTGTCCGTGTCTTAGTGTGTGAGCAATCAGTTTTCTGTTGTTATTCTTATTTTTTTACATTTCAAAAATTGCGTGTCAAGTGTTGTTTTTTATTTACAATTTTAAAAAATTATTTTGAGTTTTTAGTTTTTTTTTTTTGTTTTAATATTTTATAGTTTAATATAATATTATATATTTATAAGTGTGTGTGTGTATTGAGTTGTTGTTGTGGGTGTTTTTTTTTTTGTTTTATCTCTAATCATCATATAACCTTTGCACTTAAAAATTGTTAGCCATAGTTTTTTTTTTGTGTTTGTTTTTTGTTTTGTTTTTTAGTTTAAACGAGTTGCTAAATACGCGTATTATAATATATATATATTTTTTGTTTGTTTGTTTTTTTGTTGTTGAAAATCACATATTAATATATTTTTTTTGTTTTTGTTTATAAACATTTTTTTGTTTTCTTTTTGAAATTACGAGTGAGGGGCACGTATAGAGAGAGAGGGAAAGAGAGAAAGATAGAGATATATATATAGAGAGAGAGGGATGTATTTGTTGTTGTGTTGTACTGTTTGTTGCGCTAGGTGGCGCTGCTGTGCATCGATGCTTCCTGCTGCTCCAGCACTTGCGCTGGCTGCAACTGTTGCTGCTGTTGCAACTGTTGTTGCTGCTGCTCCTGCGATGGCGGTGGCTGCTGTTGCAACTGTTGAGCGCGTGGTGGCAACTCGACGACATCGGTGGCTGGATTGTTGGCATAGAGATGCCACAGCACCACCAGACTGAACACGCACAACAAACAAATTGCTAATTCTTATCTCTTGCGACGCTTCGTCTTCTTCTTTGTGGCACTCGGCTGTCCCCCAGAGACGCCCACGCCAAGCACAGTTGTTGTTGTTGCCGCAGTAGCAGCAGCAGCAACTGTTGCTGGCATGGCTGCTGCTGGCGTTACACTGGCTGCAACACTTGCCACTGGCAATGAAATCGATGCCGTTGGCAATTCCAATTCAGTTGCTCCCGTTACGCCGGTCACATTTGTCGTCTCCACGCTGCTCTCCTCGGCGGATGAAGTGGATGACGAGGTGGCCGCCTCGATGGCAGCAATCAAATTGATTTTATGCTCCAACTTTTTGGTCTTCAGCTTATGCGGCCCACTGCTGCTGCTGCTCGCTGTTGGCAAACAGCTGCTCACATAGCTCATCCCATCATCGGAGGTGGTTGCCGGCAACGGACCATCGCTGTCGGTGGTTGTTCCTCCTCCGCCACCGCGAGTAAAGTGCAGTAAATCCTCATCTTCCTCTTCATCCTCCTCGACGTCGTTGTTGTTGTGCCCCCCGGGCAGTGTTTTGTTTTGTGGCGCATTGTCATTGTCATTGTTATCCTCCTGGGTCATGCTGATGCTGATCAACGGACGCAGCTCCTCATCATCCATTTGTTGTTGCTTCTCCTTCTCCTCTTCATCATCATCGTCATCATCTTGGGGCTGCTCCTTGGCCAGTGTCTTGGCACGCTTGTGCTTCTTGCTCTTGCTTTTGGGTTCATCCATAAGCAACAGCTCCTCGCTGCCCGATGAATTGTTCGATGTGGATGTGGATTTATTGTGCTCCTCCTCAGCCTCCTCCTCCTTAACAACAACAGTTGCTGTTGCTGATGCTGTTGTTGTCTTCTCCAGCAGCTGCGCATATTCGTTTTCATAGTGCAACGAACCGCAGAGCGCCATGATCAGATTGCGTTCGGTGAAACCGCGAGGCGGTGGCGTTATTTTCCGGGGCATTGCCACATTCTCCTGCAGCGGACTCTCGAAATTGATGAGACTCTCCGGTGTGGCCAGCTGCTCCTCGCCCAGCACTTGCAGCGGCTCCAACGCTGGCAGCGGCGGCAATGCATCCAACGCCTCCAATGGCTTCAATGCGGCCAGCAGAAAGTCATCAAAGTCGGGAAAATCATTTCCTCCGCTTGTTCCGGTTGCTGTTGTTGTTGTTGCTGTGGTGGTGCTGCTGCTGCTTTCGAAACTCTTCCACATGCTGCTGGGTGGCACAGCTGGCGGTGGCATTTCAAGCACGTTCACACTGTAGCTGGGCAGCTCATCGGCTTTGCTTAGCTTGCTCTGAGTTTGCTGCAGACTGAGCGGTTTACACTTTCCCAACTTTCCGATCTCCGGTTCCGTTTCCTTGGGCAGAAGTTTGGCTTTGCTCTTGAGCTCCTCCTGCAGATTGAGGGGTTTGCTTTTCGTCTGCTGTTTCACGGGTTTGGCCACGTCGCAATCCTCCTGTAATTTGAGTGGTTTGAGCGGCTTGACTTCCTTCAGTTCTTCCGGTTTCTTTTCCTCCGTCTCGGACGTCTGTTCAGGGAGTTTCAGTGCCTTGCTTTTGCCCAGCACAGGTTTTACTTCCGGCACTTCTTCCACCTCCTTCGTCAGCTTTAAGGCTTTGCTTTTCTTCAGTGGTTTTAGCGACTGCAGTTCCTCTTCCTCCTTTTCCAGCTTAAGTGGTTTGCTCTTGGCTAACTTTACAGGTTTTACTTCCTCCTGTTCCGGTTCATCCCACTCGTCATCCTGAGGTTTAACGACCTCTAGCTGCTCTTCGATAAGCTTAGGCGACTTGCTCTTAACACTCTTGACTTCTTGCTGTTCCAGCTGCTCCTCAGCTGACAGCTTTTGGGTCTTGTTCGTGCCTTGCTTTAGGGGTTTTACTTCCTGTTTTTCCTCTGCCTCAACGGGCTTGACTTCCTCGAGATCTTCGGGTGCAACCGGCTTGGTTTTGCTTGGCTTCAAAAGTGGGAAATCTTCCTTCTCGGTTTGCTTCTCCGCCTGCAATTTCAGCGGCTTCAGCTTGCTAAGCTTCAGCGCTTTCAGCTCCGATTCGGGCTCCGGTGCAGCTTCAGGTTCAAACTCCGGCTGCGGTTCGGGCTCAAATTGAGTTTCCTTAAATTGCTCAGTTTGTTTGGGTTGCTCAGCTTCCTCCTCTTCCTCCTCCTCCTGCTGAACGTGCAACGCTAAGCCTTGAGCGCTGGCGCTGCTTATCATAACCGCTGCAATTGTCTCTTTGTTCTCTAGCAAACTGTCTGCCGGATCCGGATCGGGCTCCCTTTCCCGTTCCCTCTCCAGCTGCAGCTGCTGTTGTGGTTGCTTCTTGTCTTTCTTATTGCTGCTCTTCTGTTGCTGCTGCTGTGTGGCAGCTGCTGCCGCCGCCTTTTGCTGTTGCTTTTGCTTGGCCTTTGATTTTTTGCTGGACTTTATCGACACCGTGGAGCTAATCGATGTTTGCATTTCCTCCTCAAATGTCTCATCCTCGCTGGCAGTTGTTGTTGATGCTGATGCTGTTGTTGCTGTTGTTGCTTGTGGCTTCAATTGGCTGGCAGTTTTATTAAGCGATTGCTGCTCCGGTTGCGATGGCTGCTTGCCTGGCTTATTCAGATGCGATAGCTCGGCAAAACGCTGAGCTTGCGCCGCATCCTCGGCAGCTGCTTGCGACTTGAGTGATTTCTTCTTCAGCTGCTTCTCCTTCTGCACAATCACCTCATCCACTTCCTTGGCAATCACCGGCACAATCAGCTTATTGGCCAACACAACGGGTGGCTTTGTGAGCTCCTCCCGTGCTTCACGCTCCCGCCGCGCCGTCTCCTCATCGAGCTGCTGCAGCTGCAGCTCGTGTTTGCGCTGCTCGGCGAGCTCATCACAGAATATCGCGACCACCGGACGAAAGAGCGCCTCATCGCAATTCTCATGAATCACACAATCCTCAGCGGCCAGCTGTCCGACCACCTCATCGAGCATATCCGTCTGCAGTTCCCCGCTGATGCCCGCATGCACATCGGTCACCGTTCCCAACGGATTCACAATCTTCTCAATGCGCGTCGCTGTCGAAGTTGCTGCTGTCCCTGAGCTGCCGCTTGGCTTGACGACCTGTTCGTAGCTACAGATGTTGGGCAAAACGCTGGCCAATGTCGAGAGGGTTTCGTTGTTGTTATCCTGTTGCTCATCGGCGGCATCACAATCCGCCGCATCGTGCTCGGCCAGCGCATCATAGTAGCAGGCATTGTCGCAACTTGTGGCCACATTTGTGGCAGCTGCTGATGTTGCGGCTGCTGCTGCTGAGCTCATGTTTGTTTCGGACATTGCAACGCCTGTCATTGTTGTCAGGTTGAGGTGTGGCAAAGGACGAGCGGGCGGGCGGACGGTCAGACACGGGCACAGGACAGAGAAGAGAAGAAGAGAAGAAAACAAATTATGAGAAAAGCGCATTTCTTGGTTCGTTTTTTTTTGTTTTTAATTTTGAGAAACAAAAGCCAAAGGCGAATTATTTACTTTTTTTTATTGCTTTATTTTTTTTTTGTTGCTACTTATTTTGTAAGCATTAAAAGTTCAACAATAACTGTATAACAACTTGGGCAAAATGCACAGAAAAAAATACAAGAAAAGTATAACAAAAAAAAAAGAAACTATATATAATATTTGATATTGCATTTTTTTTACATTTTGCTTTTGCTTAATAAATTGTTTTGTTTGATTTGCTAAAGTGAAATGCTTGCTACTAGTTTTTTTTTTTATTTTTAAGTGTATTTTTTTAATTTTATTTGAGTGATTTATTTTATTTTAAGCGTAAAAAGTAAAAGCGCTTTTTGGAAATTGACTAAAGAAAACAAAAAAACAAAACGTAAATGCGTAAGGAAAAAAAAAAATATAAATTAAAGAATTGCATTTTCTTAAATTTACATTTTTTTTTTGTAGTAAATAGATTTTAACGAAATTATATGGCTTTGGCTTTTTTATTCAAGTTTTAATGTAAATAGTTTATGTGCTCTTTCTTCTCAACTGTTCTCTCTCTCTCTTTCTCTTTCACGCTCGCCCGCTCCCTCTCTCTTTCGCGCGCTCTCTCTCACTCTGTCTCTCTCGCTCTCGCTCACGCTCACGCTCTGTCTTTGTTTCACTCGCACACACATAAAAGCATTAAATTTGGTTTTTGAAAATTTTGACGCGACGAAAGCATAAAACGAGGAAAAAAGCCCAATATAAAAAGAGGGAGAAAAAGCAGACCAAGATGATGAAGAAGAAGAAGAAGCTGAAGTAGAAGTAGTAGTAGAAGAAGAAGAAGAAGCAGCAGAGAAGACACAAAATAAACCGCCTTGAAATAAAAGGCAATTGCAGTGGGGGAAAAAATGTTTGTGGAAGAAGAGGGGAAATTTTTGAGGGGGGTGTGGAAGATTTGGGAAGTGTTTCAGGTTCAGTTTCGGTGAGTCTAGCTGAAAGAGAAGCACAAATGTTTTTCTTCACAGGTGCGTGTGTGTGTGTATGTGTGATGTGCTTAGGGTAAAATTAAGTACAGTTTCTAGAAGAAAAAACCCCAAAGAGAAAGCAAAACAGGGATTAAAATTCACAGTGCAAAACAATGATGGAAAATCTAGAGAAAAGAATTGAGTTTTGTTTTTTTTTAAGCCAATTAAAGGAAAGAGTGCGTGTGTTTTTTGCGTGTGAATTTTTTGTGATTTCAATTGCTGTGGTAAAAATTTTGATTAGCTTAAACTTAGATTAATAAGAGATTATAAATTATTTGCTGTTTTTTATTTTAATTTGGTTTGTAAGCGCTGTGAAACCCGCAGCCAGTGTGACCGTACCACAAAAACACCAATACAAGTAAGTATAAAGAAAATTTGCTTAAAATTTTATACAAGTTGAATTTTTTTTGTACTTTTTTGGCACACACACACTCTTGCATACACACACACACACACACACACACACGTCATGAGGAGGAAAGGCGCTGAACAGGAAGAGTGGGAGAGGTTGGATATGGATGATTATGATTGATTGATTGACTGATTGATTGATTGCTGATTGCACTGCAATTGCCGGGCGGACAACACTCGTCAAACTTAAGAACCAATGCCAATTTCGTGGTGTTTTCAAATATCAATATCACCATTTCTTAATTTTGGAATTTACAAAGTTTCCATAAAGCGTATGTATCATAAAAAAAATAAAATAAATATGTTTATCAAGAAAAGCGAACAAAAAAAATATAAGAAAACAAAAACAATAACGAAACTTGTAACCAGGCACCGTCAACAAATAAAAAATGCATTCGTAAAACGGAGTCGATCAAGAAATTATATTATGAAAATTGTACAATTAACGACAAACGAAAATCATTTTGCAAGAATTAACAACAACAATACAACTTCAGAGCTCAAACGTGATTGAATACATGCAATAAGAACTCTTTTTTTTAATTATAATATAAGAATTTATAATATATATTTTAATTTAACTTTACATACAAAAAAGTTGTTTATAATTGAATATAGAATATGCAATCCAAATTATAATTTAGTTATATTTCCATTTAACTTTACAAAGTTATTCTAAAACACAAAATGGATAACTTCTTTTAATTCCAAAAAAAACATTTTTTTAATTAAATTTTATATTGCAAGTTAGTTTTAAAAAACAAAATGAAATTCATTGTTTTTCTTTCGATTTTTTAATTAAACTTTCATTTTAACTTTACAAACTTATTTAAAAATTCAAAATGGAATCTTTTTTTTCTTTAAATTACAATTTAGTTATTTTTAAATTTTCAAAGTAATATGAAAATTAAAAATGAAATCATTTTTCTTTAGATTATAATTTAGTTATAAGTTTAACTTGTAAAGTTCTTTTTAAAATACAAAATTTTATAATTACAATTTAGGTATATTTAAATTTAACTTTTCAAGTTATTTTTAAATACAAAATGAAATTCATTTTGTCTCTTTTCTTTTTCAATTATAAAATATAATTTCATTTTATTATTTTTGAAATTGTAATTTTGTTCTATTTAAACTTAACTTGCAAAGTTATTTTAAAATACAAAATGGAATCAAGTTTTGTTTAAAATTATAATTTTGTTGTATTTAAATTTAACTTGCAAAGATATTTTAAAATACAAAATGGAATATTTTTATAAATTACAATTTAGTTATATTGAAATTTAACTTCACAAAGTTATTTTAAAACACAAAATAACAATTTAGTTGTATGGAAATTGAACTTTACAAAGTTATTTGAAAATAGAAAAATATAATTTTGTTTTTTTTTGCATTCCTTTAATCACGTTTGATCCCCGATATGAACAGATTCTACACAGTTAGTTAAGCTAAACACACAGAAAATAGTCTGCCATTGATATTGGATATTTCGAGATTGGAAACTTACCCGTCTCACGACGCGCCGCAGCCGTTGAAGGTGACTCTCGCATGGCATCGGCGAGATCCTCCTTGAGACGCATATCGCCGTGGCCGTAATCGGAGTCCAAGTGCCCGTGACGGAAGCGATCCATCAGCTTGGGACTCTGCTCAATGCTGCCTGCATTATTCAAAATAACCGACAACATTTGAGAATTAAAAACATGAAGTTGATTTCGCCTACTTACTATACGAACCCGATTCAATGAGCACCGGCACCGATGAACGTCCAGTTGTTGCTACTGTGGCAGTGCCCACACTGCCCACACCTGCCCCGCCCAGTGGCATATTCAAGGGACTCGAACGCTCCACGGCGGTGATAACGGCTCCACCGCCGACTCCGCCGCCTGGCGTCAGCGAAGCTCCCGATGCGGCTGCCGTTGAGGGCAACGTTGTCGTCGTTGTCTTCGTCACACCAATCTCCACAGCTTCGGCATCCACATGATTCAAATTGGAGCTGATCCAGGGGGAAAAAGAAAGGAGTTTAAATTAGTTTTGAATTGTCGAAAATGAATGTGATGAATTATGTAGGAAAAAATAAATACTCATGCTCAGTTTTAATAAGGCTACACTTTTTAATGCATAATTTAACTCCCAAGGATTCAACTAAGCAATAATAATATAATATTTTACCCCATTCAAAAGTATTTCTTAAATAACTTTAACAATTTTTATTTGATCGCAACCAAATTTTTAGGAAACAAAAGATATAATTATCGACGATCAAGCTTTAAAATGAGGCTTATTATAATTTTGTCGATTTGCTCTTTCTTTTATAGTCTCTGTGATTCAATGTTTCAGGTGTGTCAGGTATAGTAAAAAAAATCATATTTCCTATTTCAATCTAAGCTAGATTAAAATTTGTACTATTGTACTACATAGTTAAATTCTCTAAAATACAGGAAAGAAATAAAAAATTCTTAATTCGTAAACTCGTAACTTTCTTTTTTCTTTGTTAATCACTTAAAAATGTCTGTCATCTAAAATTTTAGTTTTTTGCTTTACTTTTACAACATTACATTCCTTTTTTTTGGTCTAAGTCCCTTGGAAATTAATGTTTAATTGATCTATTGCATATTATGTACTATTTCAGTGATGCCCGCTTTACTTTGCATTGAGTAGCATAAAAGATTGATTAGATTAGTTAATTCCACATAATATGAAATAATAAATTACGGTAATTTGCTAATTCCTACTTTTTTTTTTAAACATTAGAAATATAATTTCATTTGATGTTCTCTTGAAACATTTTGTACTTCATTTTGCTCTCGACATAGCAAATTTCCTCCCTCTTTAGCTTTTTTACTGCTCTAAATGCTTAGTTTACAAATTGGTTTATTACAAAAATGAAAGTGCAAAATTGTCGAATCAAACTTTTTTTCTCTTTTTTAAGCTCTGAAACAGTTAGCTACCAACTTTCAGCAGTCTAACTTCGCTAGCTGCTTAGTTCTCTGAGTTAGTTATTCCCTATCTTCCCCCAGAATCAATCAAGTGGGGTAATTTAAAGTTTTTCTTGATATCTGAATGTTTTTTTTGTGCTTTATCAAACTTACCCGCTGGGCGTATTGTAGTTCTTGAAGACGAACTGCGGCCCCATCCAAAGACGACGATGGGGACCCGCATGGGTGATAATCTCGACCTGGGCCAACCAGCTTTCGGCGGCGCGTTCATCCTGCTCATCGAACTGATGAGCGCTGTCCATCAGCAGGCTGGCATGGCGATCCTTGATCAGCCAATTGTCCAGCGCCAGCGGTGGTATAATTTCTTGAGATCCATCCTTGCGTCGACCCAGATTCCACTGTGCCTTGGCCTCCACCTCCAGCTCAATGGGCGTATCATCACAAATCTTCTCTTTGGCAACATCTAAGTAAGGGAATTTCATATTAGAAAAGGATTTTGGAAATGGTAAAAGTTGACTTTTGTCACCCACTTGAGGCTAACTTCGTGTCCAGATCGTATTGTATGAGCGCACCATGTCCGGCCATCACAAAGAGCGAATCGACCGCCTTCCGTTGCACTCGATGCGGTGCCTCACGCGTCGCCATCGGCGGCTCGAGGAGCCACGACCGTGACTTGGCAAACGTGGCACAGACGCTCAACGGTTTGCCGCTGTCATCGGAGAGCGAAGACAACCGTTGTCGTTGATGCGAGCCAACGCCATGGGAGCCATGTGAACCGCTGCCAACGCCGCCACCGCCGCTGCCGCCATGCGAATGCTGATGATGATGGTGATGGTGATGATGATGATGATGGTGGCCACTGCTGCCGGAGACGACGCCACTGAGTGTGGCACTGCCGGGCGGCGAGCCAAGGGTGAAGGGTTGCCGCAACTGGGCCAGCGGCTGGACGACAGCGGGCCGAGGGAATGGCGGCAATGTGGGATTATGATACGGCTGCAGGGATTGCACGAATGTGGTGCTCTCCGAGTGCGATATCGGTGAACTGGAGCGTCCGTCGGCGCCGAGGCCGGCGCTGCGATGGAAGCGCGACAGCTTGTTGACCACATGCAGCGAGGTGTGCGTCCGGACGCCCATGGCGCCGCCGTAGGGCGTGATGGGGAAGACGTGTGTGGTGCCGCGCAACGTGGAGACCGCCGCCCAACGCGAGTCCAGCGAGAAGGCAATGTGCTGCACCTTGGCACTGGTGTCGCCCCGATGCAGCACATACAAATGATGCACGGCCGCCAGGCTGGAGCCCACCGGATGCGGCTGGATGCGAAACACATGGAAGTCATGGCCCCGACGATCGGCCGTCAGCAGCAGCATCCCAGAGCTATCGAATTCCATGGCCACCAGCGCCTCGCTGTGTGCCACAAAATGCGCCACAATTGGATCACCGCTGCTCGGCGATAACGGTGTGCCCGTTGTCGGACTGTAGTCCTTAATGGGATGCTGTACGAAAAAGAATTTCATTTCAATTGAAGTTGATCAAGCTGAACTCTCTTAACCTCACCTTCACATCAATGATGGTTACCACACCCGATTGTTTGGCATCCACGCCGCCGGTGGCCGAGTCGAAGCTGCTGCTCTTCGAGCTGTTGCCGCTGCCGGCGCTGGTGCCCGTCAACCCGGCGGCCACCTGTTCGCCCAACTCGCGCAGTCCCTTGCCAAAGGACTTGGCCGCATTTAGCACCGTTGCCGTGTAGCTGGGCACGCCTTCGCCATCGCAGCCGCCGCCGCTGCGCTTGGTGTGGAGCAGCTTGTGTTCCGCATAGGCCAGCCAACGTGGACCAAGCGCTATGGGATTCGGATTGATGCTGATCGGAAGGAAAGAAATTAAGCAAAATATGATTAATATATCTAGGAATTTTCAAATTTTAAGAAAGTGCTTTGAATGCATTTAGCAAGCTACTCAATGCAGAATTGATAAGCTTACAAAGCTCTTTACACTTAAAAAGGCTATCAAAAAGCTACATAGTTAAGCTTTATAATCTTCGAAGTTTCGAAGATCTTATTAAGTGTACTAACATGCTTTTAAAGCTACTCAATTCAGGATTTATAAGCTACTTAGTTGAGCTTATAAATCGTACAAGTTCTTATTAAGTGTAACAATGTGCTTTTAAAGCTACTTGAATGATAACTTCAAAGCTTTCCAAGTTTCTGTAATACTGCATTTAGAAAGCTACTCAATGCAGAAACATTGATAAGACGATTGAAAAGCTAAATAGTTGAGCTTTATAATCTTCAAAGTTCTTATAAAGTGTAATAATGTGCTTATAAAGCTACTCGAATAATTAAATAACGTTGAAAAGCTCATTATACTTAAAACACTATTATAAAGCTACTTAGTTGAGCTTCTAATTATTTAAAGTTCTTATTAGGCGTAATAAAGCGCTTTTAAAGCTGTATAATTGATCATTTTGAAGCTTTCAAAGCTGCTGTAATAATGTCTTTTGAAAGATACTCAATTGAGAATTTATAAGCTTCCAAAGATTAAAAATGCTTTTATAAAGCTATTTAGTTGAACTTCAAAGTTCTTATGAAGTGTAATATTGTGTTTTAAAAGCTACTCAAATAAGAATTTAAAAGCTTTTGAAAGCTCATTATACTTAAAACACAATTATAAAGCTACTTAGTTGAGATTTTAAACATTCAAAGTTCTTATTAAGTGTAATAATGTGCTTTAAAAGCTAGTTATTTGAGAATTTATAAGATTTTAAAAGATTTTAATGCTTTATACTCTATTATAAGTTTATAATAATGCGTTATTAAAGCTACTCAAATGAGAATTTTTAAACTTTGAAAAGCGCTATTATAAAGCTACTTAGTTTTAAATCAGAATACAATTTGTAAGTAATGAACTTTTACTTTATATATCGTAGTCTGCTTAAGCATTCAAGCTCGCCTTTAATGTGCTTTAATGAGTCTTTAAAGCTACTCTATCTAGTAAAGCTTCATATGATAATCAAAAGAGGAATACTCCATCAGTTACTCACCCCGGACTGGGAAAGCAGGTGGTAATTGTTAGGCGATCCTCCAGCGTGCGGGCATCGATGACAGCGAGACACTCGTGGAAGCTAATGACCACCGCCGATCGATTGGCCTGTATGTCCAGCACAGGATTCTTGAACTTCATCGTCTTCACCTGGGCGCCCGTCTTCAGTGACACAAAGTTGACGGCACTGAAGTGCGACGAGCCACCGCCCGAGAGATTACCACCCGAGGCACCTGAGCCACCGGACATGTGACCACCATGCGAGCCGCCTGACAAGAGATTGCTGGCCGCAGCGCTGCCGCCATCGACGAGAGCAACCAGGGGTCGCTTGTCGGCGAAAGCATCGAGGGGTTCATCCGCACGTCCGGTCTCGTCCAGAGCCGAGGCGGCTGTGGTCGGTGTGGGTAGCACACGGAGTGCGGTGACGACGCCATGACGCCAGGATAGGACCTCCACAGCCTCACCGTTGGCGGGTATGGCCCAGACCTGAACACCCAGGCCATAGCCGAGGATCAGGAGTAAGGGAGGCGCCGCATTCCCTTCGAGTTCCCAGTCATCGCCGAAACGAGGATCACTGACATCGGCGCTTGTCTCGAAGCGGGCCCAGGTGATTGTGTCCTTGGGATCCTGCAGCGGTTGATGCACCAGTGTCACATCGTTGATGAAACCAATCGCCGAGTCCAATATGGAACGATCGCTCACTGCTTGGGGGGGCACAATGGCGGGCATGGTGTGGCCACCACCGCGTAATCCCAAATTAACACCACCACCGCCGCCTCCAAGACCACCGCCGCTGCTGCTGCTGCTGCTGCCGCCTCCGCTGTTGCCTCCTGTGCCAACGCTAATGCCAACGCCAGTTGTATGATGATTGTGATGATGATGGCGCCGTGGCGAATCTGCTGACATTACTATATACTAAGAAGATGTCTTGTTTTTGTGTGTTGGGATGTTTGGGATGTTTCCTTTCGCCTTTGCCTCTCCCCCTGTATGAATAGCAGACGGGCAGCAAGAGCGAGAGAGAGAGAGCGAGCGAGCGATGCTAGTGAGTGTGTCTCTCTCCCGTTGGAGACAGACTGTCTCGACTGCCTAGCTGTTGTCAACTGCAAAGAGAAAGCATAGCAAAAATAAATAAACAAACTGCAAGCTAATACAGTTAAACGTTCTCACTCTCTTGCGTTCTCTTTCGTATGTATGCGTGTGCGTGTGTGTGAGTGTGACATTTCAATTCCAAGCGTTGCGTTCGTTTGTCGCTTTTGCTTTGTCTCAATCAAATGCTTTTAATCTTTGCACACTCGTGCCCATTCCCTTCACCAACCTCCGCTATTCCACTAACACACACACACACACACATACACATGGCCCGCACCCCTTTTAAGTTTTATTAGCGTATTACGTGTAGTTTTGCCTTCTCACACACACACATACACATACAATCGCGCGTGCCTTATTTGCTTGCATGTATTGCATGCCAGGGGGCGACAACCATTCCATGGGGCGTAAATTAAGTGCAATAAAACAATACACACACACACACAGCGAAATGTTTATAAAGCTAGCTAAAAACGCCAACTAAACGAAATTGGTAAACAAATTTGTAACGTGCTTTTAGCTTGTTTTTGTTATTCTACTAAAACCAAATCAAAACTATTAACACGCGTCGGCCAATGCAAGACAACAAAACAAAACAAAACAACAGCGAAAACACACACACACAGAAAAAAACTTATCATCAGGCCACCAGCAAGAGCAGCAGCAACAACAAACGAACGAAACACAAATCGAAACGAAATGAGAAACGAAACAATGCAAAAGCAGAGCCAAGCTTTAGAGTGGCTCAAGAGCACAAGCGAATGAGAGTAAGTGGGGGGAGAGCGAGAGAGTGAGAGCAGGAGAGCAACAGCTGGCCGCAGCAAAACACACACACAATGCACAATGCACCAAAAGCAACAGTAACATTAACCCATGTGTGGGCCACGTGCATTTTTTCGACACACATTGAATTGCAAGTCAACATTTTTGATAGCTGGCAAAGGTTAAAGGCTTTTAAGACGCTACGCTTATTGTGAAATTGTAAACAGATTTCTGTTGTTATCGCTTATCGAAGCTCCCCGCTCATAGCCTCTTAGCTTATCAACCCGATAATGAAAGCAAATAGAAATGGCTTACATTTTGAAATAAGTAAAATTTGATAACAATTCTAAAAATTAGAATTAACTATTTTTAAATTAATCAATTTCAATGAATTGTGAATGTTCCTCTTCTTTGTGTATAATAACAATAAAATTATAATTTGAAATTGAATTACTTATTTAATACATTTTAATACCAATCTTGTATTTAATTATTTTTAATAATGCTGTTTTTCTTTATGTATAATATTATCGATATAATTATAGACAAATGTATTTTTGTAACACTCAAAACTGTCTCTCAAAAGTCAAAGATCAACGCTTTGAAATGTATGTGCATAACTAATAATTGTTGTTGCGATACATATCGCAAAAATACGAGATACAATACAATATTTTCGCGTAAAAAGAGACTTGGCAAATTCAACTGCGAGCTTGGATCACATTGTAAGTACTTAGGGTCACGTACTTGTATATGGATTGTTATAATCACTTAACTTGCTTGCTCAGCTCGAATTAACTTTGTTGTGGAAATACAGAAAAAAAACAAAAACAAATGTATTCAGAGTGGTAAAATTGCAATGCGGGTTGCAAACGAACTTTGTGAAGTAATAGAATCGATTAAAATGTAGAAAGTTAACTTGAAGAACATTGTATCGACTGCGTGTCGACAGCTATGAATGAATGTGTCATAATGCAATTACACAACTTTATTGTCCGATTATATACATACATATACATATATTTGGGGGGGGAAGGAAAGGTGAGTCCAGTTAGGGGTTAAGGCTAAGCCAAAACTATTTCACAAAGCGCATGACGCATGCAAAGTTAATGTTGTGATGTCGATGCAGCACATAAGGGGGATGGCACGAAGGGAAACAGAGAAAGAGGATGGAGGCGGGGGTAGTAATTTCTTTGTGCTGTAAAGTGAGGAGAAACGTTGCATTCCTTCAATTGACTTGCGCACACGCGCAACAAAACAAAATAGCAACAGCAACTAAAAGCAATGTCATACACACACACACACATACGTATACGTTTACATAGACAATGGATCTGCTTTTCCTCACCCCCTGCACACACAGTGCCATGCAGCCACCCAGAACTAATGCAGTCAACGGAGGCCCGCAACGCATTTTGTCTTTGTTTTTACGATAGGCGAAAAAGAAACAACAACAAGAGCAGCAACAGCGCAGCAGCAGCACAGCAATCGCTGACCGTTGTGTGAGAGCTTTTGATAGTGTGCAAAAGTTTCGACTGTATGTCACACACTATGTGTGCGTGTGTGTGTGTGTGAGTGTGTGTCAATGTTAATAAGCCAGTCAGTCAGCAAAGTTGAGCGTTCGATTTCTTTGTGCACGCAACACAGACAAAACTACATATACATATATATGTATGCATGTCTATGCGTGTTATTGTTTATGCTGTGTGTTCATTGCCAAAGCCACTTGACAAAATCTACGCTAAGCAATATGCTTTTCGGGTGGACAAAGAAAAAAAAAAACCACAACAAAACGCAACACACATACGAATATAACAGGTGTTACAAACACACGCACAAAGCAGAGAGAGAGGGAAAATCTAAAGAGAGCGCGAGAGCGGACGCAAATAGCCATGCAATTTGAAGTCCCATTTATAAACACTTGTACCACCGTGCACCGTGTACTGCAGTGGTGTGGGTGTTAAGGGCAAAGTGCGTCATCATTGCTCAAAAGGATTTCACTTCATTGTAATCGATACGAAGAAAATTGCTGTGGAAATTACTACCTCAAGAGTTCACCGCCATAGTATGAATCCCGAAAAAAATTAATGAAAATTCGCTGTATTTAATTACATTTGATTGCGTTGCATTTCTTTGTTTAGTTTGTTGCGCATGGATCAAACAAAAAACTTGTTTTCAATCATCAATCAGAAATGATAATTGTCTTACACGTGCGAATTACTCATAATTAACGTAAAGCTATAAAAATGTTTATTTTTTTTCAATTATTCATATTTGCAGTGTGCGCTAATTATTGCATATTAAAAGCTTGCACAAATTGATTTTAATCAGTATAAATCTAATCATTTTTTCGAGAGTATTTCAAAGTCAATTGGAAGCAGCTTTTCAAATGCAATAAGAATAGAAATTTCTATTTCTATAGAGTAATATGATGTCATTAAACTGGAAAATTTGATAATAAAAAAATTGAGAATGGCAATATTTTGAAATATAACCCATCCTATCTGAAACCTTAAACTTTGGAAAATTAAGAAGATTCTATTAAATTCTTTCTAAAATTAATTTAAAGCCAAAACGAAAAATAAGATATAATATTTAACATAACTTTTCTACATTAAATTCCAGATGCATCTCATAAAATGTAATTTTTTTTTTGGTTAAGTGCAAGGAAACAATACAATGGAATGCTGAGCTGTTTGTTATTGCGACATTCGTGTATTTTTTTTTAAAGTGGCCCATTGCATTTCTGATCACGTACCAAGGTACACGCACACTGGGCTTAGTGTAAGCTGAAAGCACTGCATAGCGAGCTTGAAGAGCTTTTCAAACAAAAGCGCACAAATACAAGCGCATTTTACAAATATATTGTACGAGTAAATATAATATCATAAAGAGAAGACTTGTGTGTTTATTTATGTTTTCAATTGTCTCAGCTATTTCTCAATCCACAGACAAACATTTATTTTACACCCACTCACCGAAAATATTTGGCAAACATTTTCTAGTCAAACCCATAGCAAGGAGCGAAAGAGAGAGAATGAGCATGAAAGTGTGAAGGGGAAAGAGATGCAGCATCTATGCGCTTTGCACTTTTCAATATCAAACAGAACGAAAATCCATTAAAATGGTCGTTGAACGTTCTTGATGTGCGCTTTTAATTTCGTTAATTAAGCGAAATAAAATATATGTAAATATGTATGGCAACAAAAAACCAACAAAATGAAGAACAATCAAATTGGTGTCATATCAATGCAATTTGTTGTTGTCTTTTTCTGTCCTGAATTTCGATTGTTTTATTTTTAGTTGCTGTTGCTAATACATTTTTTTTATGTATTGTTTTTTTTTTTTTTTTTTTTTTTTTTTTTGGAAACAAAGACAAAGACCCCCACAACCGAAAAGTAATTATCAAAACAGTAAAGCAAAATAAATAAAAATAACAGAAAACAAAACAAAATCAGCTGCACCGAAATGTTGTTGTTTTATTTGGTCCTCTCTGCTTCTCTCTATCTATCTTTCTCTCACTCTTTTGTTTTGTCTAATATATCTCCACAAGTGAGACTAACGAAGAGCGCATAGTGGTCTAAGAGTACTAGCAAAGCATTCAAATAAAATAAACAGTACATTGTATACACACATATGCATGTGTATTAGCATTAGGTCATTGTCTATATTGCAAGCACTGTTATAATGAGTGCTCACAAAATTAATCATTATACATATATGTATTTTATGTGGAATTTAGCAAATTTCATGTACTTGAATATACATATAGAAAAATAGTGTTTTTTTTTTTAAATATATGGATGGAAAGAACAAATATCTATTAATATTGCAAATTTACTTCAATAATTTGAAATATGAATACAAACATTTATTACTTGAACATATTTTAAATAAACTTATCAAACCCTATTAAAGGTAAGCACTTATAATAAATATTTCATTAAAAAAGCTATAAATTAAAATTTTGGTTTTCATATGTACCTAATGATTTTTATATTTTTAATAATTTATTATTTCAGTTTTAAATACCTTACCGGTTATAAAATGAATTAATATTTTAAGTACATATTATGATATATACAGAAAACTACACTTTTAATTTGGTTATTTCTATACGCTTAATCATTGAAGTTTTTGCTATATTTCCAGCGTACTTGAAGCACTGTAACAGTGTGTTTCACTATCAGTTCGTTTCAGTTACTCGCTGTGCTGTATTGTTATTGCTGTCGTTGTCTGTCTAACGCACACTATGTACATACGTCTCTCTTCTTTACGTGCACACACATATATACAGCTCTCTCTGTGTATATGTAAGCAGTGATGTCGACTATGTATATTTATATGTATATATATGTATGTGTGTGTGTGGTTTTGAAAGCAAAGCAAAACAAGAGCAAATATTGTATATTCACTGCGTTTACAAAGTCTATTATGCAAAAATTTATTAAATAAATTATGAAATCGCGTTACACACAAAATAGAGTATATACATTTATTTATGTATGTAATAGTTAAAACAAACATACAAATGAATTTCGTCTACATGTGTATTTGTGTGTACTTGAAATAGTTTCGAAAACGAACGTCAGATAAACAAAATAAATTGCATAAATATTACATTTGACTTTCTATACATGCAGACACACACACACACAATGACAAAATGTGTGTGTTTGTTTTGCGCCTCAGCGTTAACGAAACAAAGTTAAAAAGAGAAGGAGAGAAAAAAATAATAATATCAACAACGACCACAACTAGAAACTTACCACTTGACGCTGCTGCTGCTGCTGTTGTTGTTGTTGTTGTTGTTACGACGACGTCAAGAAACAGTTGAGAATTGGTTGTTTTTTGGTAGGCAGCAGCAGCAACAACAACCGACTGGTTTAACTCGTTCCTCTTCCACTCGTTCCACAGCTTTGACTTAGCCTATTATTATTACTGCTGCGCTGTTGTTGCTGTTGTTATTGCTGCTGAGAGAGCACAAAAACAACAACACAAACAAAAATCATATGTTTTCAGCTGTTGTCGTGTTAGCGTCCTCTGCTGCAGATTTTTCTTCTGTTGCTGCTGCTCTCTTATTTTTTTATGTTGTTGCTGTGTTTGTTATGTGTGCTGTTTTTCTTCTTATTCCTCTTTTTCTCGTTATTGTTGTTGTTGCATTCGGCAGCAGCAGCAACAGTAATTTCGAGTTGTTTTTATCTTTTGGCTGGCAACAAACAAACTGCGTCTTGCGTTTTTTTTCCGTCGTTTTTTTTTTTTGTTGGCTGCGTCAATAATGACACGCCCACCGCCCAAATCGTTCGCTGTCGACTGTTGACGCCCACGCACTCACACACACGCACAGGGACGCGCTGCTGCAAACACAAAGTCGAGCTTAGAAACAAACTTTCAAGTGCAAAGCTTCCGCACCTCGCACCCCGCTCGCGATTGTTTGAATTGTGTCAAAAAAAAAACACAAAAAAAAAATCAACGAACGAACGAAAAGAGCGCACACTGTTCTCTCCTTTGTTGCTGCTGCTGCCTCGCTCGCTCTCCCACGCACACACACACGCTCGCACTCACACAGCAGTGAGAGAGAGGCAGGCTGCGACGTCTGCGTCGTACGTTCTTTTTCTTTGCTTTGCTCTGCCTCAGCTGCTGATGATGTTGTTGTTTTTGCTGTTGCTGCTGCTGGTGGTGGTGTTGTTGTTGCTGCTGCTGCTGCTTCTTCTTGCTAGCACACAAATTAACTGCGACATTAAATTAAATCTCTGCTTTGCTGTTGCGTTTTGTTTTTATTTTGCGCTTGTTTTTACTCTTTTCTTCTTTTTCCATCCAAGTCTTTGAGCTGTTGTTGTTGTCGTCGTTGTTATTGCTGCTGCTGCTGCCTATTGCGTTTATTAATCGATTTCACTTTTCTTCTCAGTTTCTTCTTCTATAATATTTGCTTGCTGCTCCAACACAAAACAACAAACAAACGAAACCAAAAAAAAAACAAATAAGCCTTCGAACAATCACAAATATTGCTATTTTATTTGCTTGGCCTTTTTAATTATTTTTTTTTTGCTTTGCAACCTTTCGTCGTATTGTTTTATTTTGTAATATATTTTGCACTGTACACAAAAATTGATTCTGTTGTGTGTTGTTGTTTGTGGCGCTGTCGTCGTGTTGCTGCTGTTGCTGCTATTTATTTTGCTCAAAACTAGAGATGGAGAAATATCGATGGCGAAAATCGATGCATCGATGGTTTTCACATTTTTGTAAAACATCGATTAATTTTTTCTTGGACATCATCGATGGTTTTTAGAAGCCAAATAATAAAAATATGATAATATAATTATTATTAAGGCATTTATTAATTTAAATAAATTCAGAATTTTTGTTTCTTAACAAATGGGCTTATTTCAGGCTGTTACCAGTTGTCGTAGTGTGACCACAACATGCGCGTAAACAATATTTTTGCGTCAATGGGAATGGCAAAATGACGGATTGCTATGTATCGCAAGCTGGTCACACTTCAATGCACATAGTTTTCGTAACGCGAATGAAAAAGCGCGTCGTTTTACGCTGTGTTCGGTTTTTAAAAATATAGTGCTATAGCTTAAATTATTTCAAGTGCCCCATTCAAGCTTTCACTTCCCGGTAATCTAATTTTCGTATTGAAAAAAGTTTTTTCGGTTTAATGTAAGATTGAAAAATCGACGAGTAACGGCATTTTTTCATACAAATTGCGGTCGAGCAAATGCTGGGGAGCAGCTAAAAGCTAATAAAATGCAACAACACTAATGGTATGCACCTTTTAAATTTCTATTACTCGCTGATCAGAATATCATTGAAAATATATGAAGTTTCGGTTAAATATATGATTGAAAAATCTTCGATACATGTACAACGGTACATTTATTTTCATAAAAATGGCGGGCAAGGAAAAAATGATAAAGCTCAAAAATACCAAAAACACCTATTATACTTTTCGGTATTTTTATACCAAAAAATGTATTGCATTTAGTTTACTGTCTCGCTATGGCGGGATTTATTTAAAATTTAAATGTTAAGTAAATAATTTGCAGTTGAACTGTCATTATATCAAACTTGTTCCACTTAATAATTGTGTATTTATTAGAGGCTTATTTTAATAGGTTGTGCACGTTAAATAGTAAACGCAAAATGAGTCTTTTTTAAAGTACTGTTAACACAGTAATGAGACGCAATATGAGCCTCTTAACAGCTGTTTTGGTACTTCATTATAGAAGTTTGTTTATAATTTGCCCCTTGATGCAATGTTAAGTAATCGTTATCGATATTTCCAGCTGAGAACATTTTAAAGTGCTGTAAAAGCTGCAATTCAGTGTTGCAAAGTGCAGTGTTTAATTCGAATGTAAAGTGGTCCGCAATTAAATAAAAACACGCATTGTTTCGACAGAAATAAGAGTACTTCATTTTGTAAATATTGTAAGGAGTAAATATAAACAAAATTTCAAATAATATATTCATTTTAAACTTATTATTTATTGAAAGTAAGCTTCAATGTAAATTACATCAATATTTGCAAGTATAATGTCGCAAGTAAATAGGTTTTGAAAACTGTTATACGAGCGCCAGGATTGGGCAGCACTGTCGAAGGACTGGCAACAACAACAACATCATGACTCTCACCTGCGCGTAACGCAAATCCCCGCTCAGAGAGCACTCAACTGTTAGTTAACACTAACAGTGGCTAACAGATGTAGTTATCCTTTAACAGCTGTTAGTTAATATGCTCTCACTTACAGTAGCGTCCTTTCGATTTTTTCCACTGCAATAATTTGAAAATTTAAAATATTACCTTTACTATTTACAATGAAAATAGGAAAATAGTACAATAACGTTACATTAATTTGATGCTAGTGAAAAAATATTGGTCAAAAGGTGAACAATTTGACTGGCGAAGTTAACTACACGTATGCGTTCCACTGTGCGCTGCCTGTTAAACGAGAACATGGCCGATAAACAGGCATTTCTGATTGGGATTGTTGTCCATGCCGTGCTGCTTGCTCATTGCCAGTTTGACGGCGTAAGAGTTAACGTCAGTAGGCAGCAAGACGTAAACGAAAATGGTTGTGTTTTTGTTGTTACGTGAACGTTGATTTATTTATGCATCGTTTTTTTGCGATTTTTTTTTTGGTGATGTGCGTGTTACTCGGTAACAACAATTGAAATCATACATAATAATGATGAGTGCTAAGTGGCCGGTATATTGCAAATATTGCTAAAGATAATTTAAAAAAAAATATACAACTGCAGCAACAACAACACCAACTGCAGCAACGTTAACATCAAAACACAACGTAAATATATTTTTTGTCGGCTTTTTGTTGTAATTGTTTTGTGTTTCCCTTCATTTTTTTTTTGTTGAGTGTGTGCTTCATACCAATAATTTGTTGTATCATTGTTGTTATTATTTTTGCTTTGCAATTCCAATAATGAATAGTGTAGTTTTTTTTTTGGGCAATGCCAATTAGTGCTTGCGTGTGTGTGTGTGTGTGTGGTCTTATAAGAATGAAAAATATAACAAAGCGCTGCAAAATAACATGATAAAAAAAAAGAAGCGAACCAAACGAAACGTAACTAGAAGAAGCAGAAAAGCCGCAACGCTGACGTTGACATCCACAGAGAGCGCGCGTCAGCGAGAGAGCAACTGCGAGAGCGACTATGTGTGTTTGTGTGTGCGTGAGAGAGAGTGTACGTGTGTGGTAGAACGTGGTAGCAACCTAATAAGAATAAGTTAACAAACTGACGACGTGTGTTCAGGTTCAACGTGTGCGCGCTTGTCGGTGTGTTTGTTTGTGTGTGTGTGTTTTACTAAGTGGGGGCGGGGTGGCGTGTACTGGAGCAGGACGCTCTCTTTCTATGGCTCTCACTCACGCGCGCTCTCTCACTGACATTCATTGATTTTTCCACTTTGTCATCGTGGCCCAGGGATCGTTGTTGATGGCAAAGCATGGCTGGGGGCGGAAGTGCAAGAGAGTGAGAGAGTGCGACAGAGAGAGAGAGATGGGGATGGGGATGGAGAAGAGGAGCAAGCCAAGGTGAAATGTGTGGAATGAGAGAGAGAGAGGAGAGAGAGCGCGCGTGAAACGAAAAGGAAAACAAAGGAAAAACTTCACAAGCATGTGTGTGCATGTGTGTGTGTGTGTGTGTTTGTCTGTTTGTGCAGTTGGAGGTTATGTTAGGCCAAAGTGTAAATAACTTGGCCCGTAACAAGAATGTGAGCGCAATTTGTTGCTGCCGTCGCTGCTTGCGCAATTCGCTTAAAACTATAATTTTGCCTCTTGTTGTTGTCGTTGTTGTTAATTTTATTTTGGAATCGAGAAAAAAAAGCGTCAGCAGCCAAAGCAACCACCCGAAACTCAAAATTGAACAAGCGCCGCTTTTGGCCACCACCAACAACAAAAACAACGGCAACAACCAAAACGAAGCAGCCCGAAAAAAAAACGCGAGTACACTCGACTACAAGATACCCGCTAGACAATTTGATCAAGGCTAGAAATAAAGTTTTATTTAGGAATGATATGCGACGATTTATTGTCCTATGTTTTATATCTTTATTAAAGTTTTCGACAAAAAATACATTTTTCTGATTACAAAATCGAAAGAAAACTGAATCATGTAAAAGTTTATTAGCATTAATATTGAATTTAATCAAATACTACTTAAAATGAATCATTGGGAAAACATAATTTAACTTTTTTTTGTGATTACGAAATCTGCAATACAGAAATAATATATGAAATTTAATTTATATTCTGAAAATAATTTAAAAATACGTTGACTGTGAACAGTTTGAGTATTTTCAAATCTAAATACACAAATAATATAAAAAATGTTATATATTTTAAAGAACCGTAGACCGTCAACATTTTGTCAAGTTTTTAACAGGTTTCATCATAATACCCTTCCACCCTTTTTGGCTAGCGGGTATAAACAGAGAGCGCAGCAATTGAGAGCGCGACTAAGCGAACAAGAGAGGATGAAAGAGAGCGGAAGGCAGAGCTAGAGAGAGCACGACTGCATACCCAATGCCAAAGTTTGTTGGTAACAACAATTCACATTTCAAAATTGAATATAATATGACATATCTTGTGCGCCATAGAAACGATATTAGTTAATGCACAAGCTCTAATTGTTAACAAATAGCATGTGTACAAAATGTATACTATATTTATGACATTTCGCTCTCTCGTTCTCTTTCAATGGGTTGCTATGTTAGAAGATTAACACTTTTAGATAACATCATTCATCATATGTAGTGTGATAGCAGGTGGAGCTGTTTTTTATTGTTGTTGTAGTTGCTCCGCTCCCTCGCTCTCAACGCTTAAAGCGAGCGATCGTTTTCCAATTAGACAAGTTGCATTTGCTCCAATGGGGCACGCAAAGTCAACCTTTATTTTTATGTTATTCGCCTCTCGCGTAAGCTGCTCTCTCTCTCTGTTTCTGTCTCTCTCTTGCTCTCGCTGTCGTTCGTTTGCGCTTTGCTCATTCCACTGCACAGTTTATCACACGCACGCACACACACACACACACATGCAAACGTAGACACAGTGCAAATCAGAAAACCGGCCGCTTACGTGTCGTACGTAAGCGTAAGCGCACTTCATTTTACGTAGCGTGCTGCGATAATTACGTTTGATAGCGCGCTCGTTTACTTCGTCAACATTTGAACATTCGAACGTCATTGTCGCTGTCGTTGTTGTTAAATGTGCCACGCCGGTTTTTCGACATCGATATCGCAACTACTTCCAACTTTAGGTGTAAATTTTCAAAAACGATTTCTTGTGTTTGCGACAAACAGAGAATAATGCAAGAGTAAATTGAACTGCAGTCAAGTGTATTACATATGATGAAACATTTCAAGATGGCGCCTAAAGTGTCGTTAAACTGTGCTACGCGATCGTCGCCTTAGCAGTAGTACAGTCTTTGACAGTTATAATTGTCTTGTCTCTTATTTTTACTGATCGGTAATTATGACGAGATATTAGTTGATAACAATTTCGCATTTGGAATTTTAATGCTCAACTTGGTATTATTTGTCGATTTTAGTTTTGTTGAATAGTATATTGCTGTGGCACAGTTATCGACAGTGCGTGACGAATTACCTCCATGCATAAGTTAATTTCTTTTAATATGCCAAGGCACAATAACAATTGCATGACTCAAGAAACCCTCACTCAAGGGCTAAGCATTAAAGTAAATATGAAAAAATAAAAAAAGAAAAAAAAAACGTGGAGGCGACTGCGGGTAAATGGAAGCGAAAGAATGGGGAGAGGAAAGAGAGAAAGCGTAGACTAACGTTTTATCTGGATGCAATAGAGGTCTATAAAAAGTTCCCAAGTTCTTGATAAACACGCTATAAATTCTAAAGAAATTATATGGTATATTTACATTATTCTATTGGTTTAGCTCTCATTTTAATAACTTTGTTCTCCAATCTATATAAAAAATGGAATATTTTTATTATTCTGTTGGTTCAGCTTTTATTTTAAGAACTTTGGAATATTTACATTATTAAATTTGTTCAGCTCTCATTTTAATAGCTTTATTTACCGATTGACAATTCAAGTTAATGCAAAAACAGAATTTAAATCTTTGACATTTTTATTTCTTTGATTATCATAAAAAGGGAATAAAATATAACAATTTTGTGCTTATTTCTTTTATAACTATTATGTTTATTCATCGGAAATCTTAAATCTTGAGAATTTTTCGTGCAGCTGGATTTTTCATAGCTCGTTTTGTTTTTCATTCATTTTTCCGAGAGTTCTTTTATATATTTCCTTCCTTCCTTCGTAACCAGAAATGTTGGAAGCATTAAATCCAGTACAAACTGCTTTGAAAGCCGGCTTTAATTGCTTTTCACTTTTTTTTTGCAAGCTTTAAAGTCAAGGAAAAGTCCTCAACTTGAAATATATATCGTTAAGTCGCATCGGAAACTTTTTAATGCTTATTATGAGGGCTGAGAGTGATTTAACTTGACAGCTGACCAGTTGCAAAGTTTACTTTCTAAATGAATTAATCTTTTGCTAACAGTTTAATTTAAGAAAAATATAAAGATAAGACACTTGAAAATGGAATATTTGGTGACGTTTTCCTAAAATTGAATTGAGTGTCGTCTAAGCCGGGTGATTAAATCATTTTATTCGGCTCAATAAATCGAAATGACTTTTATTTGAAAGACTGGGAAGAGTAGAAAAGGGTTTTATTCATTTGAATTTCAGTTTTACATTTGCTGTAAATAGTTTCAATTTTATACAGTTATTTAAATAATGCTCGTAAAATATTTGGTGTGTGTGTTTGTTTTTGGACTTCCATTTGAGCTGCACAACAATTCAAACCAAAGCAAACAATTACTAATGAAAATAGATGGAAAATTTTTTGTCGTTTTCATGCATTTTACACACACATTTTGTATATGAAATATTTGTACCTGCTTTTCATTTTTATTTGTCATCAAACATTTTTCATATTTTATAGTTGATTTTATTATTAAAAAACTATAATCTCGTTTTGAATTTGTAAATGAAACAAAAATAGGAAAATTTGATGGTTATCAGGCAATATTTATTCATAATTCATATTTAAAAAAAAAAAAACAAAAAATAGGAAAATTTGATGGTTATCAGAGAATATTTATTCATACTTCAAATTTTAAATATTTGAATTTATAAATGAAATAAATATAGGAAAATTTGATGGGTATTAAATAATAATAATTCATACTTTATATTTTAAATATTTGAATAACAGCTTAAACATTTTAAATATTTGTTGAATAAAAGTGTGCTCTGAAAACATTTAAGAAATATTTAAAAAGAAATATAAATAAATATTGTAAATTACACATTTTGTGTTTATTTTTTGATATCTGAAAATATTTATTCCTACTTCAAATTTTAAATATTTGAATTTACAAATAAAAAAACTTCATATTTGAAATATTCATATTCAAACTTTATATTTTAAATATTTGATTAATAGTTAAAACTCTTTAAATATTTGATGATAACTCTAAATAAAAGTGTGCTTTAAGAAATATTTAAATCGAAATATAAATAGATATTTTTAATAATACATTTTGTGTTTATTTGTGCTTATCTAAACATTTTTGTTCCTATTTTATATTTTAAATACTTGATTAATAGCTTAAATTCTATAAAATAAAAACAGTTTTACTTATTTGTATTAATAAATATATATTTAAGTTTCAATGCATCTGGTTTTTAATTAATTTTTGCATTTTAACTCATGAGCCAATTCTCTTTTTCTCTTTCTCTTTTTGAATGCCAACAAAAAAACCCCATCCAATATCCGAAAAACAAAAACTTGAATAAATAATTATAACAACAAAATTGTAAAGTGTGCAAAATAAAAAAAAAGAAGAATATAATTGAAAAAGTTAAACAACAAAAGGCAAATGAATGTGAGAAGAATCGTTAACAACAACAAAGTTGCTCAATTTGAGCTTTTGAGCAATAACAACAACAACTTCAACAACAACAACTTCGACAACAACAACAACAACAACAGCAGCAGCAACAACAACAACATGCAACACAACAACAACACAAGTGAAATTTCGAGGCTAAGGCCTGAAAAAAAGTGCAACAAAAATTAAAAATTTAAAAAAAATTACAAAAATAAAAAAAAATACAAAATCCTACCAAAAAAAAAAAATAAATAAAGTTACAAATTCAATTCGATAAATAATAATAATTTTTTTGTTAATACCCCAGTTGGTCCTGGCAAGAAATCAAATCAATCTTTTATTGTTTAATATATATATATCCAGAAATATATAAATATATATATATATATATATCTATATCTATGTATGTATGTGCTCATGCATCTCTGTGTGTGTGATTATGTGTGTGTGTGTGTTTATTTCCCCAATGTGCATTCCATCCATTAATCTAAACATAACTCGATAATTCGATAAACAACAATTACGACAAATAACTAATTCATTGCTATTTGTTTATGTGCAATTGCAAAACGATAATACAACAACAACCATAAAAATTAAAACGACAACAAACAACAATCAATACAAAATACGACAAAAATAACTAAAACAACAATCGATAACACAAAACCGATAATCAATCCAACAAAAATGGCGGACATCATGCGTCCGCCGTTTAGTGAAATTAAGCGGCCCGACGAAATTGTCAGAATGACAACCGCCGATAATTTGAAATTTGCCGTCCTCATCGGCCTCATCGAGGTGGGCCAGGTGACCAATCGGGAGGTGGTCAACACAGTTCTACACTTGGTAAGTGCCCCAACACACATTTATCGATAACAGTATCAACTTGAAATTTATTCAGTAAAAAGTTATTTATAGGCTGAAAGCTTCTTCTTTGCTTTATGAGAAGGTTAAACTATGTTTATCGGTATAACTAGAAAGTAAATCATAATTGATAGCTTTATCGATAGTATACAACCAAAATACGAAGCGATAGCAATGTGACTTCAATTATAGAAGAATGGTAAATAATTTATTAGATTGTATGCCTCATAGAGTTAAATTTGACAGGCTGAAAAGTTCTTATTCGCTTTATGAGAAGGTAAAGCGTTGTTTATCGATAGTAAAACTATTAATATCTCATTTTTATAAAGAGAGTTATACTATCAATAGAGCTGACTTCATATTATTTAATCAAATATGATCTAAGGTAATATAAATCAAATATGAGTATTAGTTTTGTCCTCAGCACTTTCCATTTATCAAGATAATCATTTTTGATAGTTTTATCGATAGTATACAACCATAATATTCATAGATATTAATGTGATTTTAAGTGAAGACATATCGTAAATAATTTCTCTGATTGTTTGCATCTTCGAATTGAATTCGACAGTTTGAAATGTTCTTATTAGCTTAATAAAAAGGACAAACGATGTTTATCGATAGTATAACGATTAATAACATGCAGCCATTTTAAACGTGAGAGTTTTGCTTTTGACCTAATCTTATTTATTTATTTATAATCTTAGAGAATGCAAAAGAGCAAATGACGTTAGATGATAAGAATTTAATCAAATATGAGTTAGTTAGTTTTGACTTATAAACACTTTCACCACCCGAGCAAAGCTCATTTATCTTGCGCGACACAAAGAAACTGTTTTAAATGAGTTTACAGTTTGGCTAAAATTTATCTTGGGCGACAACTTAAGAGATTAACTTAAATAAGCACAGCTGAAGCTGCACTTGATTAATCGCCGCTTTAATCCTTTTCAATGTCATGTCAAAGACATGAAAGAAAGTCCCCTAACAAAAAAAAAACCCGATATCAATATTAACTAACGATTTAAATGTGAGCAATAGATGGCGCCAGCATATGCAAAATCTTTTACTTTAGTCGGCGCAATTTTCATTAAACATCGCTGACAAAATGGCGTCTAAATAAGTTGATGATGGTGGGGAAGGGGGGGTGGGGTTAGAATGCCAGCACAGCGGACGAAAAGAGGAATGAGAGGAAGAGGGGGAAACGGAGAAGAGAGGGAAACGGATGTGAGTGCGAGTGAGACGTCGCTTTCATTAGCACAAAATTAACATTTCGCTGGAAGCCGCAGAGCGAAACATTTGCGACGGGGGCGACGGGGGCGAAAGCACCTAGCAAAAAAATCACTGTGTGTGTGTGTGTGTGTGTGCCAGGGCTGTGATTAGATCAAAGGGCAGCAACTGCCGCCTCCTTGGCACAACTTTTGGCTGGCAGACAATATGCCTGCATACATATTGTATTATTACACGACATTATTATTAGAGAAGATTTTCAAATTTACATTTTTGGCGGGCTAAGCTTTAGAGTGTGTGGGTGTGTGTGTGTGTGTGTTGAAGGTGCTTAATGAAAACACGACACCGTCGCTCATCATTATGACTCGAGATGTTGAGATTTTCTCAACGAAAAAAAAAAAAAACGAAAGCAATGGCAGAAGGAAGAAGCAAAAAACCGAAGACGAACTGACTTGAGGGGGAAACGGGGAGCAACAGCTTGACAGGTGTGTGTGTGTGTGCAAGAAATTGAAAAGAAATTGAATTGAAGTTCGTCGTCTTCTTCGTCATCATTGTCGCTGTCGTCGTTTTTTGCTCCTCAGTGATAAGATAAGCAACTAGCTAGAGCGAGAGCAAGTGAGTTGGCAACGAAGAGAAAGAGAGCGATATAAAATATGTTTGCTAGATACTCAGACAGGTGGAATACACACACACACACACACACACACACACTAACACACATATTGCTGTTCATTTTTATACGCTTATTTTCGCCTGATTATACGACAAATCTGATAAGCGCGAATAGAAAATAAAAAAAAAACCAACACACACTCACACACACAAAATACAATAATAAAATTATCGAATAAAAAAGAATGTGCGTGGCGTTTTTTGGGGTTGACGTGTTCCAACCACGACGAGAAAAAACGATATAATTCTTAAGCAAGTGAATAAAATGCACAACGTGACTTTAAACTGCCCTAGAAAGGCAATAAATTGAAAAAAACACTTTTAAAGATTTCTTTAAAACCTGAGAAATCTCCCGACTGTTTGCAAATTTAACATACGCGAGGTTTCATAGGGTATTTGGACAACTGTATACAAAATTTCAACTACGTAGTTCTTGTAACTCTAGAGATTGTGGCGTTTGAACATTGTAAATACCCCCTGTATAGTTAGTTTTCTCCGTTTTTGGGGTAAACTATTCCAAACATGGAAAATAAGATATAATTTTTAAGCTAGTAAATAAAATATTCTTTAAAAGGCAATTTATTAATAAAAATCTCTTTAGATAATTTCTCTAAAACTCGAGAAATCTGCTGACTATTTAAAGACTTTTCATACGTGAGTTTTCCTAGGGTATTTGTATACAAAATTTTAGCTGCGTAGCTACTGTAACTCAAGAGATTGCAGCGTTTGAACATTGTAAATACCCCCCGTATAGGAAGTTTTCTTGTTTTTTTGGGGTTGACTGTTCAAACAACGAAAAAAAGATATAATTTTTAAGCAATAAACTTTAAATTGCCAAAATAAGGCAATTTATTAATAAAAATCACTTTCAATAATTTCTCTAAAACTCGAGAAATCTGCAGACTATTTAAAAACCTTTCATACGTGAGTTTTCCTAGGGTATTTGGACAGCTGTAAACAAAATTTCAGCTGCGTAGCTCTTGTAACTCCAGAGATTGCAGCGTTTGAACATTGTAAATACCCCCCGTATAGGGAACTTACGCTGTTTGTCATGCCCGCTTGCTTACAGCGATAGCACAAATCATTTTAGTCGCAGCGTTATCATTGTAGGTCTATGGGTCTCTAGGTTTTCCATAGAATTTAAGCAAGTGATACTTTATATTCTCTATGCACGTTTTTGTTTTTTCTGTTGTGATACAATTTAATGGATGGTCGCCGGTTTTATTCTTGTTGTTGCTGTTGTTGTTGTTTGTACTGATAGCGATATGATTAATGATCTAGGCAGACATTATTTGCTTTTCTTTGATAATTTGCTCGAGTTCTCTCTCGGAAATTATGCATACAATTTTCTTGGTCTAGTCAACTTTCTGTTGACTTGCTTTTTTCATCTCTCGTTTACTAGCTTCCATTACTTTTCTCCGTTTTCTTCCGCCATTTGCATGTTTTTTCATGCGTTTTCAGTTTTCTTTTTTTCTGCTTCTTCTGCTTCTTCTGCTGATTGATTCATAGCTCAACAGCTTGGCTTGTCTTGCCTCGGCCAACATTACTCAACGAAGTCCGTTTCCCCCCTTCATTTATGCAAAAGGCGTGTACACCTCTTTACTCTCCTGTGTGTGTGGTGGGGAGAGGGGAAAGGGAAGGGGAAGGGGGAGAGGAAAGAGGGAGATGGCAACTGGCAACTTCAGTTGTGGACGACGCTTAATCGGTCATTGGGCCTTGTTATACAGCTCAATTATGGTCATTTGCCATGTGGCGCATGTGGTACTCTCGGCCCATTTAGTATTGAGCCACCCTTAACCTACACACACACACACACTACAATCTCTCCATCTCTCTCACACTCGCTCTCGTTCTGTCTCTCTCGCACAAAGCCGTGTCACGTGCAAAGAGGCAAAGCCTTTAATCGATTTGCCTTTCGTCTTTCGTCGTTAGCTAAAAATGTATGTTTGCTACTAAAAATAAACGCTTAATGCAAATCGACAGCAACAAACATGCACAAACACACACACACACACACACACACAAATACACACACAAGCAAAAACAACAACAACACGTTGAGCAACAAATTTAACGATTTGAAAACCGATTGCAAAATGAAGTCAACAACAAAGAGGCTGAGCCCAAAAATTTTCAATTTGTTTGCCGTCTGCCTTCGCTCTCTCTTTCTCTCTCTGTCTTTCACTCTGTGTTTACATTTGCCATTACAACACAAACAAATCAACAAACAAAATGTACAAACAAACAAACAAACACACACACACAGACACAAACAGGATGCAAAACGATTGCAATCTATATAGACTTATGCATACATATATACACTCGTATACTCGTATAATTTTAATAACTTTACATTAAAATTGAGCGACAACCCTTAAAGCGGCAACCCTTTTATGACTGCTCCTTCTTTTCCGCCCCCCCTGCCTTCAGTGTCTCCTTAAATGCTATTGTCGTATCATTTCATATAATACATGTGCGTATTTATCTTGACATTGTTTTGTCATATCCATAACTCTGGAAAAGATTTTCCAACGTATTTATCAAGACAAACCAAACGCAACATTTCGAGACCCTGTAATCAACAGCTGTAGCGAGTGTGCTGAGTGTGTGGCATTGTAGGTAACGTGGCATAGAAAGATAATTTAAAATTTAAAAGCTTAAACTTTTTGTGAGAGAGAAAGAAGTTCAGCAAATAAAAATGATGGCCGAAGCAAAAGAGCTTGAATGAGAGAAGATTTAGTATAGTTTCGATAAAAAATCACACAATCTGAAGATATAATATTGATGTATGAAAAAGAACTTAAATGGTAGAAGAAATAATATAATTTAGTTAAACTTATCCAACACTTTGAGACCCTGTAATCAACAGCAGCAGCGAGTGTGCTAAGTCTATGGCATTGAGTTGAACGATTTGCTTAAAGAAGTTCTTCAAATAGTAAAGCATGTCAATAACACAATGGAAATCGTCTTGGTAAAGCACGGAAGGCTGAAGAAAAAGAGCTTAAATGAGGAAAGAATTACTTTAATTTTGTTGAAAACGAACAATTTGAAGATAAAATAAGAATCTACAAAAAATAGCTTAAATGAGATAAGTAATAGTGTAATTTATATGAAAACAGACAATTTCAAGATATTATTACATATTGCTGATGTAAAATTAAAAGCTAAACATATGCAAAATTTGTGAACAGAACATAAAGGTAAATCAAAGTTTAATCTAGTGCATTTGACGATTTGCTTCAAAAAGTTCTAAATAAGTGTATTAAAATAGCGTTGGTAAAGTACGGAAGGCTGAGCATTTGAATCATGAACCTTCTCTCTAAGAATGCATTAAAAGAATGATTCGCAACACCTCAACTAACTGAGATATAAACGAAAACACTTAAAGTTAGTTAGAAATTGAAATAAATGTAAAAAACTCAATGGAAATCGTGTTGGTAAAGTACGGAAGGCTGAAGCAAAAGAGCTTAAAAGAATGAAGAATCTACGTAAAATTTTGTAACCTAAATCTAGTATTTTCGGTTTTATTTTGAGAATTTGACATTGTTCAGGCTGCGTTTTAAGAATTTTTTTTAAGGTGGTTTTATTTTAACAAGACAATGTTCTTGCTTTTTAAGAACTCATCTTTTTTTCAGTATAGTCACATAGTTATTTCAATTATTTATGGAGTTGATTTGAATATTTAGTAAGTAAAATAGTGTTGGAAACTATTCTGTACTTAAAAATAAAACTATTTCGCCCGCAAATAATTTGCAAGGCAACAAGAGTGCCACAATTTGTTCGAAAAGTTTAAGTAATCAATTTACTACAGCTTAAAATAGCATTTCAGCTAAGTGAGTGTAAGGGTAGTGTTGTAAAACACAAACAGAAAACATTTTGCGCTCAAGTTGAAGTGACCTCTGCTGACCTTAGATTGCCACCTGACCAAAAAGCGAAAGCGACGATGACTGATGATTAATGAGAAGTGCTTCAAATGCGCTGCCCTTTTTTTTTTGCTGTCTCTCTGACGTCAGCTAAATTTGTGGGGTTACAGGGTATGCAAAAGTCGCAAACACATATTAAAGCAGCAAATAATGTGACCAGACTTGATGTGAAGCAGCTTATTAACGGTTTGTTTTGTTGCTCTTCCCCCACGTCTCTGAAGTGAGCGAGCCGTGACACAGAGAGCGACCTCTAACCTCCAACCCGGCAAGAATACGTAACCTGCGTAACCCTCGTCGCACCTCCCCAACCCCGGTCGACGGCAGCTGGTTGAGTTCTCTTTGAAGAGGCAGCTGGAACAGAATGCAAACATATTTAGCTACTTTTACTTAATTTAATTAACGTGCCTTGCCACGCAACCTCACCAAACGAAATGTCTAATGTTCTTCGTATTTCAACTTGACGTCGCAGTCGCAGTCGCTGTCGGCGTCGCAGTCGCTGTTGACGTCGCTTTTAGTCTGTCAGCTGTTCCGAGTGCCAAAAGGAAACAATAAAAATGGGCCTTATTGTTGGCATCCTGGGTGGAGAGAAAGAGAGACAGAGACAGAAAAGAGAGTGAGAGACTGAGACAGAGACAGAGGCCGAAGTGGAGGTGGGGGGGCCAAAAAACTTGGCCACAAAGCAACCAAATGCCAAAGTCACAAGTGAAGAAACTCGCACAAAAGAAAAGGCGAGGGGGCAAAAAGTGAAATGATAAGAGCATACAACAAAAAAAAACAACAAAATTTGGCACAAAAAGGAATCAAACACACAATCGTAGACAACAAAGCGGACAGCTCAAAAAACAACAACAACAACAAGAGCAAGAAAATAAGGAAAATAGGCGCATCAACTTGTAATGCAGCTGGGAAAATTTCGCTGGGAAAACGCGGCAGCTTTTCTTGAATATTCTTTCATTCTGTTTTGTTATGTTTCTTGTTCTTGTTTTTTTGGCAAAACGAGGAAAAAATGACAAAAAGAAATGACATTAATACAAAAACAAACACAAGCTCAACAGCGTTTGTGTGTTTGGTTCTTTTGGCACAAAACCCTAAATGGAAAATAAAGCAACAACGTTGAAGGAGAAGAGCGACGCCAGGATATTGGCGTCAGCATGTCCCGTCATGTTTCGTCTTGTCGTGTCCTGTCTCGTTTGGCTTTTGCTATGCTTTGCCATGCCAAAGCATGGAACGGAATGGAATGGAATGAAATGGAACAAAATCGAATTGGTTGCGGCTGCCTTCGCGCACTTTCGCCGCTGGCAAAGCAGCCATAACAACAACAACAACAAACAGACAGAGACATCTACAGACATTTACAGTGGCTGCTACTAACGCACAGTGGGGCGAGGGTTAATGAAAACACAAAGATATTTTAATGAATTGTGCTATGAATTCACAAAGTGAAAAACCTATTTAAGTGATGATAGCTACTTTTATGATTTAAGATTCTTGTGATTTATAAAAAATTGCTTTACAAAATCGAAAATGCATTATTCGATTGTAACGCATAACTCGTAAAGCTTAGAGTCTAACTAGTATCTGCTATTGCACAGTGGTTGAAATGCAATGCAAAATATCGTTGACTATCTGTTTACGTCCTTCTGCTTAAAATAAACGATATCTTTTAAAGTTTTGTTTCGTCGCTCGTGATAGAATGAGAAAACGAAGAAGAGCGTTATATAGTATGAAGATAATAGCATATGGAGTAATGCACAAAATATGACATTTTTGACTGCGTTTGCATATTCAGTTTTCACGTAACGGTAATTAAAGCGCACACGCTTGAATTTTAGCTAGACTATAGTTGTTTTTATTAAAACTATTTCTATGTGCAGAAGTTAAAAGATAATATATTAAACGAAATAAAGAATAAATAGTTCGAGGATCATTGCTTAATATATAAAATATTCAAAAGTATATCAAATACAAAAATAAATTTACCAACATTTATTGAGTAAAAACTTTAAACTTATAGAAACTAAAAGATTATGAGTTAACAAATGGTATAAAAGATTAATAGTTCAAGATGAAGAGATAAAGAAATAAGATATACCAAATTTGTTGAGTTAAAACTTAAAGTCGGTTTTTTTTTAAAGAATTCACAAGCTAAAAGATGCTATGAGTATTGATGAAGTATATAAAAGCTGGAAGATTGTAGATTGGAAAATAATAAAATAGTAGATAAAAGATTATAGTTTCATAAGTGAAATATATACCAACTTTATGCACGCTACTTACAATTTATATTTTATTAATTGGGGAACAATTTACTGTGAGAGTTTTGTTTGTATAGTTGAGGAAAATAAATTCACTGAGTTTAAACTAACAGTGGGATTTTAGTTTGTGGGAGAATTGATGAAGTATACCGAAGCTAAAAGACTATAGTTTGAAAAATAAGAAAATAATAACTCAAAAATCATAGGTGAAGAAGTAAATTAAATACCAAATCTATGCAAGTTACTTTAGTTTAATATTTTATTTATGAAGTGACAATTCACAAACGGGTTTTTGTTTATAGAAATACTGGTAATAACGAAGAGGTGTACAAAAAAAGTTGTAGACAAATTTTGGGCGCATGCAAATTGCTTTGAGAGCACGGTGGGCACGTAGTAGATCGTGAAGCAAAACTCGAAATTCAGTTGAGCCTCGAGGGCGAATGCCAAGGGTGCGGTGTCATCAGCGGGGGTGGCACAAGCTGTAGCTGAAACTGAAGCAAAAGCAGAAGCAGAAGCTCAAGCAGAGGCAGTTGCTGTGGCTGTGGCGGTGGCGGTGGCAATGCTGGCGCCGTTAATAGGCAGAGCAGGGTAGCTGAAGCTATATGTGTGTGTGTGTGTGTGTGTGTGTGTGTGTGTTGTATGTTGCTTGGTGGTGGTGGCGATGCTTCTGATGGTGGTGCAGAGAAGGAGATGGAGCGTCAGGAAAGGGGAGGAGGCGGAGATGATGGTGCCGGTAAGGCTCAAAGCGAAGACACGACAACCGCAAGAGATTTAACGACCAATAAAGAACAGCGCAATGTTATTTAAGGACGCTGAAGGGATTCGCATGCGGGACACACACACACACACACACACACGCTAACGTCGACTGCGACTGCGACGTCGACTGCGACGTCAGTGGCGACTGACGCCGGACGCATTATGTGTAACCGGTAGCCATTTCAACGGCTGTTTGATTGCGTGGCCTCTGTGTGTGTGTGTGTGTGTGTGGTGGGGGATGATGGCTGAGTGAACGAAGGGTAGGGGTAAGGGGGTGTGCTGCAGGGGAGTAGTTGAACCGTAGGCGTGACACATTTATGGACATTGCCACGTTTTGTCGTTACGTGGCAAACAGATGAGCAACGTTTCTATTTCTTATTCCAGTTTTTATACTCTTCTCTTTTTGTTGCTGTTGTTGTTGTTTTGCGGCAACTTCATTAACATCATTATGCTTCACTTCACTCCCCTTTTGGATGCAAAAAATGCATTGAACTAATTTAAATTTTTATACGTTATTCACCCCTCCCCCAAAGAAGAAGGGAAAACTAAAATAAAATATAAATTTACGTTTAGTAATGAATCAACATCATCGACTAAAGGCGTGGCAAAAGCCACCTTAGTGGGGGTATTTTTTTTCCTTTTTTTTTTTTTTTTTTTTGATGGGTTCTTTGGGTGTTGGATTGCCCTTAATGGGAGCAGCTGTGCGGGGCGTGTAACGGCAAATTACGTTGACGACAAATGTCGAAGCAGCACAAACAACAAAAAAAAAAAAAAATATAAAGAGACGAAATAGGAAAAAACCAAAGAATGTTAAAGTGCAAAAAAACCAAAGGCAAGCAAAGAGAAAAACCAAGCACAGCAAGACTAACAGATACGCTGTAAAAGTCGAGAAGGAAAAGTGTTGAAGATAGTAGAAAGACAATGCTCATAATTCTGGTAATTAATCAGCAATCGTTATGAAATTTTCAGAATATGCACGTGAAATGTTAAACTAAAAAATTCTAAAGGCAATAACTAAAAGCTGACAAAATTGAAAACATGCTGAAGAATTAAAAAAAAAACAAGAATTAAAACAAGATTCTCAGAAGTCTAGGAATTAACTAGCAATCGTTATGAAATTTTTAGTATATTTGCATGAAATGTTAAACTATTCAAATGTAAAATCAGAAAATTAAATCTTGAAGAATGTGCAATACAGAAAGTTTTATAAAAATTAAAGAAATGTTGAAGAATTGAAAGAAAAATCGGAAATGAAACAAGATTCCCAGAGTTGCAGCAATTGTTGTGAAATTTTCAGAATATTAAATTGAAATGTTAAACTATTGAAATGTGAAAGCAGAAACTAAAGGCTGTAAAAAATGCACAATACAGAAAGTTTTATAAAAATTAAAAAAATGTTGAAGAATTGAAAGAAAAATCGGAAATGAAACAAGATTTTCAGAGTTCAAGCAATTGTTATGAAATTTTCAGAATATGCACTAGATATGTTAATCTCTAAGTTGGTAAAAGCCGAATGTAAATACTTCAAAAATGTGCACTAAAGTAAGTTTTCAAAAATGTTAAAAAGTTGAAGAACTGAAACTTGCAAACGCATTTCAACGAAAACGCGGTTAGACACTAAAGCACCAAATTACTGTAGATCTTAATGGACGGTTGTTCTTTGGCTTTTATGAGCTGTTACATGCTGTTGGCAGTAGTTAATGCTACCCTTTTGAGTAATTTTTAATGGTTCGAGGGTATAATAAAATGAAAATCAATAAAATTGAATTGAAGGCAAGAGCGCCAAACGTTTTTATGGCTGGCACTTGCTGCTGTAAGAAAAGGCAAAGGCAAGACAAAGAAGAAGAGAGGAGAGGGCGCTGTCAGCAGCGGGGAGTCGACTCAAAGAAGAAGATGGAGGTGGAAGGGTCGGGTCGACTGGTTGACAGTTGGACTGAAATCTGTTTTAATTCCAGCTGCTTGACGGCTTTTTATTTATTTATATATATACATATACAAAAATATATATATATAGAGAGAGAGATTTTATATACGACTGTGTATGTATTTATCTATATAGCAGCGTCAGTTTGTTGCTGTGACTTATTTATGTGGCAATAGGTCGTTGCAAGGGCTGCGTGGGTGCCACATTGAAGAGCAGCAAAGCAGAGCAGAGCAGAGCAGGCGTTGACAGGGGCGCCACAAAACGCCAAGGTCAATAGTGAAACAATTTTTGTTGCTGCTGCTGTTGTTGTTGTCATCGCCTTTGCCAAAGCATCTGGCCACAGTCTACCCTACTCTCACTATTCCCCTTTCATTCAAACCCTCTCTTTCACACACTTTCTCGCTGTCATGAGCTGGTTGTCTTCGTTACGCTGTGTGCGTTAATCCGCACGCCCTGCGATTGCCTTCGATACGCAAGGGTTGTCAACCCAGGAGTCCAGAAAGCACCCAAAAAAAAAAAAAAAAAACCGAAAAAAAAACCCTCCACCATTGTACTAGGTATTGGCAATTGGATACCCAATAACCGATACCCAATGTGCTATTGCTTTTGCCAACAGACAACTGTCATTTGGCGCCAAATATAAAACTGACTTCCTTTTTTGGCGCTCTGCTGAAAGCAGCAAAAACTTTGCTATTCTGTTGTGTTTAGCTTTAACTTCATGCGTTGCCGATGATTGGGTCAAATCAAGCCTACACTTTTCCTTCTAGCTTCTCTTCCTCCCAAAGTCTCTCGCAGTCGCAGCTGTCTATAAGCTGCTGATTATTCAGGCATGCAAACAGAATTCGTAATGCAAAATCCATTGGGTTCCATGAGTAGCATTTTATTTTTGGTTGAAAACAACCAACAAACAAACAAACAACCAAAATAAAAGCACACACTACACTGCTAAATGTTTGTATGTGTTTGTGTTGAATTTCAAAGAAAGAAGTAAACAGCTGTCATTAGCTAATTATCGATAACATTAAATCGCAGGCGTTACTATCGTTAAGTAGTTAACTATCGATAAAAGTTTAGTATTTCACTAGGGCCAACGATTTGTGTTTTGTTTAAGGTAAAAAGCTTGAAAATTGATAATTATTGTTTTGGCAATAGCAAGAATAATCGAAGCAATTACTATCGAAGCTATCGATAGCTTTGTATTGCATTGTTTCATTGAAAAAAAAGCGAAAAAATTAAAAAAAATGTTTAATTCACTTTTAGTTTAACAATCTTTATTCGAATATTCTTATAATGTAAAATGCATAAAATTAAATTTTCTTTTGGCAAGCATAAGAATAGTCTAAGGTCAACTATCGATAACAATCGATAACTTAGTGTTGTAATGTTTCAGCGAAAAGGGAGCAAAATAACTTTTAGTTAAACAATCTTTCTTCGAATTTTCTTGTTAACTGAAGGATTTCTTTATTATTATTATTTATTAGATTGCAGTAAAGTTATTTGCAATATTTTGCTTAAAGTTATTTATGACAAATTCTTGCATGCAGACAATTAATAATGATTATGGTGTCGTGTATTTTGTTGTTTGCACGATGATGGCATTCGACAACAGATTTTGAAAAGCGTTAGCAAACCGATTGTCAAGATTTGGCAAGCACGGAAAATGGCATTAAATCAAATGTCCGCAATGCGCAGAATGGAATGGGAAAAGGACACGGCGTTTTATCCCAACCAAGAAAAAAAGCAGAAAAACAAAAATGCGCCATATAAACATATAAAAATACACAATTTGCTTTTTAATGGCTGTTGCAAAACGCAGGCAGGAAGTTTCGGTGTGTGCGTGGTCAGGAGATGGGGAAGGAAAAAAGGGAGAGAGAAGAGGGAAAGAAGAGGGATGTGCTGCTGGTGGCTGTGTGTCATCATTAAATCCTGGCTAAGCAATTTTGTAGCGCTTCCGCTTCCCTTGGTTAACGCAAAATGCTACCACGCAACTGTTTTTTGGGAGCTCAGCCCTCAAGTGTCTTTCAATTCAGGATTTCATTCAGCTCTTCACTTTATCCGCTTTTTCCCGTTTTGCACACCAAAATTTGGCGAGATTTTCCACATTTATTTGGCGCTCAATCGCAGTGCGCATTTTTATTTGAACGAAGAGGGACAGCCAACAAATCGCCAGCAAGCAGTTGCCTTCAAATCTTGTCAGCATCTAATTATGTAAAGGAAATCGAGTAAGAAAGCTACAGTCGAGTGTGCACGACTGTGAGATACCCGCTGCTGAATGAGCATAAAAATAAACTAGTGCGGTATTATAATGAAAATATACCAAATGATATACCAAAATTATACTAAATACTAAAAATATATCAAAGACTATAATTGGTACACTGATATAGCACTACATTTAACATGAGGTAAAATTCTTAAAATATACTAAACTAATATACCGCACAAAATACTAAAAATATACCAAATACTATATTTGGCATATTGATATGGTACTACATTATTCTCAAAATATGCAAAATTGATATACCACAAAAATACTAAAAAATATACCAACGACTACACTTGGTATTTTGATATATTACTACATACAAAATGCGGTATTATTAGTTAAATAAACTTAATATTCCGAATAAAATACTAAAAATATACCGAAGGCTATATTCGGTATATTGCAATGCGGTATTCTTAAAATATACCAAATTAATTTATCGGAAAAAAATATACCAAAGGTTTTACTACATTCAAAATATTTCCTAGAGTAATAAAATATGTCAGAAAATTATAACTCTATCTCTTAGTCTCTGAGATCTCTGTAAAAATGGCTGTATAAAGAATATATATACTTTATAGGGTTGGAGATGCCTTCTTCTGCTCGTTATAAGTTATAATATCCTTCTACCCTCTGAGTAGCAAGTATAAAAATCTATTAAATTACTTTTGATATGAAAGTTGGCTTAAAGAGCAAGAGTTTATTATTCAAGCGCTGCTTTATTATGTTATCAAGTTGTTTAGTTTAGTTAATAGACTTTTTAATAAAGTGTAAATAGTTGCCAATTAAACGAGAGAGAGATGACAGCTCACACTGCACATAACTTTTCAAACAATGTGTTCATAAAAGGATACAATCATCATAAAAAGGAGAAACTCTCATACACACACACACTCGCATCCTTTATGTCCTTTATCTCTATTCATCAAAGTGTTGCTTCTATGGGCAAGTGAGTGAGTGAGTGATGGTCATGCGATTCTCTGGGCCATGTTGCATCATTTATTATTTATACAACTTTAATGAACAGCATTAATATGCGAAATATGACAGGACTCGAAGTTTAAGTTTCCTTTTCTTTTTTGTATCCTTTCCCTATTTTCTATTTATACTTTTTAGTTGCTGTTTGTGATGTTGTTGTTAGGACATTCAATCCTTTAGCAGAAAAGCTTGACAACACTTTGGGGGATAACATTGTAAATTTAATAATAATCCCGAGTTCATGCACAAGGACCAAAGTTATCCACCGTATTACGCATACGCAACGATGTGCCAGGGAATTTTCCACAGAAGACACACATACACAAAAAACGAAAATAAAAAAGTGAAGCCAAAACTAACGCTACTGGGCAAAAAAAAGGGATTTGTGTCGTAAAAACAAAACTAATTTGGAATAAAATCAAATATGAATGCGACCCAGTACATAAATAATTTCAAGAGCTTTAATGCTTACAAATTTTTTTTATTCTCTCTCTCTCTCTCTCAGTATGTGTTTTGTTGCATGTTTGGCAGCTGAAAGTTGTTTTGCCACGAATTTGTACGGATTAGCAACATGATATAAAATGCGAATATAAATGCGAATTTGAATATGAATATGAATATGAATATGAATATGGATATGGCAATAAGCCAAAGTCAAAGTGTTTTGCAGCACAATGGCCAAGTTAAAGCCGTGACTTATCTATTGTGATGGCTGCCAGCAAGCGAGAGCCAGCGTCAGAGAGAAAGCAATAGAGACAAGAAATAAGTTTCAACTGACCGAAAAATGAAAAATAGTAATCACAATACCCACTACGCATAAGGTAGAAGGGTGTTATGATCTGAAATATCGAAGATTGAAATGATTTAATAACAGACGAATTTTGAATAATATACCAAATATAACTTTTGGTATATTTTTAATATTTTTACTCTATATTGATTTGGTATATTTAAAATTGAATAACAGGTACAATATTAATAATATACTAAAAATAATCTTTGGTATATTGTTAGTATTTTTTTGCGGCATATTGATTTGACATATTTAAAAATGGATTACATGTATAATATTAATAATATACCAAATACAACTGTTGGTATATTTTTAGTATTTTTAAGGTATATTGATTTGACATATTTAAAAGTGAATAACATGTATATTATTAATAATATACCAAATATAACTTTTGGTATTTTTTAGTGTTTTTAGTCTATATTGATTTGGTATATTTAAAAAGAATAACATATTAATAATATACCAAATATAATCTTTGGAATATTTTTTTTTTAGTATTTTTACGGTATATTGATTTGACATCTTTATAAGTGAATAACATGTATAATATTAATAATATACCGAATACAACTGTTGGTATATTATTAGTATTTTTTACGGTATATTGATTTGGTGTATTTAAAAAAAATGTAATAACAGACATTATTTTTAATAATATACCAGATTTATCTTTTGGTATATTTTAAAATGCATACCACGTTTGGCTCTCATTATAAATGGCTAACGGGTATCTCACAGTCGAGCACACTTCTTACTTGCATTTAACTCCGAATGTGCAAAAAATTCTAATTTGTTTTTTAAATAATGCCATTAATAAAAATGAATTATTTGCAACAAACGAAAAAATACTATAAACTAAAAATAACTAAAATTCTAAATTGGATTTAAATATTTAAATTGGATTTTTGTTAGATGCATTTAAACGAAATATTTCTGCACCAACTCGTTTGTTTTTAATATTTTTAAATTGAATGCAGTGAAAATTGCAATAATTCTGAATTAAAAAAAAACCACTCGACTGCGTGTGTTAAATACATGTACAACAAATAGTTAAATGAGATGCAATTTGAGCTTATTGCAGTTCAATTGCAAATGCGTAATTATTTAACAACGATTCGAGTGGGTCAAATTGTCAATTTCGAGTCAACTTGAGTTGAGAACATGGCCGAAATTACTCGATGTGTGTAATTTGAAATGTGAAATTTGTGGCCACTTTAACCAGGGGGGAGGCAAATGAAGTTTGCAAAACCGTTTTTAAAGTGCGCTGTCAATTGCACTTTAACCCCGCCTATGCAGCATTTAATAATATGAAAATAAATATCAAATTATATGGGCTGGGTCTGGCTCTGGCTCTGGCTCTTTATGCAAAAGGTCGAAAGAGACAGAGACAGAGAGAGAGAGAGTGGGAGAGAGAGAGAAAGAGAGACTGGCAGTCGCCCACACACAAGGTTTGACAATCAATATATCCGCTGTACATTTCCGTTTTGCTCAGACATGGGGCAATGTTGTTGTCAGCTGGCCACATGAACAACGACACATCAACCGAAGGAAAGGAAAGGAAAGGAGTGAGTGGTATAAAAAAAAAGGTGTGTGCTGCCTTGTGTCCATTGTGTTGCCGTGTCCAAATACCCAACTTTGATACCAGCTCGCCTTCCACCTCCACCTCACCTCTTTGTTGTGCCTTTTGCCAACCCCTAAAGGGGTGGCAGACACCCGCCTCGACTGTTGTCCTGCTGTTGTCCTGTTGTCCTCTTGTTGTCCGACTGTCGCCTGTTCGTTGGGTGCGTCCGCAAAGGGCAACATGGCCACAACAAAACACACACACACACACACACACACACACACACACACACACACACACACACACACACACACACACACACACACACACACACACACCACACTCATCTATATTAAGTCTGCATGATGCATATAATATATATATAGACAGATTTATATCGCACACACTAGTTTTTGGCCAGTAATTAATAACTACTGAGTTGCGTTTTAGTTTCGTGGCCCCAGCCCAGGTGTCTGTTGGCACTTCTCCAGTTGACTCGACAGTGTCTTTGAATATTTAATAACTGTTTGTAATTGACCCGATTAAAGTTGCATACCGCCGCTAATTGAGTTTCATTTATTTATTGCACAATCAGCGATAGCAAAACGCCTGCCCAAAAAACTTTTACACCCAAAATACCAATCAGATTTGCAGCGAATGATTCACGTGATTCACTTTTCCCTTGCAATGCCAAATATTCTGCGCCGGCACCAAAAAAAAAAAACTGTGGCTTTGCATAAAGTTGATTACGTGTGATGGCCAAAAGTCGAATGATTGCGAATCGAATGATTGCAAACTGTTTGCCGCAGTCACTTGTTAAGCAATACAATTGTTAGTTAGTTAATCTGTTCAAGCATCAGCTGTGAGAGATCTTTTTTTATCATTCAACATTTGTGTGGAACAAAATTGGAAATTAAACGCAAATATTGATTTGGGACTTGATAAGATCTATTGACTATATAGATCTACTTATCGATTTATATTTTAGCCTCAAATAAATACTTATATATTAATAAGGTATTTATTAGCAAAAGCACAAATGAAGAGTATGAAAACTTTGCAAATCTTTTCGTTAAATAGTAATATATCAATTAGTTATTTAATATCAAAAGCTCATACGACGAGTAAGAAAAGTTTTTAAGGCTTTTCGACTTCTATTTTAGCCTCAAATAAATACTAATAAATTTATAAGTTATTTATTAGCAAAAGCACATATGATTTATTCCATCAAAAAGTTAATTAATAGTAAAAGCACATATAAAGAGTATGAAAACTTTGCATACTTTTCGATTTATATTTTAGCCTGAAATAAATCTTTTATCTGAAAAAGATACTTAATATGAAAAGCATATATAAAGAGTATGAAAACATTTTAAACCTTTTCGATTTATATTTTAATAAATGGCAATATAACAATAAGTTGTTCAATATCAAAAGCACATTTATAGTATGTGTACAATATTTTCAAACCTGCCAGCTACATAAGTTACTAAAAGAACATTGATAGCAAAATAAATTTCTCTAAGAAAGTGTACCATGCAGTAAAAGCTCTTTAAAGCCCATTTTTATAGTTACATTAGTTACATTAAAAGAGCGTAAATGACAAAGTAAATTCCTCTCAGAAAGTAAAGAATGCTGTAAAAGCTCATTAAAGCTTTATTTATGCTGCTTAGCTAAGTACTTCAAAAGCACATTTAAAGTGCGCTAAAAGTTGCTATATTAGCTGTAAGGACAGCACTTAAGTACTGTGCGCCAAATAAAATTTAATGCATTGAAAGCTCATCAAAGCTACGTAATATGATTTAAAAGAACTTATTAAAGGAGGCTAATTTTAATATATCTTTTCGAAAGCACATTTATAGTGTGCTGAAATCTTTTAATATGTGCCAACTAAAGACAGCACTGATAGTGAAACAAAATGTTTTTCGAAAGCTCATTAAAGTTGTTCAATATGGTTTTTAATAAGCAGATTAAAGTAAGCTTTTATAGTGTGCTAAAGTCTAAAAACTAAAGACAGCTCTAAATGCATGTTGAATGAATGCTCTTAAAAAGCTAACTGAAAGCTCATTGAAAGCTCATTAAAGCAGCGTACTGTGATTTTGACGAGCTTGCTGTTGACGCTGCGCTGTGAATGGCAAAATGAAGGATAAGCAAATTGTGAAGCAATGCATTTTGCCGAGTGTAATTTCAAGTGCGACACTTAAACTAAAACTATCAATTAAGTGCATCTGACAGTCGAATGAACGCTGTTTTCGAACGCTGTCAGCTAACTAAATTGTATTTCTAATGGTTTTGTTCGTGTGTTGTTGTTGTTTGTCGCTGCTCAGCTGTTGTTGTTGTTCTTATTGTTTCTGGTTTTATTGTAGTTTTGTGGTTGGCAACTCATTTACGCTTTATCCTTTTACCAACGCCAGCGTCAATGTCATGTTGTTATTTCACTTTTTGCTATTGTTGTTGTTGCAACTGCTGTTGCTGCTGCTTCTGTTGTTTAGTTGTTGTGGTTGCTCTTTTTGCTTCAACACTTTGCCGAATAAAAAAATGCAGGCTTTTTCTTTCACTCTCTCTTTCTCTCTTTCTCTCTCTGTCATTCGCTTCTATTTTATTTTCCATAGCTGTCGGTTGACCATTTCCCCATTGTCTCCGTGTGTCCAGCCATCGTCTGCCATTGTTGTGGTTGGGTTTTTCTAAGCGACGCTTCACTTGCTTCTAATGACCTATCCTAGGCTCTGTCCCTGCTCCTGACCAAGGAGAAGGGATTGGACCTTTGTCTGCTCCAGGACTTTGCTGTCAGTCAGTCGGTTGGCTTTTTGTATCTGTTGCATTTGCCAGTGCAGAAGCGCTTAACTCATGCCCCCAAAATTCCTGCGTGTGGCATGCGGCATGCGGAAAGAGCTGCAATGGTGCAAATGTGCTGCGCTGCCTCAATTGCCTAGTTATGACTTTTTACAATCGCCACCAATTTGTCACTGACAACAAAGTTCAACTCGATTTTTTAAAGAAATCTTTTTAGACAGCAGAAACTGTTGATTCAAGTTACTGAAAATTAAGAGAACATAAGCTTAAAAGTTTAGAGCATACTAAAAAATTTACACACGTTTCTTAATAAACCTTTTCTGTCTTACAAAGATTTCATATTGCATTTTAAAAAATTTCGCATCATATGATTATAATTTAAAGCTATGAACTTTGAAATAGCAGTGCGATGGTAACCTAAATGACGGATATTTGACATATTTCCTTTTGTTAGTTGATCCCTAGCATATTATAATGAAATATATAGATAGGAAAGATGCAAAAACCTCTTTAGATTTGTTCAGTTTTATTTATGTAACTTTGAGCTTTCATATTTTATAATTATAAATTTTCTCCCAAACACAATTTTCATATTAAATATAGAAACATTTTTAAATGTGAATTTTGTATTTGAATTTAATATAATTATTTCTTATAATTTTGCGGTTTTCATATTTCTTCATTATGATTTTTATGGCAAAAACATTTAACTTAGAAAACTTCTTAATATAAGTTTTACATACAAAATATTTTTTATTTTCTTCCAATTTTTTTTTTTAAATTTTATAGTATTCAGATATGGATTTAGAACTAATATTAAGAAATTTTTCAAAATTTTATATGGAATGTGTATTAGACTTAAAAGGTATAATAAAAAAATACCTTTAAAGTCTAATACAAATTTCATATAAAATTTTGAAAATTTTCTTAAAATTAATTCAAAATCCATAACATATTTTAACTTCATTTCAAGCTTTTTATTTTAATTTTTTAATATTTCCTATTTTCTGTGTAATACATATTTCATATTAAATTTTAGAGCATTTTCTTATTATTTATATTTTTCTTATTCTAATTTTTTGTGCAATACTCATTTTAAATTAAATTTTAGAGCATTTTCTTATTCTAATTTTTTGTGTAATACACATTTCATTTTACATTTTAGAGCATTTTCTTATTATAATTTTTTTCTTTTTCAACTGCATTTTAAAGCGCTCTTTAATTGAATTTATTATAACTTGATTTTATTAAATTTAAAATTTTCATTTTTCTGCATCAGTATTAAATAACTTTTAATGAATGCACCGTTTTTCTTTTTGTTTACAACTCTTTTTGGAGCAAAATACTTAGTTTGCTGAGAGCAAACTTCCGCCTGTCTGCACTCATCATAGTTAATAATTTAAGCAAACGCGTTGACTGCTAGTTTTCATGGTTCTTTTGCCGAATCGAACCGTGTTTCGACAGCGCATTAACCAAACTTATCATAGTTTGTTGCAGTGGCAGCAGCGAAATTTTCTTGGGAATTGCCAACTTCATAATCTGTGCAGCAGCAGCAAGTAAAAGTGAACTTTTAACCGCTAACAGCTGTTGCCGGTTTGAACTGGTTTGAACCATTGAACCAGCTGAACTGTTGAACCTGCTGTGAACCGTTCCAAGCACTCACTCGCTTAAAGTTTTGCCCCCCCCATCGAGCTAATTATAATAAAAATATTGTTACGCAAAAGGTCGACGGACGTCGTTTGGCGTTGGCGTTGTTAATTACAAAGTTTCGACTCGGACGCAACTAAAACAAATTACTTACATCGAAAGCGTTGCTTGTGCACCGGGGGCGGGGGGAGGGGAGCAAAAAGGCCAACAGTTGCCGTCAGATGGCGCCAAAAAAAAGGAGCAAAAAAAATAATACAGACGATGAAGAACGAACGAAAAGGGGGCAAAAAACAACACTGAAAGTTGGAAAAATATTGTTGCATAGTTTTTTGCGAGCGAGCTGAAGCGGGTGTGTGTGTGTGTGTCAGTGTGTGTGTGTGACTGTGTGTGTGTGTGACTGTCTGTGTGTGAGTGTTGGGGTGTGTATGTGTGAAGTGCGAATGGGTGTTGTTATTCCCTTTGTATTTGTGGCATACTTTTAAGTGCTTTATGTGTGTCCTCTGTGTATGAGCTGGGATCTATGTGTGTGTGTGGGTGTGTGTATGTGTGTGGGTGTGGGTGTGTGCCTGTGTGTGTGCGCTGTAAGCGTGAGTAAGTGCATGAAATAATGATTGATTTGCTTTGAGGTTTGTGTAAAAGTTTCAACAGATTTTTCGCAGGTCAACTAACAAAAATTTGAATTTTCTAATAGAAATCCCTATTTTTGTACCCTCTATTGACTACTGATTATCTGGTATATATTGTTCGCTATAGTATATTTTGAATATAATACCCTATCGATATATCATATATGGTATATATATTAATTTAGTATATATTTTGAGTATGGCTTTATTTGAATTGGGTCTCTCAATGAAATACTATATTGATTTATCAAGTATATCCTTTGGTATATTTGAGTATTCTTTGGTATATTAATTATTCAATAGGGTATTTCAATGTATTACTACATCGATATACCAAATAAACTCCTCAATATAATTTAGTATTTTTTCGGTATATTATTTCGGTATATTTTCAGATTGAATTCAGATTCAGATTTCCATTGATTTTCTCAATGTAATACTTTATTGATATATCAAATATACCACTCGGTCTAGTATTTTTTCGGTGTATTAATTTAGTATATTTTTAGTATGTGGATTTATTCAATTTGGGATATACCAATTGTGTCCATCGGTATATTTTACTATTTTTCGGTATATTTGTTTAGTATAATATTAGTATATGGTTATATTCAATTGAGTATGTCAACTTAATACTATATTGATATACCTCTTTATATAATTTAGTATTTTTTCGGTATTTTAATTCGGTATATTTTCAGAATAAGTTTTTATTTCCATTGGGTATCTAAATGTAATACTTTAACGATATGCTAAATATACCACTCGGTCCAGTATTTTTTTGGTATATTTATTTAGTATTATTATATGGTTTTATTCAATTCCGTTATATACTTTGATATTTTTTCGGTATATTTTCAGGTCTTATTTCAATTAGGTATATCAATGTGTTACTATATCAATATACCAAATATATACTTTGGTATATTTTATTTTTTCTTAGATTTTATTTTCATTGGGTATCTCATAATCGAGCTCTCCCGACAGTAGCTTTCTTTCCCATTTACATTTAACATTTTTATGCGGCCTGCAAAAGTATGTCGCATAAATTGGCAAAATGTGGAGTTGGATAAACACAAGCGGAATCCTCAAACCTATTAAAAGTTGCAAGCAAATCGAATTTCGCAAGCACTGTAGATGTATGTATTGAGGATTCGGCATGCCAAGTCTCAGTGCCGTTGGTGTCATTAGCTTTTGGCTGAGTTTGGCTGCGATGCATGCACGTAAGCACACGGACGGACGGACAGACAGACGGACGGACAGCAGGAAAAGCGAACTGATCAGACTTGAGGCGCAATAACTTTGTCATAAAGTTTGTCACAAACTTGTCAAATTGATGTCGCTGGCTTCATCATCTTTATGCTGCATGCTGAATATTTCATTTTGCAATTTATGTGTGTGTGTGTGTGTGTGTGTGTGTGTGTGTGTGGCAACAATGTATTGTGCTACACTCGTTTCGCTCAGTGTAGCAGCTGGCATTTGATATTGCAATTGCGAGTTGCAAGTTGCAATTGCTTTGGCTCGTAAGTCAACGCAACATCTTTTCTTTTGTCTGACAGAAGTACTAGCTAACACACACACATAGACACACACCTGCACAACACACACACACACTTAGACACACACTAATGTGTGACAGTCATTCGTTTTAAGAGACTTGACAATGTAACTTTTGCCTGAGCAACTTTCAACTGTCGTTGTCCTTGTTGCTGTTGTTGTTGTTGCTGTTGCTCTGACTTCCTATTGTTGTAGCTGTTGTTATTGTTGTTGTTGTTAATGTTCTTGTTATGATTGTTGCTGTTGCCGTGTTTTGTTACCTGCAAAGCGCAAGACATTGCCAAGATTTCTTGTCTTGTGTCTGTTGCTTTCGCTTTCGCACACTAGCTCGCCCTCTCTCTCTCGCCTTCTCTCTCTCTCTCTGTCTTCTTTTTCTCTGCTGAATGGTTGTTGTTGTTGTTTTTTTTGTTACTTTTTGCTGCCACGGCGCACTTAAAAAGCAATTTAGTCTAATTACATTAAGTATAACAACAACAACAACAGAAGAACTCACAAAGTTGCGCGTCTCGTGCGTGTGTCAATAAACACACACACACATACAGCTATATAAGAGTGTATGTGTGTGTGAGCTGGAGCAGAAAAAATGGCGCTTTTAGGCCATAATTACCTGAGAACTTTTGCCAGCCAAAGAAGGCGAGGCGAAGGCGAGGTCGCTTCACTGTTGTTGCTGTTGCTGCTTCTTCGTGCTTTCCGCTTGGCCATTGCTTGTTGAGCTCACTTCCGTTTCCTGTGTGCTCCCCCTCTCTCCCTCTCTTTGCGCTTTTTGCCCATTGGGCTCTACGCAACGAGCTCTTCATTATTATGTATTATTATGACTCGCTTTCGCTTGCTGGTTTTTGTTGTTCTTCTGGCTGATTTCTTTACTTTCGGCCATTGGACAGCGTATATATATATATATATAGATATATATACTGCCCACTACTACAACAACAATGTATTGTGTGCGGCTCTTTCAATTTTTTTTTCGTTCTTGTTGTTTTCTTTTTGTTTTGTTTTCAGTAAATAAATCAGCCGTGGGCCAAGTAACTTTTAGCCACAGTTGCCCCCAAGTGGCTTTATTGTCTGTCTCAGTCTCTGTTTCTGCCTCTGCCTTGTGCTTTTGTTTAGCTCGTCGTGTATTTCCGTTGCATTTGGCACACACACAGACACACACACACATTGATTGGTTAATTATAATGAGCTTAGGCCCCAACAGCAAACTTAATCAACGCAAAACAACGGGCGAATAACAGCAACAGCAAAAGTAACTTGAACAATTAGTGGAGTTAGCATATGGAAATTGAGTTAGACAACAGACGACAGGCACTCGAACACACACACACACACACACACACACACACAACTAATATATACTATATACATATAATGGACAACTGTTTGAATAAAATATATATCGGATTGAGTAATGAATGCCTTGATTAAGTCATGTCTTTTGCCTAAATTTATAGCCAATCTGTTTCAATAAATTCCATTCGAATATTTTGCCCAAATTTCAAATGTAATAAACATACATTAAACTTGCCTAATTGACACTAATATTGATGGCATCTCGATAAGAAATTATTGAAGGATTTTGTCGTTAATTAAATGTAGCAAATAAAAATACAAATAAATTCGTCAAAATTGTTTTGAAAGCAGAGTTAGAGAACAGCTCAGATTACAGGCGATGGCATTTTGAATACACTTTGAATTTGAATTAATAAATAATGTAATATAATGCTATGCAATTATTGAAGTGCAAATATTTATGAGTCCAAGTGTTTCTCAGTGTTTTCATTGTTTAAAACATTCGTTGCATATTTGATGATATTGATTGAGTTCCCAATAAGCAACAAATCGAGTGTGCTCGACTATTAGATACTCGCTACACATTTTCAATAGAAATGTATTCAACAAATATACTAAAAATATACCACAAAAATACTAAAATATACTATTTTCTATAAATATACTAAAAATATACCACAAAAATGCTAAAATATACCGAAAGATTTAAACATGAACTGAATGGTTATAGTTTTTAATATAATTTTTGGTATTTTTGTGGTATATTTATTTGGTATTTTTTTAAGTTAATACCACACTAACGTGTTTAAATTAAAAATGTGATTTAATTTGCTTCAAAATATTTGAAATAAACAAAAAATGATTATTTCTTTAATACTATTTTATTAATTTATCAAATTATTTTTCACTCCACCTTTTTGCTCAAGTCTTTTCATTACAATTTACTGTTTAAATAACTTAAATTTGAGCCTCACATATAATGTGAATTATTTAGCTTTCGTTTTAATTGATTTATGCTACTGGAATGCAAATCGAATGCTTGCTTCAGTTATGCAAATGTTATTTGCGAATTTCTCTTCGCATTTACGACTTGTTACTGCATTTAAATTTGCCTCAAAGTATGCAGCATAATTTGTAATTGGCATTAAGTGCAGACTTTGTGTGTGTGCGTATTCGTTCCTTCATTCGTTCATTCGTTCGTTGGTTGAAGCTTATGCAAAAGGTAGTAGACTCGCTATAAAAGTGCCTCTTAATTGAGTTAAGCAGTGAGAAACTGGCCCACTAAATGGGCTTAAGGTGCGCACTATGTAGTCAAGCAGCTGTGCTCTGACTTCTTCTTCTCCTTCAATTCTCGAATGCGAGTGTAAATGAGTTTTCGAGAAGAGCAAAACTAGAAACGTGGAATGCAGCGATTACAATGCGAAATATACGCTAGAGAAATGGCCACTGATGGCGGACAGACAGACAGACGAATCGACAGACGGACAGACAGACAGACAGACAGACGGACAAAGCAGTCGAATAGTACGTCAGTCTAATGAAAAGTTCAATGGAATTTTGCAGACTTGCTTCCCCCCGCCTTGAAGTATGCAACATTTCTGTGTTTCTATCTCTCTCTTTTGGCTGCTCTTGCGCTTTTATGTGATTTACAGTAAATTGCCAAATGGGTTTGTGGCCCCTAAAACACAAAAAAAAAAAAACTGAAACGAAACAAAACGAAAAAACAAAAGCGTAGCTCAATCGAGGCAAAATAAAAGTAACAACAGAAAGCGAAAAAAAAGGTGAGGGAAAGGGAAATGAAAACTGGCAAATAAATCAAATGAAATTTGTGCGATGTCGCCTCGATGGTCGATGGATGCTCCACGCTGCGCAATGCCACGCCCCCCCAGCCCCCCACTGTCAATGCTACGCCCTTGTTGTTACTGTTGCTTTAAAGCCCACAAGTCATTTAAGCAAAAAGAAAAACAACATGAGTGTGTGTGAGTGTGTGTGTCTAAAATTCTGTGTGCGCCATTTTTATTTATTTAACGTTCTGTGTTGTCAAAGAAAATACAATGAAAATATACACAACATCTTTCCATCTCGCTCGCACACTCTGTCTGCATATGTGTGTGTGTGTGTGTGTGTGTGTGTGTGTGTGTGTGTGTGTGTGTGTGTGTGTGTGTGTGTGTGTGTGTGTGTGTGTGTGTGTGTGTGTGCACCACACATAATTCTCTTTGCTGTTGACCTGCTGTACATAAAAAATTATAACAAATTCAATTACCAAATATGTTTTATGAGTTTCAGTTTCCTTTTTCCTTTTCACTCTACTTCCCACACATACACACACAATCTCTCTTTTTTTCTCTCTCTCTCTGTGTGTGTGTGTTGTTATTTTTGGAAAAGCTTTTAGCATTTTTCGCTTTTGTTGTTTTCAGTGTCATTTTTGTGTTGGTCGGGGAGCAGACGGCTTTTTAGATTTGATGCCAGTAGCTAAACGAGTTTCTAATTTATGTGTAAAAACGCTTTTCAAAACGGTGGCCACAAAATGACACAAAAAAAGCACGGCAAAAAAAGTCTCCCATAATTCGTGTAGAATGCAATTATATTGGTTGCTTTATTTTATACAAAATATTCGGCAGTTTAGTTAACTATTGCCACTGTTTAAATGAAATTTGGTTTTATGAGTTTTAAGATTTAAATTTGATAATGCATTTTTAATTTATACAAAATCTGTAATTACAAAATGTACAAAATGTTAAAAGCTAGAAAAGTGATTCAAATAAAATAATTTTTATCTGTGTTAAGTGTGCCCATATTATATATCAAAATTAGCATAACAAAAGTGACCGTATTTAGTTTAAAAAATCCTTCACTTTGTTATATGGTCACACTTAATCTTAACTCTAACTTTGTTTGCACTTTCGCTGTGGTTAAATGTGCAGCATGTAATGAAAATATAAGTTTATTATACAAAATCGATGTTGTGTATTTTGTTGACAATCGAAAAATTGTAATAGAAGATATCTTCAATATATTTAAATTCCGAAACATCTTCAATAACGAAAATAAATAATTGATGTAAAGTGACGCAGTGAAATTTTCTTTTGAATTTTCTACCTTAATATAGTTATGTTATCAATATATGAATCACACCTTGATAACTTTGTAAATATTTTATGCGTCATGTGCTTAGCACTTCAGTTGATTGAGGCAATTGGAAATCTTATTTGTGGATTAGTATATTTCGACTGAAATGGAAGTGAATATCAGGTATAGAGAAAGGAACAAAAAAATGGAAAAAGAAAAAAGAAAATATGCACAGTTGTTGCTAATACACTTTGAAAGTTATGATTCAGTCTGTTAAAATGACACTCTTCTCTCCTCTTCATCTTTTTAGCTATATTCAGGGACACATTTCTCTTTCGTTGTTTTTTTTGGGTTGCTCTTGTTGTTGTAAATGTAAATTTTTTATAATGTTCAGCCGGCAGCTTCCAACTCTAATGATGATGATAATGATAATGGTAATGATAATGACCTTGTGCTGGAGCACAAAATTGCCACGAAAATGCTCGAATTTGCCAAAATATTACGCACAACGGCCTCAAGGGAACTTCCCGCCAAAAAAAAGAGAAAAAAAAGTAAAAAGCACAAACTTTTGCCACACATAGAGAACGGGAAATTTACCAAAGAGAAGAAGAGGTGGGAAGAGGGGGAGGCAACGTATGCAAATCAAAGTGTTGTGCAATTTTAATGAGACCCAACGAAAATACAAAAAAAAAAAACTTGTAAAATGAACGCGCCAGGCACAAAAAATATGCAACGTTTGTTTCTGCTTTTTATTGATGTCAAATGAAATGAGCCAAGTCGCAACCAGAGTCGATTTATACCCTGGAAATGTATTTAATTTAGTGTTGAAATTTTGGCAGTTTTTGATTATGGTATATTTTGGTAGATGGTATATTTTGTAACCAATGGTATATTCTAAACCTTGGTATATTTTTGTATTTGTGAGATATACAATTAGGTATATTTTAAAAACGAAAGCGGTTATCTCAGCTTTCTTACTTGTTGTTCAATCTCTATATGTGTGTATTTCTGTCAAATGAAAACAAAGAATCTAAGCTTTAACAAAGATTTCAAATTTAGATAATAGAAGAAAGATTATTCTTACTTACATATTAAATACGTCCTATATTCTAAATCGACTGTTGGTCAATTCGTTTACCTTATTTTCGAATTATTGTTAATAAAAACATAAAAAATCTTTTTAGATACTAAGAAAAATACTACATGCTATTTAAGAAATACTTTTGTATAATGAAAAACGCCTACTTACTTCTACACTTATTTGCGTTAGCTGACAATCTGGTATATTTTAAAATTCTACAGTATATTTAGAATGCATTACTATATCAATATACCAAATATTACCTTTAGTATACTTTAATATTTTTGCGGTATATTAAGTTGGTATATTTTAAGGAGAATACCACTTAGTATGCTTTCACTTCTAGCATACTTTTTTGCTTGTTTTATATAGTAATTCAAGTAGTTTATATCTTTATTACTATTAGTTAGCATTTATTATTTAAAAACAGTTTTGTCTGCGTGTTGGCTATATGCCCAATGCATTTATAGTTTTTACAGGGTATTACTTTGGTAATATCGCTGGAGTCTTGAAGCCAAATTGCATGAGCTTAGCTGCATACCCATTTGACTGTTGCGATAAGGGTATCGAAAGCCAGTTGAACTGACAGTTGAGTTGAGATTGTAAGTGTCAGTGGGGCGCTTAAGCTGCCTTACGCACACACACACACACACACACACGCACACCCATACTTGACTATGCCAAAAAGTACAAACAAAAAAAAAACGAAAATAAAAACAAAGTCTGAAGAAAACTTCAAGCGAGTTTTGATGGCAAATCGAAGGAGCAAACTCAAGTGGGCGTTTTGCTGGTGGGCGTGTCCGCTGAATGACTGAGTATGCCACACTATGCGTGTGTAAGCGAGTGTGTGTGTGTGTGTGCGTGTATTGAAGCAGCAGCAGCCAGACGATTTGCATATAAATGATTACGGAAATAAAGAAGGAAGTTGAAATAGACAGAGCCAAAGTTGTCGAGTCGTCGCCATCTCGTTGCCTCATGCCCTTCTTCTTCTTCTTCTCGGTTGCTCTGGTATCCAGCGTTGGATGCCAGTGTCCTGGCTGCCAGCCTGCCGTGTTCTATGCCGGGCAACAGTCGCTTCCTGGCACTGTTTGCCAGAACTCAGCCACTCTCTCGGCTGCCAAGTGAGATGTCAGCGCAGCGCTTTGAAACTGAAGCCCGAAGTCAGTCGCTTGGTAACTGCTACTGTTACTTTCCTTGTCCGTCCGTCCGTCTGTCCGTCCAGTCGACATCCTGGCAAAATGGCAATGTCCTGGCAGCGACATTGCCAAAAGCCAAGACCACCATTTCGCATATATTTCGCACAACAGAGAGAAGAGGATAGTAAATGCTGAGGTACTGGCTTAACTTGGCTTAAAATTTATTCAAAAAGAAAAGAGCGCGATGCAAACACACAAAAAAAAAAGTAACAAGAAATAGAAAATCAAGTAAAATAAAAGAACGATGTACACAAGAATAACAGTTGGAATTTTACATTCAACTTAAGCTGGAAAACTTAAGAAAAACTGAAAATTGGTTTTTCCCATAAAAACCAAAAGAATAAAAAACAATGGAGAGAACTGAAGCAGCACAAAAAAAAAGAGAGAAAACTGTTGACGAATTCTTTTGTGAAAAATTGTAAAAGTATTTGAAATATTATAAAATCTATGGCAATTGCAGAAAATGGGGGAAAAGATAAAAAGAAGGAGAAAAGACAAAAAAAAGTGGAGAAGTGATAAGTGAGATGGAGTCGAATAAAGTTAAAATAGCGTGAGATTGAAAGAAAACACATTTAACGAGAGATGCGAGAGTCGATAGTAGAAGTACGATAGTAACATTTACTTTAATCGATTTTACGTACTATCGATATTATGCTTGAGCTTCGCAAATGAAGCAAATTAGATAACTAAATGATTTTGAAATGGTGATTGATCGTTCACATAATCCAAACACATTTGCTGCTATCGATAGCACATTCGATAGTACTGAAAGTGTTTATTCAGTAATATTTACTTTTATATTTAATTATCGATAGTATGCAAATGAAGAACGAACAAACAAACTAGATAACAATATAAATTTAAAGTTGTAATTGACCTTCGACATAATCCAACAACATTTGCTGTTATCGATAGCGCATTCGATAGTACGACATCTGCTCATTAAGTAATATTTACTTTTAGGGACGTTTACATACAAACGATATTTAGATAATTAAATGATTTTGATATGGTCATTAACTATTGTCAATTTTTAAAAACATTTGTTGCTATCGATAGCACATTCGATAGTACAAACCATTCGATAGTACCCTCTAGAATGCAGCAATTAGCGAGCATAGTTCACTGTTCCATATTAACGTTACAGCACTTGGGGCGATGTGTTGTGTATTTTGAAAATTGTGTGATTTTCATAACAAACAAAACATGATACACAAATTGCACCCCCCTCGCAGAGGATGTTCAAAGTCTGCATTAGACAGTCGAGGCCCGGCAGGCCTGCAAAAACAAATATTTAATTTAGCACGAGTATAAAGACACAACGAGAAAAGTACAGAAAAAAAAGCGAGAACAGCAACAAAGTGAAGGCAAATAATTGAACAAAATATTTATTACAAAATTAATCTGTTAAAATGTGTAGAATAAATTGAACTGCCACACAAATTGCAAAGGCAAAAAGCAATAAGATGATGAGTAGCTGTTGTTGTTGTTGTTGTTTGCAGATAAATCAAGAGCCAATGAATATGCGTATTTGCTTTGATTTCCTACATGACAAAGTGAAAGCAGCAGCAGCAGCAAATGAAGGAGAAGGGCAAACAAAACACGAGCAAATTTCAGAAATATCAAATCAAAATCGAAGCCGAAACCTAAACCGAAAACGCACAAAAACTTCGCATCTCATTCTCTCGCTGCTCTCTGGCAAAACTGAAATCAAGTGAAAAACAAACAAATGACATTGATGAATGATGCCAGGCAAAATGATGGATTGATTCGTGGGCCGCATGATGGAATGATGCAATGACGTTGCCAATGAATGAACGCTTGTCTCTCGATTTGCTTTTTGCTTTTTTCTTACTCTCTCCTCCGCCGTCCGTCACTCTTCATCGCTCTCTCGGCGCTTGCTCGACTGAGCTCCTTGAATTGATAATGAGCCACGTCGCCATTGCCAGAGTCTTAATTAATTTTCACCGTTCACCCGCCCCTCAATGGCGCCCGCCACGCCCACTAATTAAACTTTTTTTTGTGCTGCGAAGGTTTAAGAAAAATGGCCAAGTGAGAGAGAGAGATTGTGGCGCAGGAGGAAACAAAAAAAAACAGAAAGCGGCAGCAACTTCTGGCCAACTTTAACTAATTTCAAATGTGGCGAATGACGATTTTGCCCTGACCCTGTCCTCCCCACCCCCCAAGATGAGTGAGGTGCCTACGCTTTTGAGCCAGATGGCCCCCGCAGCCATTGACCAGGCTTGTGACTGGCTGACGTATTGTTGCCACAACAGCTCTCAGCTCAATGTTGGCGCAGGCGAACTTTTAATTACCAAGCAGCAGGCGGCGGCGGCAGCCGCTTTCCACTAGGGAAAACTCGAATGAGGCGACTCGTTATAGTTTAGCAACAGCGGAGGGGGGGCAGCCTTTCAATTACGCTGTGAAGCATGGCCAGCGGCCAGAGTGAGACGACTCTCCAGCAGCATCTGTGGAAGTCGAAGCCGCAGAACAAAAACACAAAACACAAGCAGAAGCTGGTAAAAAGGGCAGTTTTGGTGGCTAAAGTTATTGCGACAGAAAGGTGAAAAGGCGGCCATAACAGCAACAGCAACAGCAACAAGAACAACACAAAAGATGAGATGAAAACCAGTTGCCAAGGCACATGGCCAAAGTTATTTGCTTAGACTTGGCAACCCAGGCAACGGACAAAAAAAAAAAACACCGAACACTGAACACTGAACACAACTCAGACTTTTTTCCCCTCACGTCTCGAAACTGGCAGCCAGCGGCGCATGAATTCAAAATGAGACGCTCAAGTGGCCCAAAATTGTGTTTCAGCGTTTTTATTTGCGCAAAATTAGCAGCAACTACCCCACAAAAAAAAAAAGAAATGTAGAAAATCGTAAAGCAGCAGAGAAGCTGCTCAAAATTCAATACGCTCGGACTCAAAGCGCAACGTTTCATAAGACAAAAAAAAAAAAACACACAAACATACAACGAGAAAAATTTGAAAAATAAATATAAAAAAAAACGAGGGGAGGAAAGGAGTTGGGAGTTGGGGAGATGGAGGTAAAAACTGCACCCATATGCGCCATATAGATGTTGGCGCCGGACACGGGCCAAGTTTTTTGGCTCCGGCAAAACCAAAAAGTCAAGCAGCGCCAGCAAATTGGAAATTTTATGCCGTAGTTTTTCGGGCTGCCTCTTAAACTACGGCTACGTGAGGCGCCGACGATGACAGAGATGGGAAGATGGGAGATGGAGAGGGAGGTACATCAGTTCGTAATATAACGAAAATAACGAACTTTATGCTCGATGCGAGTGTGTGTGTGTGTGTGTGTGTGTGGCAGATAAGCTGCAAAGGAGCTGATGCGAAAGAACCGAGAGCAGGCTGACAAAAAGGCGGGCAGGATGAGCTTCAGCATCAGTTCAAGGATTCAACATTTGAGGATTGAGGATGAACTCACTCATTCTCAATCCGCTTGTCCACCCTCCCTCCACCTCCCTCCTCCACCTTCATCTCCCCCGCTGTCGCTCTATCTCTTCCCCTATCCTATCAGTCGATGAAAGAGGCAAAACTTTTCGCAATGGGATTACGATAGTTGCAATGCACTTACTCTTTATAGAGTTTAACGATTCTCATCTGCTTGCCGTCTTTTTCCTCAGCCACCCCTCAAAAAACAAAAAAAAAAACCATAAATGAATCGACGAATAAGGGATTTTGTCTTCAATAGAAATTTGTTAAAAATTTGCGCACGAACAAAAAAAATGTAAGAAAAAATTTTGCGATAATTACAGCAAAAGCACAAGCAAGCTAATGTTAAGACAATTGTAGTTAATAGCGGTTGGCAAAAGTGGAGCTTAAGAGACTTTCTTTTACAGAGAGAGAGAAATTAATAAGAGATAGTAAATGTAAGATTTAGTATATAAGTATACTAAATGTCGATATTAAAATTAATAAAACTGAATATAACATTTATTCTCCTAGCATATCCCAAGTTACAGTTTATAGAGAACAGCAAGTGCAAAATTTAGTATATAAATATACTAAAAGATCCCAAAATAACGGATGAAAGCAGCGGCAACATATAGTATATAAACATACTAAAAGATCTTTAAATTCCAAGAGCTGAAAACTGAAGAACTTAATATTAATTAGCTTGACATCTTTTAAATTGCAGTTCACAGAAAAATTAATAGGATGTGGCAAGTGCAACAAATGGTATATAAATATACTAAAGATTTTAAAATTACTGAAACTGAATATAACATTTAATTGCTTAGCTTAATTCTAGTTACAGTTTATAAAGAAATTAATAGGCAGGAAATGCAACAAATAGTATAAAAATATACTAAAAAATATATATACTTAAAGATTTTTTAACTACAAAAACAAAATATATAACATTAATTTGCTTGTCATATTTCTAATTAAAGTTTGTCACTTTTGATTCCAAGTGAATTTCGTTTTTCAATTCCTTTAAGAACTGGTTTAATAATCAACTGCTTAACTTGCTTGTGGAACTCAAAGAAAAGACTTAATTAATTTACTGACTCTCAACAAACTACTCACAAAAAGAATAAGAAGAAAAAAACGCTGCTCAAAAACAAACTGTCAACAGAGTTTTGAGAGAACATTTCGAATCTATTAGAAAACATTTTGTATGCTTTTTAAGACGGTCAATTTATTGAAGAACACATCTGCCACTGGCACAAAGTTTGTCTTGTTTTGGGCGCTGTGCAAAACTTTGAGCTGCCACAAAATGGGCGAAACAATCGAAGCACCCTCGTTGCAAGAAGTGTGTGTGCAGCATATAAAATAGGCGAAACATGTTCTAAGTTATGTGAACTTCCATTTGAGTTTTGTGTATGTTTTCCTTGTGCTGCCAACAAAATTCTCCAAAAAGGGGGGGGGCGAACAAAGTGCCAAGAAGAGGGTGACTTTTCACAGTGAGTGAGGGAGAGAGAGAGAGAAAGAGAGAGAAAGAGAGATAGAGTCTTTTGGTGCTCGTATCTAGTTTGGTTGATTTGAGGCTTCTTGCCTCTAACATTTCGTTTCGTTTCGTTTCGTTTGCTTAGACTTGTGTGTATTTCTTATAAATTATTAAAAATGCCATGACTTTGGGCCATCAAGTTTGCCCAAAAACTTAGCCTGGCTTTAAAAGCCGAAAAACGGGAAGAGACAGAAAAAGAACGGAGGTCCTCACTTAGACAATATTTTTGGGCAAACAAAAGGCAATATAGCTTTATTGAAACTTAACTGTTATTTGGGGCATGGGATTTGAACCTGTTGCTGTGGAAAAATGTGTTGTTTGTTCTCCCCAAAAAACAAAAAAAAATGAAACATTTTAAAGGTGTCTTTGCAGCATAAATATCAAATAGAATTTGTCAGCTCAAGAAAGTCGTTAAGCACAAGTCCCAAGAGAACCATTTACCTGTCACACACACACACAAACACACTTCTACATACTTCTACAGTCATATCGAAATATTTGTTGGGTATTTATAAAATATGCATGCACTTACAAGTGTTGTGCGGACTACACAACGAACGAGGCAACAACCCAACACAAGTTTCGTTTTCCTTCAACATTTTAAATAACAAATTGCTGTTGAAACTTGTTTCAAGTTCTTCCAACTTCCTCGTTCTCGTCCTTGCTTCCTTCCTGTTAGTTTCTATTTTCTGTGTGTTTTTTTTTTGGTTTTTGTTAGTTTTTTGGGCACAACCTAACGAAACTCATTAGGAATTCAAATGTAGTTGAGCTAGTAGTGGCCAGTGGACAGCAACGACGACGATGACGATGACGTTGTGTCACTTTTACCTGCAGCATGTCAAATATATATTGCAATTGCTCTCTACGAATACCCTGCACATTAAGTGATTGCTTAGTGGGGTATATAAGTTAGTTGTGTCGTAATTAAAGTTGACTTTTAACATTAAATAAACTTATCAATTTTAAGCAAATAATCTGCACAGTTATTATGCAGAGGTATTTTTTAGTTGCAGCGCATAATTTGTGTTGGTAAATGAACTAGTTCACTTGCCAGCAAACTCACATTACATACAAGTTAGGAACTAGTTCATTTTAGCTTAATACAACTAAGCCTGAACTAGTTCAACTGCATTTTAAAGTGGAAATTAAGCAGCTGTTTGGTTTTTTGGAACAAGTTCATTTTAGTTAAACTTCCAGCATATTAAAAAGTTAATTTCAACTAGTTCTATTGTATATACATCAGAACATATGCTTGATATTGCAAATGCCTTATCTCAATTGAGTTGGTACGAGTTCATTTTATTTTAATTTCTACCATTTAGGACTGAGCATACGCTAAGTTCATGTGAACTAGTTCAACTTCTCTTTAAAATATATGCTTGATGTTGCAAGTTCTTAACTCTATTGAGAGTTGCTTTCACGCATTCAAGCAACTTGGCTCTTTTGAACTAGTTCATTTTAGCATACAGTTCATATGAACTAGTTCAACTACATTAAAATTTTTCAAGTTCTTTACTCAATTGAAGTGCAACTATTTAATGTTCGTTCAAATTTTAGCATTTACAGCTGAGCATAAGTTCATTTGAACTAGTTCAACAACTCTTTAAAATATACATTTGATATTGCAAGTTCTTAACTCAATTGAGTTCGTTTCAACCGTTGCACGCGCGAAATTCTCGTGGCTCGCACACGTAGAGAACTACGAAATAGTTTGTGTGGCAATCAAGAAGCATATTGTGTTCATTCGTTAGCGATGAGTTTTTGTAATTAGTGAACCAGCTTACTGTTCATTTGAGCTAATTGCATTAAAAAGTTAACAAGTTTTTGGGCTTAACTGAAGTCATTTCATACACAATTGCTCGTCAGCTTGCTTTCTCTCCCTCTCTCTCTCTCTCTGAAAATTTGGAACATTTTTTGTTAATCCAAAGAATTTGAAGAGTTTATGGAATGTTCTATGGCCCTGTCTGTGTCTGGCCAGAAGTGTTGGAAGTACGAGAGAATCGGCAACAAATGCAAGGCAAATATTTTCGTGCATATTTGTCGCACAGTTATGAATACTTTGCTCGCTTTTGTTTTGCTTTTCCACCTTTAATCCACGCGGCAATTGCTGCAAATAAAATCTCGGTGCAATGCTGTTGCATGCAAATCACAAATTGTTCGACTCGTTGAGCCACCACCCAAAAAAAAAGGCGAAGAATAGTTGCTTGCAACACACACACACAGCTTTGTTATTATCTTTGTCTTTTATGCTCTCACACCCAAACAACAAAAAAAAAAAACGAAAGAAGGAATCTGTGCAGTGTGGTTGCATAAAAGGAACCAGCAGCCAGCCGCTGGCAAAAGCCAAACAACTCAACAATGGACACCGCCCTTCCGTTGTCCGCTTGTCCGTCTTCCGCGCTTCCTGATGCTGAAGCTGCTGCTGCTGCAATGCTTTGGATTTTTCATAAACTTTATGCATTTTGTATACTCTTCGCCAAACGGATGCAGCTGCCAGTCGACAGACGGACAGACAGACGGACAGACAGACAGACAGACAGGCAATGAACTAAACTCTCATCCAGCTGAAAAGAACCCTTCGACCGCTGCCCGCTGTGAACCACTTGGAAATACTTTGAACCAAAAGCGCACTAAAATCGCTCAACGCATAGCTAACTAACCACAAAGCACAAATAAAACTGCAGCCATACATGAAGCTTAAAAATAGTTTATAGAAAGATACACACAAACAAACATACACATATACATCACCATATAGAACTTCACACAAACAAACAATATAGAGACAGAAGTTGGCTGCACTGAGAGAAAAGTGGAAGTAATAATATGTCAAATAAATAGAATGAAAAATGGGAAGAAGAAGAAAGAAAGTTAGGGAAAAATACTAAAATATACTTTATTTGGTATATTGATATAGTGCAACATTCAAAATATATCATTGGTAGCAAAAAAAAACACTAATAAACGAAAGTTCGAAAAAATACTAAAATATACCGAATGATATATTTGGTATATTGATACAGGACTACATTCTGAATATATATCATAGGCATCAAGAACAATTAAGAACGAAAGTTGGAAAAAATACCAAAATATACCGAATGCTATATATGGTATATTGTTATGGTACTATATTCAAAATATACCATAGATAATAAAAACAAAAAGTAAGAAAAATTATAAAAATAAAAGAAATAAATAAAAATACATATAGGCCATATTTGGTATATTCATATAGTATGCAGTACTTATAAATATACCATCGAGTTAAAAACATACCATATAGAAATTTAATGATAGTCGATAATTACAGTTGAAGAGATTTTACAAATAATACAAACAATTAAGAATGTAAGAAAAAATACTAAAATATAACGTAGGCTACATTTGCTATATTGATTTAGTACTAGACTGAAAATATACCATTGAGTACAAAATATACCATATAAAACTTGAATAACTTTCACCATTATAACCAAGCTGTTTTAATGCCTCATATAAACGCTTTCAGAAAATAGTTAGCTTAATATATACACAACGAACAATTTGAAGTCAGCAAACAACAAATGGCAACTATTCAAATTGATGGTTAAGTTTTGTTAGCTCAAACGTATAATACTAACACAATACAGAGTGCAAAGTAATTTCAACAATTTTCGTTGAATGTCAGACGACATAAATTGCACTAATTGTAAGCACATAACATACTAAGTATGTAAATGCTGATTTCACAATGCAAACATACAGAGCAGCAACAGAACTTAGCTTAGTTTAGTTCAAAGTGTAAAGAAGCAGTTGGATCGATAGGATGACGTTGATGATGATGATGATGATGACTATGATGATGATGATGATATGCAGTGAATGCCATAGAAACAATAGAAAACATGCATCACAAAGTAATGTGACAATATATAATACTGTCTCTCTCTCTCTCACTCTTGACTTATGATTATAATCTTTAATTGAAAAAAGCAAAGCTAAAATTTCCGTTTTGCTGTGAGAATTGTGAAATTTTTAAGGGGCTTCGCCTCCCATCGATGGACCACTTGAAAAATTACAATAAGAATACATATTTGCACTGTGTAGTTGTGGTTTTTTGGGGTATTTTATGTGGTTCGGGGAATTGTCAATACGGAAATCGTATAAGGGAATTTTTGGGTTCGCTTTAGTTTGGTTGTGGATGTGGATGTGGCGTTTTCTTTTGTGTATGTATAAAAATCAAAGTTTTCAAACCAACTATTGCTCGTGTGTGTGTGTGTGTGTGTGTAGTGTAAAACTGTTGCCGTTAGTTTACAACACTTATTGCTTGCATTGTTGCGGCCTGTTGTTTTTGTTGTCGTTGCCGTTGGGCTCTTGCCATTGTTTGTTGTACTATTGGAGAATGTTCAATATACTCGGCATACTCCAACAGAGAGTTGCTGTCGTGCTGTTGCCTTGTTGCCCTTGGCACTTGGCTCAAAAGCGGGCGGCAGGAAGTGGAAGTGTGTGGCAGTGACTGTGTAAAGAGAGAAAGCAAGAGAGAGAGAGAGTGCAATGCATATGGCTATGAATGAATAAGGATAAGAAGCAGCAGCATGAATACCCCGAGAGCTGCTGCAACATATTTTCAATTACATTGCCACAACTTATGCACTTCGCTTCGCTTCTCACTTCTCTCTCCATGTCTCTTTCTCCATGCATTGCATAACAATAACCATAAGCAGTCACAAGCCAAACGAAATGAATATCTTGCAGTTATTTGCATCTAATTCAAAAGTGAGAATTACTCGTGCACTTCAAATATGCCAACGATTCAAACTACTACGATACTATATATGTATATACGTATATCAAGTGCTCGTTGAATGTGCCAAGTTGTGTGCCTAAGCAAACTATTTAACTTAACTTTCTGACTGTGCCATAAATAATTGCAAAATTTGTTACTTTTCTTTCTCTCTCTCTGGCATCTGCCATCTGGCATCTGTTCGCTGTCCAGATGTTGTCAAGTGCGCTTTGCCAAATGCCTTCGAGTGGCATTCAAATGGTCGACGCATTGCTCTACACACATCACACGGATGGGCATTAAAGTTTTCTATTGATAAGATTTATTGCACACAATTTTAAATGCATTTGTACGTAATGAATACGCAATTTTCGAGTGTGGCGTTTAATCATATTGAGCGACTTTGTTGACGCTTACTTGAATTTCAAATCGAGTGAACAAAAGTTGTATGTAAGGTTAAGTAAAGGATTACTGTTGCTGCTTAAAAAACAGAAATTAGAGAAGATTTTTGAAAATTGTAGTGCAAGATTTATAAGCAAAGGAGAAAAGTATCTAAAAATAAATCATTTCAAATACTGATCAACTTGATCATAAATTTAAAATGAATTGTTGACGCATTCCTATTTTGATATATATAATACTTAATGTTTTTCAACTTACGTATACTTAATTTGATATAAATTTACGTATACTTAATTTGTTATTTGAAAGCTTCTGTATACTTAATACTGTATACGTAAACCTACGTTTACTTAATCGGATATATGTAAACCTACGTATACTTAATTTGTTATTTTTCGACCTGCGTATACTTAATATGTTATTTGTTCACTTACGTATACTTTATTTCATATATGTAAACTTAAGTGTACTTACTTTGGTTTTTTTAAGATATATTATGTATACTTAACATGTTTTTTATAAACTTACGTATACTTAATTTGATAAAATTAAACTTTAATTACTCAATTTTATATAAGGAAACTTAAGTATAGTTAATTTGACATTCTTAAATTTCTAATATTCAATATATATTTGATAAATATCTTTAGTAATAAATGCTAAGCAAATTTTCGATGTACTTTAAGTATTTTATACACTTTATATTGCCTAACTAATATAATTCTCCATTCTCTTCTCATTTTAGGTAAGTTTCTGATCATATTATTTGGCTTTCAACATTTTCCACCGCCGTAAGTTAAACACGAATATAAAATGATACACAACTGTTTATCAGATGAAATACAAAACAAAAATCGTTTGCAGAGGGCGCAACCTTAACCCCAATGATTTGTGTAATTATATAAACAAAAGTGACGGGGCAGCAAATGTAATAAAGTCAAATGAAAATCAATAAGTCGCCGCGTTTCCAATTGGATGTCAAACACACAACACACGAGTAGCGTGTACAACACGTCGTATACGCGACGTTGTGCGCGATGTAGGTTAGTCCTAAAAGTATGCAACACATTTTCGTTTGAGGCGACTGCTGCAAAAGGCGACAGCGCGCGCAATCAGTGAGGAATTCCAGTTGTGTGGCAACTGCGGTGTGTGGTGAGGGGAGAGTCTAGAGGGGGGGGAAGGGTGAAAGACTGGTGAAATGAGTTTTCGGTACATGGGGGAAAATGCGGCTCAACCAGCGAGTTGGTGGCGTTGGGGGAAAAAGTGAAATTAGCCCAAAACTGCACTGAAAAGGTGAAAAGTGACGACGAGTGTGTGGCAAGGAGAGGAAAGGGGCGGTCACGGCTGTTGCACATTTGCCACATGCAATTTCATCATGGGGAATGTAACGGCACTTGGCTGGCTCCATTGTGTTTGCCATTGAACACGCACATTGGCCAAGTGTAACTTCTACTTCTCTGTTTGAGTGTGTGTGTGTGTGTTGTGGGTGTCTGTGTGTAAGCGTCTGTAAGTGAGTTTATTGTTCACACAAACACACACACACACACACACAGCTCTCGACATGTGCTGCAAATGGGCGAATGAGCGTCCATTGTTGTTGTAATTGTTGCAATCGAGCCTTGTTGAACAAAAGGCGCACACACAACGCACAAACACACTATCTAAAACACACCCAAACATACACACACACACACTCACTAGCTAGCTAATGTGAAGCATATGGTCACGCCAGCTTCATTGCATTAAATTCCTAACGAACACACACACACACAAAATGAACTCAACTCCAACTTTTGCCTCTCGAACATTAAGCTTGGCTCGGCTCTTCTCTGGCATCATCATCATACTTTCACATTTCCACTGCAAAATTCTTCAAAATCAATTAAACGGCAAAAATGCAAGAACCAAAGAACCAAAAATTGTCAAAAAAAAAAAAAACACACACACACAAAAATTCCTCTGGCAAAGCATTAGACGTGTTTGGTCTTCTCGTTTGTGGTCTGATTTTGATGGGAAATACACTTTGTCTGCAGTCTAATAAGATTTGTGTGCGAATTCCTGAAATCGATGAGAGGTCTCATAAATTAGTTTCGTCTTTTAGATTCTCTTTACTTCAGGGTTAGACCAAAAAAACAAAAATAGCAAAGTTTCTCTGAAAATGACAAATTTATTCTCTAATGCTAATCGCCATAAATTGAATTTACCTACGGTGAAAATTATAGCAACGTTTTAGAGTAAAAATATTCTCTATTTATGAAAAAGTATAGTAAAGTATTTTTGACCCACGAGAAGAAAAATTCAACTATATGATTTATATACTCGTATTCTTTTGCAACTTAACGCATATTAAATAAAATAGGGAAGATGATGATTCAGACGACTGTGATCGATTGTAAATAGAGATAACAGTGTGGTCTTAGTATTAAAATATACCAAATAAAATACCGCAAAATTCTAAACATATACCGAATTTCATACTTGGTATATCGATTAAGTAATTGATGAAATATTCAATCGTAAAATGATAAAGTATACCAAATATACCATTCTTGGTATATCGTTGCAGTAATTTTAAATCACTTATTCAATTTTTATCCGATCACAATTGAATTAAATTTAGATCACGAATCATTTATACTTTAGTTCATTTTATGTGTAGCAAAATTCAATAAAAGCTAGTATGAAAAATGAATTTTAGGAGAATTTTGGAAAGAATTTAGGAAAGATTTATATAAGACTGTATTTTCTTTATTCATGGGAATTATGTTATTCTAAACTAAGCACAGAAATTTCCAGAATATCAAAAAGATTAAAACCATCTGTATTTAGAACATACAATTCTAGAATATAAATATAAAATTCAGGCAATTGTTTTGGTTTTTTTTCCACAACTAGTTAAATTTGTCGTAGAAGTGCTGAGGACTTTAAAATAACGTTCGGGTTATTTCTCAACTGTATTGCAACCAATAAATGTTGAAGTGAAAGAAAAAAAACACGATGACGAATTCTTCTTTCTGTTTACTACCTTCTACATATATGTATATATATATATTTTTTTTGGGTGTATGTAACATAGAACATGTGTATTTGAAACCCATTAGAAAATTGAAAAGCTTTCGTGCAGAAATGACAAATACACTCACATGCATTCATATGCATTCACACACACACGCACGCACACACACACACACACATGAATACGCGAACGCTTTGCAATTCAGCTGAATAACTATGCGATGCATTTGGCTCAGCGAGAAAGAGAGAGAGCGAGACGAAGAGAATGGAAGAAAGAGAGAGAGAGAGAGATAAAGAAAGCTTGTTTGGGTCTCAAGAACGGTTAGTGAGTGTTTTTTTCGAGTGCTCGCATGCCAGTAAACAAATTTCATAGTATGTGTGAGCCAAGAGAGGAAGAGAAAGAGAGGTGAGAGAGAGAGCGAGAAGAGAATAGCAAATAGAAAAGAATGAGGTCAATAACAGGTAGATTATCAAATAAGCATTAGGCAAAGGCAGAGGATTAGGTGGCTGCTAGAAACTAAGGGCAAAAGCATATTGCTCTTCAGTCTGTACGAGTAGCTCACACACAAACAAACTCAACACTCACACAGACACCCACTCATACACTCATTTAGTCTCGAAGATTGACAGCGACGAAGCGCTGACGTCTTGAGCATGCCTACAAAATGTGGAATTGTGGCACAACCCAAGCAATCGATGTGTGTGTGTGTGTGTAGATATTTAGGCAAGTGGCCCGGTTTATGTGGCAAGCAATCATCACACCACAATGCCCCCTCTCCCACCCTCTTCTCTTCTCATTCCATTCAATCGCAGCATGCGTGAAGGTCAATTTATCGCCTAATGACGACGAACAATGACAAGCGTGAAGCAACCTCGTTTCCCTCCTTTCCTTTCCCTTCCTTTCCCTCACATTGCTGAATTGCTTCTTCAAGAATTGAGATTTCGATTGAGATTGGACGCTCGATTCTAGTTTCTGTGGTCTCTACTCTCCCTCCCCCCACTTGAGGTTATTTGGACTCAAATTTAGCGCACATTTAGCCTGATTTATCTGCCTAATACGCAGCCCAGACTCGGTTCCGGTCTTGTAAATGCAATTACACTCGAAATTTGATAAGCTTAGCTCGTTGCGTTTGCTCCACGCTTCATTCGCATGGCTCAATTCACGCTGAAAGCGAATGCTATTCATTATGTTTGCATAATAGCGCGCTCAATAAACACAGCAAAAAAAAAGGGGAAAATTCTAAAATATGTGAATTTATTAGAATATTTGAGAGTGTATTTGCATTTATTCGTATTTATTTATTTTAAAATTTTTTTCTTTTTGTATGAAATGAAATGTATTTATTCATGAGAATATTCACTCGGGTTTGTAAATGGTTTTCTATTTATTGATATAAGGAAAATAATAGAAAAATGATAGTTGAAAAACTAGTCTACCTTAAACTGTGTGGTATATTTTTAATGTAATATTATTTTGATATACCAAATATAATCTTCTGTATATATTTAGTATTTTGTGGCATATTCACTTGTTATAGTTTAAGAATAATATCGCGCTTTTAATGAAGTAGTATATCGAAATACCAAATAAAGTCATTACAATATTATTTTTTAGTCTTTTGCGGTATATTAATTTGGTGCATTTTAAGTATAATACTATGGCTTGAATGTCGTACTACATCAATATACCAAATATAGTATTTGACATATTTTTCAGTCATTTTACGGTATTTTATTTTGGTATATTTTGTATTGCTTTTATTCACTCACTCGAGTGCAGCTTTTTTATTCGTTTCAGATGATTTTTCGATCAAAGCTGCATATTTAGCATATTCATTAGAAATAAAAGGATAACATAATTATTTGAAATACTCAGCAAATATATTTGAACTCCTTTTTCAAATTAATGCAATTGGGGAATACAAACAAATTGAATATATTATTTCAAATAATGATGAGAATTTTCTTAAGAATATTAAGAAATACGTCAAAAATAATTTTACAAATATTTCATGATGTTCAAATTATTTTACAACTATTTCATATATTTAACAAATATGTAGTTTATTTTAAATGATTTGTAATGATGATCATAGCAGTATTCATTCTTTCCCCTATGAAAAACTTCAACTACTTTTTTTTTTGTTTAAAAATATAAATTTGAAAACTCAATGATGGCCATATTAGTATTATTCTGCATATGCTTTTGAACTTGGTCAAATAATCCGTGAAATAACCGTTTTATTTTGCCGCAGTTCAGTTGATTCATTTGGCTAACTCAGCGTTCGTAGACTTGGTATTCACATTCACATTCACAAAAGCGAAACAAAGAAATACACAAAACAACTGCAATGCTTCGAGAAGTAAATAAACAGTCAACTGACCATTCACTTAAGGCACAACTCTGACACGCTGTGTGCACTCGTCTGCCAAATGGGTGTATGAGTGTGTGAGTGTATGAGTGTGTGAGTGTACTCGTTGTGTGTGTGCCGCAGACATAACCATAACCAAGTTAGCAACATCCTTGTTCCGGTTATAGAAATGCGTTTAAGCATCAGTTGCTATGGAATTTGGCTTGTTCTTCACCCCTTTTTAGCTTGTTTGTTGTTTCTGTATTTTCTCGGCTTTGTTGTTTTTTTTTTGTTTTTGGCTCGACTATTTCGCTTTGCTTTTTTATGACCGTTGGGCAGCTTGACTTTAGTGGCAAGCACCTGACCAGGACCAAAGAAGATGAAGCTGAAGCTGAAGTTGGAGTCAAGTCGGAAGCCAGAAGTCTTGGCTTGCCCAAAAACAAATACCGTAAACTGACAGAACAAACATGAGAGTGAAAGAGAGAGTGAGTGTGAGATCGAAAGAGATGGCAAGAGGAAGAGATGTTTGGGAGACACAAAATAGAGAAAAAGAAAACTTATTGCTTGGCAAAGCGTGAAATGTTTACGAGCGAGTGACGATGTCGACTCAAGAGGCAGACTCGTAAAAAGATTTGTGTGTCTTACACTCACTGTGCAAGTGTGTGTGTGTGTGTGTGTTGGTCTAGCACAAATCTTATCCTCTTTACTAGCCACCTCTCTCCCTCTCTCTCTCTCTCTCATACAAAGTCGCGTGTTCTCTCTCTTTCCAACTCGACATCTTACTCGACGCGACTCGACTCGACTCGACTCGACTCTGTGCACAATTGTAAAGAAAATGTTATTAAGGATTTTCTATTATATAACAAAAAGGCGCACTAAAGCACACACACACACACACACACACACACACACACACACACACACACACAACTATACGAGGGTCTGGCTTCAGAGACAGAGGCGCACTTATTTTTCGGTGTGAGTCGCATTAAACACTTGACATATACACACAGTTTTGTCGCGCTGCACTGAGCGACAAAATGGGGCAAAGCTTCTCAAGGAATCAACACAGCAAATATGGCAAAAGAAACGTTGAACAAAGTAATACATAAAATTTAATTTATACAATTTCAAATGATTATGAAAATTTGTGTAGAATTTTGTAATTAAAATAATATATCAAAAATAAAATTTGTATGATTTAAATGATTATAAAAATTTGTAAAGATTTTGTAAAGAATCTTTTAAATAAAATAATATATTACAAACTCAAATTGAATGATTTTCAATGATTATAAAATTCATAAAGATTTTTTTAAAAGTACTATTTCAATAATTATAAAAATGAATAAGGCTTTTGTAAAGATTGTTTTGAATAATATAATGTATTCAAGATTAATTTGTACGATATTCAGTAGGTATAAAATTAATAAAGATTTTTTAAAGAATCTTTAAATTAAAATAGTATATTACAAATTCATTTTGAATGATTTTCAATAATTATAAAATTCATAAAGATTTTTTTAAAATTATAATTTCAATGATTATAAAAATTCATAAGGCATTTATAAAAAATGTTTTAAATAAAATAATATATTTAAAATTGATTTCGAGTGATTTCAATGATTACAAAATTCGTTAAGATTTTGTTAAGAATTTTGTGCAAAGAAAGAAATTTGTATATTTTGATTGATTATACAACTAATAAAGATTTTCTTAAAAGTATAATTTCAATGATTTTGAAATTCGTAAAGATTTTCTAAAGAATTTCTAATGTTATTTTCAATGATTATAAAATTAATAAAGAATTTTTTTGAAGAAACTTTCAAGAATATAAAATATAGGAATTCATTTGAATGATTTCAATTATTATAAAATTTAGTAGAAAATTTTTGTTATTGAATTAGTTTTAAAAGGAGTTTTTTCAATTGTAATGAAATAAATAAAATTTTCATAATTGAATAAGCTTTGAAAGTTGCTTTTTCAATTGTAATGATATAAATAAAAATAGTTGATAATATTTATGAAAATAAATTTAAAAATAATAATTAAAATTTTATTGGAGTGATGAATACAATTACAACAGCTTAAGTCTACAGTTTCAAGATTTGGAATATTTAATTATATACATTTTAATATAAAATGAGATTTAATAAAATATGCTATTCAAACTCTAATGGAACAAGTTCAATAATGTTTCAGACAAATGATGAAATGAATAATGAATTTAGAAATTACTTTTCCATCTGTTTTATTCAGTTTGTCGTTAAAGACTGAGCGCTTTGCTATAAATTATATATTCGGAAGTACAGAGTTGAGAAAGTAATGAAGAGAATTCGGTAGTAGAAAGTTGAATGTTTTTGGCGTCTAAAATTGTTTGTTGATTTGCCTCCGTGCATTTGCCAACTCGACT